>CM051272.1:49468091-49990591 GCA_027921565.1 Artemia sinica
AGACACTAACCAAAAGTATTCGAAACTCATTGATGACGGAAAAAGCGAATTACAGTGGTGCCCGAAAGTTTGGATTTGCTACTATTTTTACGCCTGAAGAAGAAGCATCACTCTCTCAATACCTGCTGCAAGCGAGCAGAATGAGCTTTGGTCTGACCAGGCAAGACACAAGAACCCTTGCTTACAACTACGCTGTTGCAAACAACAAGACTATCCCAGACGCCTGGACAGACTCCAAAGGATCTGGCAAAGACTGGTTAGCTGGATTTCAGGCTCGAAACCCAGAGCTTTCAATTAGAAAGCCAGAGGCAACAAGTTTGGGGCATGCCACAAGCTTTAACAAGCACAATGTACAGGAGTTTTTTCTCCAACTTGCAGTCAGTTTTTCAGGAAAACTCCATTTACAGCATGCACCTATTTTCAACTGTGATGAAACCTCAGTCACCATTTTTCATGTTCCTCCAAAAGTTTTTTTTTTGCCGAGAAGGTTAAGAAAATAGTGGGAAAAGTAACCTCAGCTGAGCGTGGTGTGCTTATGACTATGGGTGGAACCATCTCATCCAGCGGGCAGTACCTTCCCCCGTACCCTATATTCCCACGCAAGAAATTTCGACCTCACATGCTGACTGGTGCTTAACAAAATGGCTATATCAAAATTTTGGAAGTGTTTGGGAAATGATAGGCATGGAGGGAGATATTTGCCCTCTGATCAGTTTTCGACTAATAAAAAAAGGCACTAGTCCTCTCAATTTCCAATAAAATGAGCCCTTTTTGAACCTTCTACGACAAAACTTTCTATAAAAACGTTTATATGCCCTAAGGGCATCATAACTTACGACCCTTGTCGTGATGGCTATTGGGGAGGGTTGCCATCCTCAAGAGACATATTTTTCCAGACCTTTCAACTAGGTTGAACAAATGGCTATATCAAAATGTTGATCGGAAATGTTAGGGGAATGATGGGGGTGGGGCGATTCTCCCTCTGACTACTTTCGACTATTAAAACAAAAAAAGGGCAATAGCCCTCTCAATTTCCAATCGAATGAGCCCTTTTGAAGTTTTTTACGATAACATTTTCTATATTACATTATATGCCCCCAGGGCATAACTTACAGCTTTAGCCCTGAGGGCTGTTAGGGTTGTCATACACAAAAAAATATTTCCGGGACCCTTCAACTAAGTTCAACAAATTGCTATATAGAAATGTTGATCGGAAGTGTTTGGGGAAATAATTCGTATTGGGGGGGGGGGGGGCATTCACCCTCCAATCGCTTTTGACTATTAATAAAGGCACTAGCCCTGTCAGTTCCCAATAGAATGAGTCCTTTTTGAAGTTTCTACGATAACGCTGGCAAAGACCTAATTTCCAGAACTTTCGACTACGTTGAACAAAATGTCTATCTAAAAATTTTTATTCGATGTGTTTTGGGGAAACAATGGGCTTGAGAGGGGCGTTACTTGCCCTCCAATCAGTTTTTGACTATTAAATAGGGCACTAGCGCTTTCAATTTTTCAAACCAATGAGCCCTTTTTGGAGTTTCTACGACAAACGCTTTCTATAAAACCTTATATGCCCCCAGGGCATAACTTACAACCCTTGCGCTGAGGGCTGTGTGTCATCCTCAAAAGCCGTAATTTCTGGACTTTTCAACTACGTTGAACAAAATGGCTATCTCAAAATTTTTATTGGATGGTTTTGGGGAAATGGTTGGCGTGGGAGGGGTTGTTAGTTTTTCCTCCAGTCACTTTTGACTATTAAATATAAATTTTTAACTATTAAATCTCCAATCGAATGAGCCCTTTTTTGAAGTTTCTACGACAATTCTTTCTATAATACCTTATATGCCCCCAGGGCATAACTTAAAAACCTTAGCCTGAGGCTTTTCTTTTGGGGGGGGGGGGGTTATCATCCTCTAAGACCTAATTTCCAAAACTTTTAACTACGTTGAAACAATGATCTCAAAAATTTTGATTGGGTGTGTTTGGATAAGATAGATAAGATAAGATATTTATTTCAGAAAATGGCTATCACAAGCCCAGAAGGGCCGAATTCGCATTTCGGGGTCATATAATAAAAAAGACATAAATAGCACAACAACTAAAAAACTGGCTAAACAATGCCAAAAACAACAATATCAGAAAGGCAAAGCCATTCATTAGTCTAACAAAAAGTGTCAAATGTAAGAAGGTTAAAAAGGCACAAATTAAAAAAAAAAAAATAAAATAATAAAATAAAATAAAATTGAGATAAAAATAATGTTAAAAAGGTTTAAAAGAGATTATATAAAAAGTGGAGGGAACGGAAGAGGCAAACGGACACCAGCATGGGTATCACCAGTAAAAAAAAAAAAAAAAAAAAAAAAAAAAAAAAAAAAAAAAAAAAAAAAAAAAAAAAAAAAAAAAAAAAAAAAGTGGTTTATTTGATCAGTAATGAAAGGGGACAAAGGTTTTTTTCATATCTGGAGGTTAAACAACGGATGGGGGACAAGATAGGGATGGGTTCAGATACAGTACGTGGCAGGCGGTGTCTGGATGGGGAGTGTCCTTTTTGGGGAAAATGTTTTCCGTGCGAGGGTTTATTATTGCATTTTTTGCAAAACGGAGGCACAGCGTTCCTCTCCTGTGCTCAAGAGTTTCCAGCTTGGCCTTTTTTAGAAGGAGTGAATATGGTACCAAAGTCTCTTTAAAAATTATTCTTAGGGCACTTTTTTGAATAGATTCAATTTTATCTGATTCATCACGGGAGATGCCAGGATGCCATACTGGACAAGCATATTCAAGATGCGGGCGGACAAAGGAAGTATAAATCCTTAAAGAATGGGATGGGGGATGTTAAATTTATTCAAGAGCTTAAGGAGAGACATGGACGCATTAGCTCTACGGACAATATCTTTCACGTGGATATCCCACTTTAAATTAGAGGAAATTGTAACCCCAAGTAATTTAAAGGAAGACACAGAAATATCTGGGGGTATAGGGTCAAGGTAGGCGGGAATAGATTTCAAGAAATTTATCGTAATTATATTTGATTTAGTGGAATTTACTTTCATATTTAGGTTCTTAGCTTCATCAGAAATGTGGGATAGAATTTCAAGGGGGTCACTTTTAATATTCCTGTGACATACTTCGAGGATCGTCAAGTCATCCACGTATTTCCACTTATGGGGGAAGTCCTTACCAATATCATTAATCATGACTAGAAATAAAAGTGGTCCCAATAAGGTTCCTTGAGGAATTCCACAATATATAGGGAGGGGGTTAGAGAAAATATTTTTGTATTTAACAACTTGGGATCTATTTGAAAGAAACGATATAACAATATTTACTAACAGAGGATCAAGTTTAAAGTTAACCAGGAGTGAACGAATTAGGGTGGTCAACCAGGTCAAAAGCTTTTTGGAAATCAACTAAGACAAGGTTCAGCCAGACATTTGGTTTATCAAGGTTACTTACGATGGTATGCATTAAGTGCACAAGGTAATGGGTGGTGGAAGTTTTCTTTAAGTTACTAAACTGCCGGGTGTCAATAAGCGGACAAATTTTATCCTTAAGCCAGTCACAGAGGAAACCTTCATAAAGTTTGGAAAAAACAGAAGTGAGCGTAATGGGGCGAATGTTGGCGAAAGTCAGACTGGCGCATTTTTTAGGGACAGGTGTTATAAAACCTTGTTTCCAGCAACTTGGGAATTTGCCAAATTTTTGTGATGTGGTTGAAAATATTTGATAAAGGCTCAGCAATTTTGTCCGAAAAGGCTTTAATTAAGTCAAACTGGGATGTCCAAGGGACAAATACTTGATTTTCTAAGCTTAAGAATTTTATTTATAACATCAGAGGGAGAAATAAAGGGGAAGGAAGTATTGGGAGGAATAGTTGGACTTGAGCCAGTGAAAGGGGGGAGACTTTGCACGATGGAAGCAAGGTACAAGTTCAGATCGTTGGCAGTCTTATTAGGGGGTTCAGGGAGATGAAAATCAATTTCGGAAGGACTTTTTTTCCGCATATTTCTTTAATTTTTCTGTACCATTGCTTGGGCTTGTTAGAATATAGATCTTTGACTTTATTATTATAGTAATTAGAAGCTGCTTTTCTTAATTTTTTCTTTAGGAACTTCCTTAGACTATTAGCCTCAGTAATGCGACCTGCTTTGAAAAAATTGATTTTTTTTTCTTATAAGTTTTTTAAAAGACTCAGTAACGTAAGGCTTATCTGTGGAACACGTTTTTAAATTTTTTCTCAGGGAAGTGGAATTCATAATTACTCCTCAATAGATTTTGGAGGGACAAAGCCATGTAGTCA
This sequence comes from Artemia sinica, assembly GCA_027921565.1. Classification (NCBI taxonomy): domain Eukaryota; kingdom Metazoa; phylum Arthropoda; class Branchiopoda; order Anostraca; family Artemiidae; genus Artemia; species Artemia sinica. Next base: position 49,472,389 of record CM051272.1, read on the forward strand.
ACGTCATTTGTTTGATACACAGTGGACCAATTTTCAGTAGTAATCCAGGAGCCAAAATTGAAAAGTCCTGAGTCAGTGAGAGGTCTATAAGCGGTTTCAGTTATAGAAAACGACTGTTTAACTTTAGCCAGCGGAGATAGGAAAAGGCTAAAGTGGTAACTACCCCCTAGAGGGGGCAGAGTGGAGACGGGTTTGTAAAAACTTCGAAAGATTAGTGCAAATTAAATCAAGAGTAGTATTGCCTTTTGTAGTAGGGACATTAACGACCTGTTTTAAATTAAAAGCGTTACATGTAGAATCAAGTCTTAAATCGTTTGCGTCACCCATCAGGAAAATTCCTGCATTTGGGTATTTTGATAGTACAAAGTCAGCACTTGCATGTAATTTTTCGATAAAATTTATTTTGTCAGCGGATCTCTGATTAGGGGAGTAATAAAAACAACAAAGGACAATTAAATTAAAAGGACGCGGCAAGACTTTAGGTCGAACACATACCCACATAACTTCATCAAAGGGATTAAGACACGGAATTGGGATTTCACTTGGATATAAATCATTACGGATAAAGAACAGAATTCCGCCACCTTTCTTACCCAGAGGATGGTTTTCTGGTCTGAGTTTAATAAATTGAGAAAAATTGTTAATCTTTAACATGTGCAAATTTTGAGCTTGAACTTCAGTAATAGCGATTACATCTAATCTATATATTTTTAGAAAGGGTGTCTAATTCATTAAGTTTTTCAAAGTTAAGGCTTTCAGCGTTGCTCTACAAAAGTTTGGGGAATCAAAAGCGACTTGTGAAGGTAGCGTTTTTACACTTTACTTTTTTATATCACAGATGCGGTCAGGGGTTCTAGTGGAATTCTTGACGGGGGCTAAACTTGGATAGCGAGAACAAGGACAGGGGGATCAAATCCATCTTTTTCAAATACAATTTTATTTAATTTGAGCAGGTACTAGCGGAGACTCTAAACAGCGGTAACTATTTGAAGTTTTAGAAACTCTGCATGGAGGTGTTAAAAGAGGATCATTCTGCCTGCTTACTTTTAAACCAGAGTCATACTGGTAGGGTAGCCAGGGGGGATAAAGTGCAAGGGAAGGGAGAAAAGGTTCCATGGTGACCTGGAAATAAGTCAAGTTGGGAGTGTTCTTTAAATGGGGGGTCGGGGGGCAAGATGATGCTGAGGGAGGGAAGTACGGTGGGGGGTCTCTGAGAGGGGAGGGGTTGGGTTTGTTTCGGCAAATAACGGGTGGAGTCCAGAACCGGCTGGTAACTTTTTGGACGCACGGAGTCGAAAGGAAGTGGATTTTTGGGAGGAATATGAGTGAGGGGGGGGGGGGTTGGGGATGGTCCGAATTGAGTGAAGTGATTTTGGGGGTTGGACTGACTGGGCACGCGTAAGTACTTGGGGCGGAGGATTGTTTCGAGGGATGGATTTCCTGTGGTATACTGCTCTGTAACGGGTGTGCAGGGGGATAAGACTGAAAGTCGAATGGAACACGAACAAGGGGAGGGGGGGGGGGGGGTCTTGAATACTTTCGGCGTCGCTCTAAAAAACGTTGGGTTTTAAAACCTGCGCTCCAATCCTGGAGATGCATGAGCAAAAGTACACGACTTATCAATACAAGATAAAACAGAACAAAGATCAACATGGTCAAAAATACACTTATAAGACACACAAACTCCCGAAATAAACTGACTACAAATATGCAGAAACTTGCATTGTTTGCGGAACTTGCAGAAACCACTATCAAAATGCTTGCAGATTACATTTTCCTTTCTGCTTATTTTTGCATTTATCTCACTTTTATCCTTCACTTTCGTAATTTTTTCAAAGATAATAAAAATGTCATCGTCTGGTAATGACTTCTCCATAACCTTTTTGTTTAGTTCATAATCACCAGATAATTTATGTGAAAAGCCGGAAGTCACTGGACTATTAACGAACTCAAGGGCGTCATCAGTAGTCATACTACACGTTAGGTATTTGTAAGCTCTCAAGGGATACTCCGCAATTAATGCTGGATTTGCTGAACTCAGATAATTGATTCCCTAGGGTAATAATAATTGTTTCGTTGTTTTTTTAAATCCTCTTGTAATTTGGTGATTTTCAATTTAAGGGTCACCTGATTGTTCACTAGACTGCAGAGTTCATCTTCCATAAGGAGGCGTTGTGAATTATGGGAGTTGATATTTTCACTTAATTTTTTAATTTCAAGATCACGTTCCTGGAGTATATCGTTACCAATTTTTTGGTCATTGAGAAAAAATTTCAACTTGTTTTTTCAAATCTTCAATGGCTACTTCATGCTCTGAATTCTTCTCTTAACTGGGAATTGTATTTAGCTCGGAGATCAGCCAGCTGTTTGATGTGTTTAACACAGTCAACACAAGGGGGGACTTGGGAAGCTTGATTTTTTGAAATTGATTTTGGGGTTGTAGTTTTTGTGGCAGACTTGGGCGTAGAGCGTGGTTTAGAGACAGGGGATAGAGAAAGTGGTGTTAAAGGTGGTGCGGGGTCCTCATTCAAAGAACGGGGGGGACTTGCAGTTTAAACGAAACCCACTCACCAAATTGTTTTCTCTCCTCAATAGAAATGCCTGCAAATTTTGGATGAAACCACTGCTGACATCGACTGCACTGCACTGTTCCACTGGCGGCACAAAGTCTGCACTCAGGGCATGTGTATTTCATGGGCCTTGACATAATAGCGAAACAATAAATCCAGTTAATATAGCTCGAAACTGGTCAATGACTGAAACTTGGATTATAATAACTTCCAAAAACGGGTTTCAAAAATTTAACCCAGCATAGGTGTTAACAGGTCAAATGCCAGGAAGCGACTCAAAATGGTCAGGAAGCGGATAAATGGTGGGCGTGAGAGGGGGGTTAGTTGCCCTTCAATCACTTTCGACTATTAAATAGGGCACTAACCCTTTCAATTTCCAATCAAATGAGCCCTTTTTGAAGTTTTTAAAACATCACTATCTATAAAAAAACCTTATATGCCCCAATGGCATAACTTACAACCCTTGCCCTGAGGGCTCTGAGGGGGTTATCATCCTCAAAGACCTAATTTCCAAGACTTTTAACTACGTTGAACATAATCGCTATATAAAAATTTTGATGGGATGTGTTTGGGGAAAAGGTGGGCGTGACAGGGGGATTAGTTGCCCTCCAATCACTTTCGAATATCAAAAAGGGCACTATCCCTTTCAATTTCCAATCGAATGAGCCCTTTTTGAAGTTTTTACAACATAACTATCTATAAAAACCTTATATGTCCCCAGGCCATAACTTACAACCCTTGCCCTGAGGGCTCTGAGGGCGTTATCATCCTCAAGGAAACTAATTTCCAAAACTTTTAACTACGTTGAACAAAATGGCTATCTAATTTTGATTGGATTTGTTTGGGGAAAAGGTGGGTGTGAGAGGGGGGTTACTTGCCCTCCAATAACTTTCGACTATTAAAAAGGGCACTAGCCGTTTGAATTTCCAATCGAATGAGTCCTTTTTCAAGTTTCTACGACGAAGCTTTCAATAAAAAAACCTTATATGCCCCCGGGGCATAGCTTACAATCCTTGCACTGAGGGCTGTGGGGGAGTGTCATCCTCAAAGATATATTTTCCGGACCTTTCAACTACTTTGAACAAAATGGCTATCTCAAAATTGTGATTGGATGTGTTTGGATAAATCGTGGGCGTGGAAGGGGTGTTAGTTGCCTTCCAACCCCTTTCGACAATTAAAAAGGGCACTAACCATTTCAGTTTCCAATTGAATGAGTCCAATTTTGAAGTTTTTACGACAACACTTTCCATAAAAAACATTATATGCCCCCAGGGCATAACTTACAACCCTTGCCCTGAGGGCTTTGGGATGTTGTCATCTTCAAAAACCTATTTCCAGAACTTTCAAATACGATAAAATAATTTGAAAAAAATGGCTATCTATCTCAAAATTTTGATTGGATGTGTTTGGGGAAAAGGTGGGCGTGAGAGGGGGGTTAGTTGTCCTCCAATCACTGTCGACTATAGAATGAGATCTTTTTTGAATGAGACCTTTTGAAGTTTCTACGACAAAGCTTTCTATAAAAACCGCATATGCCCCCGGGCGTAACTTACAACCCTTGCCCTGAGGGATGTGGAGGTTGTCATCCTCAAAGACATAATTTCCAGAACTTTCAACTACGTTTGAATTTCCAATCGAATGAGCTCTTTTTCAAGTTTTCTACGACAAAGCTTTCAATAAAGACCATCTAAGCCCCCAGGGCGTAGCTTAAAAACCCTTGCCCTGAGGCCTGTGGGGGAGTGTCATCCTCAAAAATATAATTTCCGGACCTTTCACCTACTTTGAACAAAATGGCTATCTCACAATTTTTGATTGGATGTGTTTGGATACATAGTGGGCGTGGAAGGGGTTTTAGTTGCCTTCCAAACGCTTTCGACTATTTAAAAAGGGCACTAGCCATTTCAATTTCCAATCGAATGAGCCCTTTTTGAAGTTTCTACGTCAACGCTTTCTATAAAAAACATTATATGGCCCCAGGGCATAACTTACAACCCTTGTCCTGAGGGCTGTGGGGGAATGTCATCCTTACAGACCTAATTTCCAGAACTTTCAACTACGTTGAACAAAATGGCTATCTCAAAATTTTGATTGGATGTATTTGGAGAAAAGGTGGGCGTGAGAGGGGTTAGTTACCCTCCAATCACTTTCGACTATTAAAAAAGGGCACTAGCCCTTTGAATTTCCAATCGAATGAGCCCTTTATGAAGTTTCTACGACAAATCTTTCTATAAAAAACCTAATATGCCCCCAGGGCATAACTTACAATCCTTGCCCTGAGGTCTGTGGGGGAGTGTTCTCCTTAAAAACATAATTTCTATCTGAAAATCAACAACGCTGAACAAAATGGCTATCTCAAAATTTTGATAAGATGTGTTTTGGAATATGGTGGGCGTGGAAGGGGTGCTAGTTACCTTCCAATCACTTTCGACTATTAAAAAGGGCACAAGCCACTCCAATTTCCAATCCAATGAGCCCTTTTCAGAGTCTCTACGACAACTCCTTCAATACGAAGTGCCCTGTTCTAGAACCAAAAAAATAATAATACATTGTGCCAACATCGTTCTTTACTTAGGCAGCGCGATTGCGCTGCCTATAATTTCTCGTCGTTTTCAGTTTGAATTTTTAACAGGTATTTGCATCTGCTGAGCTTAAGTTTTAAAAATGGCCTTTACTTTTCTTTGAAAGACTTCTTTTACGGAACGTTTTTTTTTAATTAATTTCTGTTCGTTTTTTATTGCAAAAAAGTTTCAAGTTTTTAAAATAACCTTATTTCAAAATAAAACTTTTTTTTTTTTCGACATCAAATGTAAATCAAATTATCAAAACTAGTATCAATGTAACAATACCAAAGTAAAAAAATTAACAAAATAAAGAAAGCATCAAAGAAAAAAATATATCACAGTAACAATAAGCAACTTGCATAACTTACAGCCCTTGCACCGTAAATCGAGGTTGCCATATAAATCCCTAAATCCAAGTATTGAAGTAAACAAAGTGTCAAAGTAACAATAAGCAATTTCTGTAACTCAGAGCAATTTCCCCGGGCTTAGGGGCGGGGGTACGTTCAACCTCGGAGGCATAGTTACTTGGCCTTTGAATTTGTTTGAACAAAATGACAATCTCAAAAATTTGATCGGATGCCCTTTGAAAAAGTGGGGTGAGGGCTAGTTGCCTATTGATCACTTTTGACTCTTAAAAAAGAAGTAGATGTATCAATTTCCGATCGAAGAAGCCACCTCCAAAGTCAATACGGCCAACCCTTCCACAAAAACCTTATGTCACAGGCAGCGCGATCGCGCTGCCTAAGTAAAGAACGATGTTGAGAAAACGTATTAATTTATTTTTCTCCATACCCGGGCACTTTGTATCGAAGGAGTTGTCGTAGAAACTTCGAAAATGGATCATGCGATTGGAAATTGGAGTGGCTAGTGCCCTCTTTAATAGTCGACAGTGATTGGAGGGCAACTAGCCTCCCCCCCCACGCCCATCTTTCCCCCAAACACACCCAATCAAAATTTTGAGATAGCCATTTTGTTCAGCGTAGTTGATTTCCAGATAGAATATATGTTTTTGAGGAGGACACTCCCACACAACCTTCGGGGCAAGGGTTTTAAGTTATGCCCTGAGGCATATAAGAACGATGATGGCACAATGTATTATTTATATTTTTTTTTTTCTTTTAGAGCAGGGCACTTCGTATCGAAGAAGTTGTCGTAGAAACTTCTAAAAGGGCTCATTCAATTGGAAATTGGAGTGGCTAGTGCCCTTTTTTTAATAGTCGAAAGTGATTAGAAGAAAACTAACACCCCTTCCACGCCCACCATTTTCCGAAACACATCGAATCAAAATTTTGACATAGCCATTTTGTTCACCATAGTTGATTTCCAGATAGAAATTATGTTTTTGAGGAGGACACTCCCCCACAGCCTTCAGGGCAAGGGTTGTAAGTTATACCCTGGGGGCAAATAAGTTTTTTATAGAAGGCGTTGTCGTAGAAACTTCAAAAAAGGCTCATTCGATTGGAAATTTAAAGGGCTAGTGCCCTTTTTTAAATAGTCGAAAGTGATTGGAGGGCAATTCGCCCCCCCCCCCCACGCCCATCATGCTCCCAAACACATCCAGTAAAAATTTTGAGAGAGCCAATTTGTCCCACGACGTTCAAAGTTCAGAAAAATATACCTTAGAGCAGGACACTCCCCCCAGAGTCTTCAGGGCAAGGGTATAAGTTATGCCCTGGGGGCATATAAGGTTTTTATTGAAATCTTTGTCGCAGAAACTTGAAAAGGGCTCATTCGATTTGAAATTCAAAGGGCTAGTATCCTTTTTAATAGTCGACAGTGATTGGAGGGCAACTAGCCTTCCCCCCCCCCCACGCCCATCATTCCCCCAAACTCACCCAATCAAAATTTTGAGATAGCCATTTTGTTCAGCGTAGTTGATTTCCAGATAGAAAAAATGTTTTTGAGGAGGAAACTCCCCCACAACCTTCGGGGCAAGGGTTTTAAGTTATGCCCTGAGGGCATATAAGAACGATGATGACACAATGTATTATTTATAATTTTTTTTCTCTCTACATCTTAAATTTCAGATTTGACATCAGAATAGAAGACATGCCACAATTTCCAAGAGCTAAGTAGAAGGAATATTCCAAATTGGTTGCTGAAAAGAAAGTAGACCAGCATTTCATGATAAATGCAGCTATTGTAGACCTAGAGGTTGGCTTACCAATTAGGGTAGTGGCGGAGAAACACGAAGTGTCACGTTCAGCACTTCACAGACACTACCAAAAGTATTCGAAACTCATTGATGACGAAAAAGCGAATTACAGTGGTGCCCGAAAGTTTGGATTTGCTACTATTTTTACGCCTGAAGAAGAAGCATCACTCTCTCAATACCTGCTGCAAGCGAGCAGAATGAGCTTTGGTCTGACCAGGCAAGACACAAGAACCCTTGCTTACAACTACGCTGTTGCAAACAACAAGACTATCCCAGACGCCTGGACAGACTCCAAAGGATCTGGCAAAGACTGGTTAGCTGGATTTCAGGCTCGAAACCCAGAGCTTTCAATTAGAAAGCCAGAGGCAACAAGTTTGGGGCATGCCACAAGCTTTAACAAGCACAATGTACAGGAGTTTTTTCTCCAACTTGCAGTCAGTTTTCAGGAAAACTCCATTTACAGCATGCACCATTTTCAACTGTGATGAAACCTCAGTCACCACTTTTCATGTTCCTCCAAAGTTTTTTGCCGAGAAGGTTAAGAAAATAGTGGGAAAAGTAACCTCAGCTGAGCGTGGTGTGCTTATGACTATGGTTGGAACCATCTCTGCCAGCGGGCAGTCCCTTCCCCCCCCGTGCCTTATATTCCCACGCAAGAAATTTCGACCTCACATGCTGACTGGTGCTTAACAAAATGGCTATATCAAAATTTTGATTGGAAGTGTTTGGGGAAATGATAGGCATGGAGGGAGATATTTGCCCTCTGATCACTTTCGACTAATAAAAAAGGCACTAGTCCTCTCAATTTCCAATAAAATGAGCCCTTTTTGAAGCTTCTACGACAAAACTTTCTATAAAAACGTTATATGCCCTAAGGGCATAACTTACGACCCTTGTCGTGATGGCTATTGGGGGAGGGTTGCCATCCTCAAAGACATATTTTCCAGACCTTTCAACTAGGTTGAACAAAATTGCTATATCAAAATGTTGATCGAAAATGTTAGGGGAAATGATGGGGGTGGGGCGATTCTCCCTCTGACTACTTTCGACTATTTAAAAAGGGCAATAGCCCTCTCAATTTCCAATCGAATGAGCCCTTTTGAAGTTTTTACGATAACATTTTCTATATTACATTATATGCCCCCAGGGCATAACTTACAGCTTTAGCCCTGAGGGCTGTTAGAGTTGTCATACACAAAAACATGATTTCCGGACGCTTCAACTAAGTTCAACAAAATTGCTATATAAAAATGTTGATCGGAAGTGTTTTGGGGAAATAATTCGTATTGGGGGGGGGGCATTCACCCTCCAATCGCTTTTGAATATTAATAAAGGCACTGGCCCTGTCAGTTCCCAATAGAATGAGTCTTTTTTGAAGTTTCTATGATAACGCTGGCAAAGACCTAATTTCCAGAACTTTCGACTACGTTGAACAAAATTTCTATCTAAAAATTTTTATTGGATGTGTTTGGGGAAACAATGGGCGTGAGAGGGGAGTTACTTGCCCTCCAATCAGTTTTGACTATTAAATAGGGCACTAGCGCTTTCAATTTTCAAACCAATGAGCCCTTTTTGGAGTTTCTACGACAACGCTTTCTATAAAACCTTATATGCCCCCAGGGCATAACTTACAACCCTTGCGCTGAGGGCTGTGTGTCATCCTCAAAGCCGTAATTTCTGGACTTTTCAACTACTTTGAACAAAATGGCTATCTCAAAAAATTTTTATTGGATGGTTTTGGGGAAATGGTTGGCGTGGGAGGGGTGTTAGTTTTCCTCCAATCACTTTTGACTATTAAATATAAATTTTTAACTATTAAATCTCCAATCGAATGAGCCCTTTTTGAAGTTTCTACGACAATTCTTTCTATAATACCTTATATGCCCCCAGGGCATAACTTAAAAACCTTAGCCTGAGGCTCGTTTTTTTTTTTGGGGGGGGGGGGGGGGGGTTATCATCCTCTAAGACCTAATTTCCAAAACTTTTAACTACGTTGAAACAATGATCTCAAAATTTTGATTGGGTGTGTTTGGATAAATGGTGGGCGTGAGAGGGGGGTTAGTTGCCCTTCAATCACTTTCGACTATTAAATAGGGCACTAGCCCTTTCAATTTCCAATCAAATGAGCCCTTTTTGAAGTTTTTAAAACATCACTATCTATAAAAAACCTTATATGCCCCAATGGCATAACTTACAACCCTTGCCCTGAGGGCTCTGAGGGGGTTATCATCCTCAAAGACCTAATGTCCAAGACTTTTAACTACGTTGAACAAAATCGCTATATAAAAATTTTGATGGATGTGTTTGGGGAAAAGGTGGGCGTGACAGGGGGTTTAGTTGCCCTCCAATCACTTTAGAATATTAAAAAAAAGGGCACTATCCCTTTCAATTTCCAATCGAATGAGCCCTTTTTTGAAGTTTTTACAACATAACTATCTATAAAATCCTTATATGTCCCCAGGCCATAACTTACAACCCTTGCCCTGGGGGCTCTGAGGGCGTTATCATCCTCAAGGAACTAATTTCCAAAACTTTTAACTACGTTGAACAAAATGGCTATCTAATTTTGATTGGATGTGTTTTGGGAAAAGGTGAGTGTGAGAGGGGGGTTACTTGCCCTCCAATAACTGTCGACTATTAAAAAGGGCACTAGCCGTTTGAATTTCCAATCGAATGAGTCCTTTTTCAAGTTTCTACGACGAAGCTTTCAATAAAAACCTTATATGCTCCCGGGGCATAGCTTACAATCCTTGCACTGAGGGCTGTGTGGGGGAGTGTCATCCTCAAAGATATATTTTCCGGACCTTTCAACTACTTTGAAAAAATGGCTATCTCAAAATTGTGATTGGATGTGTTTGGATAAATCGTGGGCGTGGAAGGGTGTTAGTTGCCTTCCAACCCCTTTCGACAATTAAAAGGGGCACTAGCCATTTCAGTTTCCAATTGAATGAGCCCAATTTCGAAGTTTTTACGACAACACTTCCCATAAAAACATTTATATGCCCCCAGGGCATAACTTACAACCCTTGCCCTGAGGGCTTTGGGATGTTGTCATCTTCAAAAACCTAATTTCCAGAACTTTTAAATACGTTGAACAAAATGGCTAACTCAAAATTTTGATTGGATGTGTTTGGGGAAAAGGTGGGCGTGAGAGGGGGGTTAGTTGTCCTCCAATCACTGTCGACTATAGAATGAGATCTTTTTGAATGAGACCTTTTTGAAGTTTCTACGACAAAGCTTTCTATAAAAACCGCATATATGCCCCCGGGCGTAACTTACAACCCTTGCCCTGAGGGATGTGGAGGTTGTCATCCTCAAAGACATAATTTCCAGAACTTTCAACTACGTTTGAATTTCCAATCGAATGAGCTCTTTTTCAAGTTTCTACGACAAAGCTTTCAATAAAGACCATCTATGCCCCCAGGGCGTAGCTTAAAAACCCTTGCCCTGAGGCCTGTGGGGGAGTGTCATCCTCAAAAAAATATAATTTCCGGACCTTTCACCTACTTTGAACAAAATGGCTATCTCACAATTTTGATTGGATGTGTTTGGATACATAGTGGGCGTGGAAGGGGTTTTAGTTGCCTTCCAAACGCTTTCGACTATTGAAAAGGGCACTAGCCATTTCAATTTCCAATCGAATGAGCCCTTTTTGAAGTTTCTACGTCAACGCTTTCTATAAAAACATTATATGGCCCCAGGGCATAACTTACAACCCTTGTCCTGAGGGCTGTGGGGGGAATGTCATCCTTACAGACCTAATTTCCAGAACTTTCAAACTACGTTGAACAAAATGGCTATCTCAAAATTTTGATTGGATGTATTTGGAGAAAAGGTGGGCGTGAGAGGGGGGAAGGTTACCCTCCAATCACTTTCGACTATTAAAAATTTCCAATCGAATGAGCCCTTTATGAAGTTTCTACGACAAATCTTTCTATAAAAAACCTAATATGCCCCCAGGGCATAACTTACAATCCTTGCCCTGAGGTCTCTGGGGGAGTGTTCTCCTTAAAAACATAATTTCTATCTGAAAATCAACAACGCTGAACAAAATGGCTATCTCAAAATTTTGATAAGATGTGTTTTGGAATATGGTGGGCGTGGAAGGGGTGCTAGTTACCTTCCAATCACTTTCGACTATTAAAAAGGGCACAAGCCACTCCAATTTCCAATCCAATGAGCCCTTTTCAGAGTCTCTACGACAACTCCTTCAATACGAAGTGCCCTGTTCTAGAACCAAAAAATAATAATACATTGTGCCAACATCGTTCTTTACTTAGGCAGCGCGATTGCGCTGCCTATAATTTCTCGTCGTTTTCAGTTTGAATTTTAACAGGTATTTGTATCTGCTGAGCTTAAGTTTAAAATGGCCTTTACTTTTCTTTGAAAGACTTCTTTTACGGAAAGTTTTTTTAATTAATTTTTGTTCGTTTTTTATTGCAAAAAGTTTCAAGTTTTTAAAATAACCTTATTTCAAAATCAAACTTTTTTTTCGACATCAAATGATAATCAAAATATCAAAACTAGTATCAATGTAACAATACCAAAGTAAAAAAAAATAACAAAATAAAGAAAGCATCAAAAAAAAATATATCAAAGTAACAATAAGCAACTTGCATAACTTACAGCCCTTGCACCGTAAATCGAGGTTGCCACATAAATCCCTAAATCCAAGTATTGAAGTAAACAAAGTGTCAAAGTAACAATAAGCAATTTATGTAACTCAGAGCATTTCCCCGGGCTTAGGGGCGGGGGTACGTTCAACCTCGGAAGCATAGTTGCTTGGCCTTTGATTTTTTTGAACAAAATGACAATCTCAAAAATTTAATCGGATGCCCTTTGAAAGTGGGGTGAGGGCTAGTTGCCTATTGATCACTTTTGACTCTTAAAAAAGAAGTAGATGTATCAATTTCCGATCGAATGAGCCACCTCCAAAGTTAATACGGCCAACCCTTCCACAAAAACCTTATGTCACAGGCAGCGCGATCGCGCTGCCTAAGTAAAGAACGATGTTGAGAAAAGGTATTAATTTATTTTTTTTCTCCATACCCGGGCACTTTGTATCGAAGGAGTTGTCGTAGAAACTTCGAAAATGGCTCATGCAATTGGAAATTGGAGTGGCTAGTGCCCTCTTTAATAGTCGACCATGATTGGAGGGCAACTAGCCTCTCCCCCCCCCCCACGCCCATTATTCCCCCCAAACACACCCAATCAAAATTTTGAGATAGCCATTTTGTTCAGCGTAGTTGATTTCCAGATAGAAAATATGTTTTTGAGGAGGACACTCCCACACAACCTTCGGGGCAAGGGTTTTAAGTTATGCCCTGAGGGCATATAAGAACGATGATGGCACAATGTATTATTTATATTTTTTTTTCTTTTAGAGCAGGGCACTTCGTATCGAAGAAAGTTGTCGTAGAAACTTCTAAAAGGGCTCATTCAATTGGAACTTGGAGTGGCTTGTGCCCTTTTTAATAGTCGAAAGTGATTAGAAGAAAACTAAACACCCCTTCCACGCCCACCATTTTCCGAAACACATCCAATCAAAATTTTGAGATAGTCATTTTGTTCACCGTAGTTGATTTCCAGATAGAAATTATGTTTTTCAGGAGGACACTCCCCCCACAACCTTCAGGGCAAGGGTTGTAAGTTATACCCTGGGGGCAAATAAGGTTTTTATAGGTGGCGTTGTCGTAGAAACTTCAAAAAAGGCTCATTCGATTGGAAATTTAAAGGGCTAGTGCCCTTTTTAATAGTCGAAAGTGATTGGAGGGCAATTCGCCCCCCCCCCCAAGCCCATCACTCTCCCAAACACATCCAATAAAAATTTTGAGAGAGCCAATTTGCCCCACGACGTTCAAAGTTCAGAAAAATATACCTTAGAGCAGGACACTCCCCCCAGAGTCTTCAGGGCAAGGGTTATAAGTTATGCCCTGGGGGCATATAAGGTATTTATTGAAATCTTTGTCGTAGAAACTTGAAAAAGGGCTCATTCGATTTGAAATTCAAGGGCTAGTATCCTTTTTAATAGTCGACAGTGATTGGAGGGCAACTAGCCCCCCCCCAAGCCCCATCATTCCCCCAAACACACCCAATCAAAATTTTGAGATAGCCATTTTGTTCAGCGTAGTTGATTTCCAGATAGAAAATATGTTTTTGAGGAGGACACTCCCCCACAACCTTCGGGGCAAGGGTTTTCAGTTATGCCCTGAGGGCATATAAGAACGATGATGGCACAATGTATTATTTATATTTTTTTTTTTTTCTTTTAGAGCAGGGCACTTCGTATCGAAGAAGTTGTCGTAGAAACTTCTAAAAGGGCTCATTCAATTGGAAATTGGAGTGGCTTGTGCCCTTTTTTAATAGTCGAAAGTGATTAGAAGAAAACTAACACCCCTTCCACGCCCACCATTTTCCGAAACACATCCAATCAAAATTTTGAGATAGCCATTTTGTTCAGCGTAGTTGATTTCCAGATAGAAATTATGTTTTTGAGGAGGACACTCCCCCCACAGCCTTCAGGGCAAGGGTTGCAAGTTATACCCTGGGGGCAAATAAGGTTTTTATATAGAAGGCGTTGTCGTAGAAACTTCAAAAAAGGCTCATTCGATTGAACATTTAAAGGGCTAGTGCCCTTTTTTAACAGTAGAAAGTGATTGGAGGGCAATTCGCCCCCCCCACGTCCATCATCCTCCCAAACACATCCAATAAAAATTTTGAGAGCCAATTTGTCCCACAACGTTCAAAGTTCAGAAAAATATGCCTTAGAGCAGGACACTCCCCCCAGAATCTTCAGGGCAAGGGTTATAAGTTATGCCCTGGGGCATATAAGGTTTTTATTGAAATCTTTGTCGAAGAAACTTGAAAAAGGGCTCATTCGATTTGAAATTCAAAGGCCTAGTATCCTTTTTAATAGTCGAAAGTGATTTGAGGGCAACTAACCCCCCTCTCACGCCCACCTTTTCTCCAAACACATCCAATCAAAAATTTTAGATAGCCATTTTATTCAACGACTTGAAAGTTTTGAACTTCCGCACCACAACAACCATATATGCCCCGAGGGCATAATTTACAACGCCTACCCCCAGGCCCTGGGGGGGGGGCTGAGTCAACACCGGAGTTTTTTTTATCTGAACTTTGAACTATTTTTAACAAAATGTCTATCTCAAAATTTTATCTGATGTATTTAGGGCGTGGCGGGGGGTAGTTGAATCCGATCTCTTTTGACTCTCAAAAAGTGAACGAAAACTTTGAATTTCCAATCTAATGAACCCTCTCCGACGTTTATACGAGCATCGCTTCCCTAAAAACCATATATGCCCCCAGAGCATTACTTACAACGCCTGCCTCCGGGCCCTGGGGGTTGCGTCGACACAGGAGTTTTTCTTATCTGACCTTTGAAATATTTTTAATGAAATGGCTATTTTAAAAATGTTATCGGATAGGCTTGGGGGAAAAGGGGTGTGTGTGGGAGGGGGCTAGTTGTCCTCGGATATCTTTTGACTCTCAAAAGGTGAACTAGAACTTTCAATTTCCAATCAAATGAGCCCTCTCTGAAGTTTATACGAGCATAGTTTTCATAAGAACAATATACGCCCCCAGGTTAACGCTTACAACACTTACTCCCCGGGCCCTGGGGGGTTGTCTTGACACCGGAGTTTTTTGTTATCTAATTTTTGAACAATTTTTAAACAACTGGCTATCTCAAAATTTGTAGCGGATGGGCTTGGAGAAAAAAGGGCGTGGAGGGGGTTAGTTGCCCTTAAATATCTTGACTCTTAAAAAGTGAACTAGAACTATCAACTTCGAATCAAAAGAGCCCTCTATGAAGTTTTATACGAGCATCCCTTTCATAAGAACCATACATGCCTTTACGGCATAACTTAGAACGCCTTCCCCCGGGCCCTGGGGGTTGTATTGACCCCAGAGTTTTTCTTATCCGACCTTTGAACTATGTTTTTGTAACAAAATGTCTATCTAAAAATTTTCATCAGATGGGGTTGGAAAAAGGCGTGGCGGGGGGGGGGGGTGCTAGTTACCCTTGGATCTCTTTTGACTATTAAAAAGTGAGCTCGAACTTTCAATTTCCAATCAAATGAATCCTCGCTGAGGTTTATAGGAGCATCCCTTTCATAAGAACCATATATGCCCCAGGGCATAACTTACAACGCCTTCCCCGGGGCCCTGGGGGGTTGTGTCAACACCTGAGTTTTTGTTATCTGACTTTTGAACAATTTTTTTACTTAATGGCTATCTCAAAAATTTTTAATCGGATGCATTCGGGAGAAAAGGAAAGTGGGGGGAGGGGGCTAATTGCCCTCCAATCTCTTTTGACTCTCAAAAACTGAACTAGAACGTTAAATTTCCAATCAAATAAGCCCTCTCTAAATATTTTATGAGCATCCCTTCCATAAGAACTATATATTCCCCCAGGGCATAACTTACAACGCCTGCCCTCGGGCCCTAGGGGGCTGTGTCGGCCCCGGAGTTTTTCGTTACATGGTCTTTGATTTATTTCTAAAAACAATGGCTATCTCAACGTTCTTATCAGATGGATTTGAGAAAAAAGGGCGTAGAGGGGAGGGGCTAGGTGCCCTCCAATCTCTTTTGACTCTTAAAAAGTGAACTAGAACTTTAAATTTCGAATCAAATGAGCCCTCTTTGAAGTTTATACGAAAATCCCTTCCCATAAGAACCATTTTAGCAGAATCTCCATCCAAGGTGATCACTAAGCGGTTTTTCGTGATAGTCAGAGGAATATCGAAGGACTTAGACCTCTCATTCTTTCAAGGATATCCAGGTGTGGTGGAAGCTATGCGGCTCGGTGACACTGGCACCGTTAAGCTTGAGTTTTGTGACTCTATGTCAAAAGCCAAGGCTATGCAAAATGGTGTTAAACTTCGATATGAATACTTATCTGTGAAAGAATATCTGTCGGCACCTCAGTGATATCTCAAATGCCGTTCGTCAGACCATAGAGTAGCTGATTGTACAAGTTTTGTTGCTAAGTGTGCACGCTGTGCGGGCCCTCATATTTCCACCAAGGATTCTCCCTGCCAGCTTGATGCAAGATATGCCAATTGTGGTGAAAATCATGCCTCCTTTAGTCTTAGATACAAAGTACTGAGAGATATCATTGCCAAGAAGAAATGATTGTGCCTGTTTCGACTGTTTCGCTTAATATAAATGGTAGTCTTTTAAAGGAGCATAAGATTGATGAATTGTGTGACCGGTTTGACATAGTATGCCTTCAAGAACACCTCCTGACTTCTACTAGTATTAATGTGTTAAAAAGAAGTCGTAATCATTCCGTTTTCAAAACTAATGCTGAGGTAACTTTTGGTAGACCTTCTGGAGGCCTCGCGTGCATTGTTAAGAATAACCTGAATTTGTTCTCTCCAGTGTGTTTTCACAGTGATGAATTCATCCTTGCGGTTCGGTTTGGTAATAATGGGCTGATAAATGTGTATCTCCCGTGTAACAAGAAAACTATTTCCGCTTTTAAACGCGTATATGAAAGCCTCGGCAAATCTTAAGGCAATTCTTGCTTCTGTTGTTTCGACTGGTTATGATTTCATAGTGGTTTGTGACTTCAACACAGATATTACACGTCAGTCAGTTCGATCCGATATAGTCCTTGATGCTTTTTTTCTGCTTATAAAATAGTCGAGAAAAGTGTTCATTATTCATATATTCACCAATCTGGAAGTTTTTCTAATATTGACCATGTAGTTTCCTCACCAAATATTAATGTATCGACTGTTCTTGTTAATATAGACGATCGTGATATTGACCACACCTCCCGATTTCGTTCTCTGCTTAACTAGTCGCTTTCCGTTCTACTAGACCATTTACACAAAGTTCTAAGTGGTTTTACAGGAATAACTGGAGTAGCGCTAATTTTGCTTAAATATGAGTGTCTTTCGGTCGGCCAAATCGAGGAGCTGTCTTCGATCAGAAGCAAAGTACCAAACGTTCATATAAAAAACGTTTACGGCAGTCTAGGGTATCTGTTTTTGATTTTCCTGCGTCGAGAAAGGAGTGGTTTCATGTTCTGAATTCGGATAAGCTTAGTAGTGAGTTTTCTGAAAGTCCTATAGCAGTTCATACTTGGGTGTCGTATTATAATGATATTTTTGGCAAGGTGAACCAGGAAGTTGAAAAGCTTTTTAGTGATCTTCTTGAGTCGTGTTTGCCTAATCGTATTTCTCAGAGTAATGTATTACCAGTTTCTGATGTTGATATTCGTCAAGCTATTAAGAACATGCAATCTAGCTTTGTTGATCAAGACGGAATTTCTTCTTATCGTCTGAAGGTAGTTTGCCCAACTTTGATAGATCACCTTCAGCTACTGTTTCAGATGTGTTTATCTACTTCTATGGTTCCCGACAGTTTTCTCTGTGGCACAGTCACCTCGGTTTTGAAGCGTGGAAAAACTTCGTCAGAGTGTAGTTCTTATCGACCAATTACTGTTTCGTTCAATCTTATCAAAATTTTGGAATATATTCTTCCCCCTTTTATTGTAGAAAATGTTAATTTTGGTGGAAACCAATTTGGTTTTCAAAAAAGGCTGGGATGTCAGCACGCCCATTGTGTTCTAGCTTCCCTCCTGTTGCAATCTGTTAATAATAAATCTCCTCATCATATCCGTGCTCTTGATCTTTCGAAAGCTTTCGATAGTATTGTCCACTCACACGCACTCTCCTCACTTTTTCCCAATAAAATTAACCTTTCTATTGTTGTTTTGTTACGGTACTGGTATTCTAACTCTTTTATTCGGGTAAAATGTAATGGAGTAGTTTCTGATTCAAAGGTGTTTCTTCGGCGTGGGGTCCGTCAAGGTGGTGTGCTTTCTCCAACTATTGTTAAGTTATGTATTGCTCCTATCCTTTCATCTTTGCCTTCTACTTTCATTTCTGATGGAATTGATGTCTCCTACCTCGCTTATGCGGTCGATGTTCTCCTTGTCAGTCGTTCTAGGGCTGGGCTCTCACATTCTGTCAGCTGGATCTAAGACCAGTTCAGACGGATTTTGGCTTATGTTGAACGTTGATAAGTGCGAATATACTTCATTTAATTCGAGTGCGAGTCTCCCTCTTAACTGTGGTTTTTTCTCTATTCCCTGTGTTTCTTCGTTTCGGTGGCTTGGTCTTCACATTACTAATAATCTCAAAACACTTCAGGCTCTGACAGTTTCTAATGCAAAAAAAAATCGATTCAGAAAGGGCGTGTGTGGGGAGGGGGCTAGTTGCCCTCGGATATCTTTTGAATCTTAAAAAGTGAACTAGAACTTTCAATTTCCAAACAAATGAGCCCTCTCTGAAGTTTATACGAGCATCCTTTTCATAAGAACCATATACGCCCCCAGGACAACACTTACAACGCCAACCCCCCGGGCCCTGGCGGGTTTTGTAGACACCAGAGCTTTTGTTATCTAAGTTTTTAACAATTTTTTAAAAACTGGCTATCTCAAAATTTGTAGTGGATGGGTTTGGGGAAAAAAAAAAAGGGCGTGGGCGGGGCTAGTTGCCCTTAAATCGCTTGACTCTTAAAAAGTGAACTAGAACTTTCAATTTCCAACCAAAGGAGCCCTCTATGAAGTTTAAACGAGCATCCCTTTCATAAGAAACACACATGCCCTTAGGGCATAACTTAGAACGCCTTTACCCGGCCCTAGGGGGGGGGGTGTCTTTTGACACCAGAGTTTTTCTTATCCGATCTTTGAACTATATTTTTTTTCAACAAAATGTGTATCTCAAAATTTTCATCAGATGGGTTTTGAAAAAGAAGGTGTGGCGGGGGGATTAGTTGCCCTCGGATCTCTTTTGACAATTAAAAAGTGAACTCGAACTTTCAATTTCCAATCAAATGAGCCCTCTCTGAAGTTTATAAGAGCATCCCTTTCATAAGAACCACATATGCCCCAGGGTTTAACTTGTAACGCCTGCCCCCGGGCTTTGTGGGGGGGGGGGGGGGGCTGTGTCGACACGTGAGTTTTGTTATCTCACTTTTGAACAATTTTTAACTAAATGGCTATCTCAGAATTTTTACCGGATGCATTCAGGAAAAGAGGGGCGTATGGGGAAGGGGGCTAGTTACCCTCCAATCTCTTTTGACTCTCAAAAACTGAACTAGAACTTTCAATTTCCAATATAATGATTCCTCTTAAAAAACATTTACGAGCATCCATTCCATAAGAACTATATATTCCCCCAGGGCATAACTTACAACGCCTGCCCTCGGGCCCTGGGGGGCCGTGTCGGCCCCGAAGTTTTCATTATATGGTCTTTGAACTATTTTTAAAAAAATGGCTATCTCAAAGTTCTTATCAGATGGGTTTGATAAAAAAGGGCGTGGAGGGACGGGGGGCTAGGTGCCCTCCAATCTCTTTTGACTCTTAAAAAGTGAACTAGAACTTTCGATTTCCAATCAATGAGCCCTCTTTGAAGTTTATACGAGCATCCCTTCCATAAGAACTATATATGCCACCAGGGAATAACTTACAATGTATATCAGCGGGCCCTGGGGGTTTTTTGTCGACACCGGAGTTTTTGTTATATGATCTTTGAACTATTTTTAACAAAATAGCTATCTAAAAATTTTTATCGGATGCATTTGGGAGAAAAGGGCGTGGGGGGGGGGGCTGGTTACCCATAGATATCTTTTGATGCTTAAAAAATGAATTAGAACTTCCAATTTCCGATCAAATGAGCACTCTCTGAAGTTCATACGAGCATTCCTTCCATATGAACCATATAAGCCCCCAGGGCATAGCTTATAAACCTTGCCCTGCAGACTGTGGGGGGAGTGTCCTGCTCAAAGATATAATTTCTAGAACTTTCAACTACGTTGAACAAAATGGATATCTCAAAATTTGGATTGGATGTGTTTGGGGAAATGGTGGGCGTTGAAGAGGTATTAGTTGCCTTCCAATAACTTTCGACTATTAAAAAGGACACTAGCCATTTAAATTTCCAATCAAATGAGCCCTTTTGAAGTTTATACGACAACACTTTCTATAAAAACCTTATATGCCCCCAGGGCAAAACTTACAAACCCTTGCCCTGAGGTTGTGGGGGTTTGTCATCCTCCAAGACCTCATTTCAAGAATTTTCAACTACGTTGAACAAAATGGCTATCTCAAATTTTAATTGGATGTATTTGGGAAAAAGGTAGGCGTGAGAGGGGGGTTAGTTGCCCTCCAATTTATTTCGACTATTAAAAAGGGCACTAGCCCTTTGAATTTTCAACCGAATGAGCACTTCTTAAAATTTCTACGCCAAAGCTTTCTATAAAACGCTTATATGCCCCCAGGGTATAACTTACAACCCTTGCTATGAGGGCTGTGGGGGAAGTGTCCTCCTCAAAACATGATTTCTATCTGGAAATCAACTACGTAGAACAAAATGGCAATCTCAAATTTTGATTGAATGTATTTGGGGAAATAGTGGGCGTGGAAGGGGTGTTAGTTGCCTTCCAATCACTTTTGACCCTTAAAAAGGGCCTAGAACTCTCGATTTCCAATCGAATGAGCCCCCTTTGAAGTTTTATACGACAACCCCTTCCATATGAAGTGCCTCTGGGAAAAAAATAATAAATAAATACAATAAAACATTGGAGCTGTATGGCCTTCCAGAGGCAACTCTATATCGTTGCGTATAGTAAAGGCCATACGGTTCCAATGTTTTATTATTATTATATTTTTTTCCCCGGAGGCACTTCATATGAAAGGGATCGTCGTAGAAACTTCAAAGGGCGCTCATTCGATTGGAAATCGAGAGTTCTAGTGCCCTGTTTAATGGTCGAAAGTGACTGGAGGGCAACTAGCCCCCCCCACCAATCATTCCCCCAAACACACCCAATCAAAATTTTGAGATAGCCATTTTGTTCAGCGTAGTTGATATCCAGATAGAAAATGTTTTTGAGGAGGACACTCCCCCACAACCCTCCGGGCAAGGGTTTTAAGTTATGCCCGGGGCATATAAGAACGATGTTGGCACAATGTAATTATTTTTTATTTTTTTCCTTTAGAGCAGGGCACTTCGTATCGAAGAAGTTGTCGTAGAAACTTCGAAAAAGGGCTCACTCAATTGGAAATTGGAGTGGCTTGTGCCCTTTTTTATAGTCGAAAGTGATTGGAAGGTAACTAAAACCCCTTCCACACCCACCATTTCCCGAAACACATTTAATCAAATTTTGAGATAGCCATTTAGTTCAGCGTAATTGATTTCCAGATAGAAATTATGTTTTTGAAGAGGGACACTCCCCCACTACCTTCAGGGAAACGGTTGTAAGTTATGCACTGGGGGCATATAAGGTATTTATAGAAGGCGTTTGTCGTAGAAACTTCAAAAAAGGCTCATTCGATTGGAAATTCAAAGGGGTAGTGCCCTTTTTAATAGTCGAAAGTGATTGAAGGGCAACTAACCCCCCTCACACGCCCACCTTTTCCCCAAACACATCCAATCAAAAATTTGAGATAGCCATTTTATTCAACGTAGTTTTAAGTTCTGGAAATTAGGTCTTTGAGGATGACAACCCCAGCCCTCAGGGCAAGGGTTGTAAGTTATACCCTGGGAGCATATAAGGTTTTGCATAGACAGCGTTGTCGTAGAAACTTCAGAAAGGGCTCATTCGATTGGAAATTTAAATGGCGAGTTCCCTTTTTAATAGTCGAGAGTGATTCTAAGGCAACTGACACCCCTTCCACGCCCACCATTTCCCCAAACCCATCCAATCAAAACTTTGATATAGCCATTTTGTTCAACGAAGATGAAATTTCTGGAAATTATATGTTTGAGCAGGACACTCCCCCCACAGTCTTCGGGGGCAAGGGTTATAAGTTATGCCCTGGGGGCATATATGGTTCTTATGGAAGGATTGCTCGTATAAACTTCAGAGAGGGCTTGTTTGACTGGAAATTGAAAGTTCTAGTTCACTTTTTAAGGGTTACAAGGTATTGGAGGGTAACCAGCTCCCCCTCCCCGAACCCCATTTTTCCCCAATGCATCCACTAAAAATTTTAAGATAGCTATTTTGTTAAAAATAGTTCAAAGATCATATAACGAAAATTCCAGTGTCGACACAACCCCCAGGGCCCGGGGGCAGGCGTTGTAATTTATGCCCTGGGGGCATATATGGGTCTTACGGAAGGGATGCTCGTATTAAGTTCAAACAGGGCTCATTTGAGTGGAAATTGAAAGTTCTAGTTCGCTTTTTATGAGTCAAAAGAGATTGGAGGGCACCTAGCTCCCCCCACCCTCCACACTTTTTTCCTCTAACCCATCCGATAAGAACTTTGAGACAGGTTTTTTTTTAAATATTTCAAAGACCATATAACGAAAACTCCGGGTCGACACAGCCCCCCAGGGCCCGAGGGCAGGAGTTGTAAGTTATACCCTGGGGGAATATTTGGTTCTTATTGAAGGGATGCTCGTAAAAACTTCAGAGATGGCTCATTTGATTGGAAATAGAAAGTTCTAGCTCAGTTTTTAAGAGTCAAAAGAGATTGGAGGGCGACTAGCCCCCCCCCACGCCCCTTTTTCCCCAAATGCATCCAATAAAAATTTTGAGATAGCCATTAAGTTAAAAATTGCTCAAAAGTCAGATAAAAAAAACTCAGGTGTCATCACAACCCCAGGGCCGGGAGCAGTCGTTGTAAGCTAAACCCTGGGACATATATGGTTTGTATGAAAGGGATGCTCGTATAAACTTCAGAGAGGGCTCATTTGATTGTAAATTGAAAGTTCGAGCTCACTTTTTAATAGTCAAGAGATCCGAGGACAGCTAGACCCCCGCCCCCACGCCTTATTTTTCAAAACCATCTGATGAAAATCTTGAGATAGACATTTTGTTAAAAATAGTTCAAAGGTCAGATAAGAAATAATCCGGTGTCAATACAACCCCCCAGGGCCCAGGGGAAGGCGTTCTAAGTTATGCCCTAAGGACATGTATGGTTCTTATGAGAGGGATGCTCGTATAAACTTCATAGAGGGCTCATTTGATTGGAAATTGAAAGTCCTAGTTCACGTTTTGAGTCAAGAGAGTTAAGAGCAACTAGCCCCCCCCACACTCTTTTTCCCCAAACCCATCAGCTAAAAATTTTTAGATAACCAGTTTTTGGAAATTTTTCAAAAATTAGATAACGAAAACTCCCCCCAGGGCCCGGGGATAGGCGTTGTAAGTGTTGTCTTGGGGGCGTATATGGTTCTTATGAAATGAATGCTCGTATAAACTTCAGAGGGGGTTCATTCAATTGGAAATTGAAAGTTCTAGTTCAAGAGTCAAAAGATATCCAAGGGCAACTAGCCCCCCCCCATACACACCCTTTTTTCCCAAAACCCATCCGATTAAGTTTTTTATGATAGCCATTTCATTAAAAAGTTCAAAGGTCAGATAAGAAAAAATCCTGTGTCAACGGAACCCGTCAGGGGCCCGGAGGTAGGCGTTATGAGTAATGCTCTAGGGCATATACAGTTCTTATGGAAGGGATGCTTGTATAAACTTCGGAGAGGGCTAATTTGATTGTAAATTGAAAGTTCTTGTTCACTTTTTAAGAGTCAAAAGAGATCGGAGGGCAACTAGCCCCCCCCCCTCCTCCACGCCCTAAATGCATCAGATAAAAATTTTGAGATAGACATTTTGTTAAAAATAGTTCAAAGTTCTGATAACAAAAACTCCGGTGTCGACACAGCCCTCCAGGGCCCGGGGGTAGGCGTTGTAAGTTATGCCCTGGGGGCATATATGGTTGTTATGGAAGGGATGCTCGTATAAACTTCCAAGACGGCTCATTTGATGGAAATTAAAAGTTGTAATTCACTTTTTAAGTGTCAAAAGTGATTGGAGGGCAGCTAGCTTCCCCCCCCCCATACTCCATTTATTTTTTCCCCAGAGGCACTTCATATAGAAGGGGTCGTCGTATAAACTTCAAAGCGGGCTCATTCGATTGGAAATCGAGAGTTCTAGTGCCATTTTTAAGAGTCAAAAGTGATCGGAGGGCAACTGGCCCCCCAAGCCCTCTTTCCCAAATACATCTGATAAAAATTTGAGGTAGCCATTTTGTTAAAATAGTTCAAAGATCATTTTACAAAACTCCTTTACCTAGGGCCATTTCATTAAAAAATAGTTCAAATGTCAGATAAGAAAAACTCCTGTGTCGACAGAACCCCCCAGGGCCCGGTGCAGGCGTTGTAAGTATTGCTCTAGGGGCATATATGGTTCTTATGGAAGGTATGCTCGTATAAACTTCGGAGGGCTCATATGATTAGAAATTGAAAGTTCTCGTTCACTTTTTAAGAGTAAAAATAGATCGGAGGGCCACTAGCCCTACTCTCCACGCCCTATTTTCCTCAAACCCATCCGATAAGAACTTTGAGAGAGCCTTTTTTTCAAAATAGTTCAAAGGCCAGATAAAAAAAACTCCGGTGTCGACACATCCCCCAGGTCCCGGAGGCAGGCATTGTAAGCTATGCCCTGGGGCCGTATGTGGTTCTTATGAAAGGGATGCTCGTATAAACTTCAGAGAGGGTTCGTTTGAATGGAAATTAAAAGTTGTAGTTCATTTTCTCAGAGTGAAAAAAGAATCGGAGAGCGACTAGCCCCTCCCGACCTCCACGCCTTTGGGTTTATCGGATGGATAAACCCATCCGATAAAAATTTGAGGTGACCATTTTGTTAAAAATAGTTCAACCATCAGATATTAAAACTCCAGGGTCGACACAACCCCCCAGGGCCCAAGTACAGGCGTTGTAAGTTATACTTTGGGGATATATCTGGTTCTTATAGAAGGGAGATACTCGTATAAATTTCAGAGAAGGCTCATTTGATTGAAAATAGAAAGTTCTAGTTCACTTTAAAAGAGTCAAAAGAGACCAAAGCTTAATTAGTCCCACCCAACGCCCTTTTTACCAAAACCCATCCGATTAAAATTTTGAGATAGCAATTTTGTTAAAAATAGTTCAAACATCAGATAATAAAAGCTCCGAGGTTGACACAAACCCATTTTTTCACTTTGATATTGTTACTTTGATACCAGGTTGATACTTTGATGAATATTTGAATTTTTTTTTTTCAAAGTTTGATTTTGAAATAAGGAATTTAAAAACTTGAAATTTTTTGCAATCAAAAACGAACAAAAAATTAATTAAAAAAACTTTCCGAAAAATAAGTTTTTCAAAGAAAAGTAAAGGCCATCTTAAACTTAAGCTCAACAGATACAAATACCTTTTAAAATTAAAACTCAAAACTACCAGAAATTACTATTAAAGAATAAATAAAAACCCAAAACAAACAGAAATTAAATAAACAATCATAGAAAAAACATACAACAAGTAATAATATAAATGAATAAATAGATCTTAAAGCGAGTAATGCTTAAATTGAATATGAAAATCAAGCTTAAAATGAAAAAAAATATTTTCCGATCGAAGTATAAATGAAACTTAGAACGAACAGAAAATTAAATAAACAATCAATGCAAACAAACATACAACAGATATTAATGTAAGTTAATAAATAAATCCTAAACGAGTGAAACTTAAATTGAATATGCAAATCAAGCTTGAAACGAAAAAAATCACTACAAACAAGAGTTTGGGTATGACCTCCTTCTCTCACTGTAAAAGTCTAAAACCTACTGCGTCATAGGCGCTTTACTGAAAACTATATGCGTCTTGAACAGTTTTGGAAAGTATAAACAACATCAAAATTGAATATTTGATGTATAATGATATTATTGTTGAAAGATCGATCAGCTCAAGAATTTACTTCACTGTAATTGTATTTTATTTTCAATGCTGTAAGAACTGGAAAAGAAAATTTTTGTAATACAGTTCGTTTTCAGTTAAGCGCCAATGACGCAGTAGGCTTTTGGTTTTTATTTACAGTTAGGAAAGGAGGCAGTATCCAAACACTTGTTTGTAGTGAAAACTATATTCGTCTTTAACAATTTTAAAAAGAGCTAATAAATTAAACTGAATTTGATGTATAATGATATTGATTGCTGAAAGCTCATCAGTTCAAAATGTTACTATAATTTTAATGTTTATTTTCAATATTAAGTACAAAAGAAAATATTGTCATAAAATTGGTTTTATAACCAATTTAAAATTGTTTTTGTCATAAAACTGAATATTTGATTTATAATGATATTAATTGCTGAAAACTCATCAGTTCAAAATGTTACTATAATTTTAATGTTTATTTTCAATATTAAGTACAAAAGAAAATATTTGTCATAAAATCGGTTTTCAGTAAAGCGCCAATGAAGCAGTAGGTTTTGGACTTTTACAGTGAGAGAAGGAGGTCATACCCAAAACTCTTGTTTGTACTGACTTTTGTTCGTTTCAAGCTCGATTTGCATATTCAAGTTTCACTCGTTTTAAGATTTATTTATTAATTTACATTAATATCTATTGTATGTTTGTTCGCATTGATTGTTTATTTAATTTCTGTTCGTTTTAAGTTTCATTTATACTTGAATAGCAAAATATTTTTTTTTTCATTTTAAGCTTGATTTTCATATTCAATCTAAGCATTACTCGCTTTAAGATCTATTTATTCATTTATTATTACTTGCTGCATGTTTTTGCTATGATTGTTTATTTAATTTCTGTTCGTTTTGGGTTTCATTTATTCTTTAATAGTAATTTCTGGTCGTTTTGAGTTTGAATTTTAACAGGTATTTGTATCGGATGAGCTTAAGTTTAAAATGGCCTTTACTTTTCTTTGAAAAACTCATTTTTCGGAAAGGTTAATTAATACTATTAAGCAACGCTATAGCGCTGCCTCTTATTTAGTAAGGAACTTTAGTTTGTCCTGATTTAAATGCTGTTTTTATATTAAGTTTTTTTTTATTAAATCAGGACAAACTATAAGTTCTTTGCTAAATAATGGAAAAGACAATGTACCGAGAAATATACAAAAGGGAGTATACCAAATTCCATGCTCTTGGGGTAAATTTTATGTGGAAGAACACAACAGAATTCAGAAAATAGGCTACAGCAACACAAGAATGCCATAAATTGCTCTCTAAAACATAATAAAAACCGGAAACGTTTGAGTCAGCAGTTGCAGAACATGTATATAATTTTCCTCATCACAGTATTTTATTTGATCAGACAAAAAATTTTAGACACGTCTGTAAGACTTTTACAAAGTTTCAGAGAAATTATAGAAATAAAAAAGATTATCTATGGGGGTATTAGTATCAATAGAGATGAAGGGGAATTTAAGATTAATTCAATTTATAATAGTTTAATTAAAAAGCAGGTAAAATATTCAGCTAGTACTGATTTTAACAATTGTTCTGAAAAAAAATGATAATTCAAGGCGAACAAAGGTCAGAACGGGGTAAATGCTGGGAGGAGTCAACGAACTGCAGCTAAACTTGCAACCAAAAAATCCTTTCAATATAATTCATAAATTGGTTGATTAACCTCTGAGATTTAATTAGGGGTTATGGGCCGGGGGTTAGGTGACCTTTATTGTTTTTTCAAGTAAATATATTCTTCACGTTTTGATCGATTTCCATTTACACATTGATTGTAAGAGAAGAGTGACACATGGTATCAATATGGACATTCGCCTTTGTTTATTGCGTTTAAATACGCCAGTGCTGGAAGTTTTGTTTAATATGTGAGTTTGTTTCCTACTTATTTATTTATATTTTTTTTTCTCTCTCTCTTCGTGTGTTTAGTTGTTGCACTTCTATGTGTGTTATCTTTTAAAGAACATTTTTCCGTTGAGAAAGGCTCCCGGACGTGGGGCCGAAATATTCGGAGTATTTTTTAATTAAGTTTTTTATTTGTTGTTATTTATTGGTTCACTGCTTTATTAAAATTAAAACCCGTTTTTTCTTGCTTAATTTTTCGTAATTTGACAAAAGATGTCACATAACACCTTTTTATTACCTTAATTGGTATATTCCGAGCCAGTACAATTTGGACTCGTCGGCTCTATCGTAAATTACTGTACGCAGACCGTGATTGGCAAGACATGCTTGATAAGTGTTCTGCGGACTTAATGGTAAAGTTGAAAAATTTTGGAAGCCGTGCTTCCATAAGAGGAGCATAGAATTCAAAGAAGAGAATACTTCTGAAGCGTGCTCAGATCTGATTTAATATTGAAAAAAAAATCGAATGGAAGTAAAGATCTGTATTAAATTTTAAAAAGAAGGGGAACTATTCCGTATATGAGGGGAGTTATCTACGTCCCGCAATAGCCCCTCCTCACTCTTTCAGTGAAGTTTATCAGTGTTTTACTGAAAGAATTTTTGAGAGAAATAAGTATTTCCAGTTGGTGGTTGAAAGCATTTTACTTGCCGATTATCTTTCAAAGCAATCGAACTAAAAATTTGATTGTTTAAAGGAAATGCATTGAAAGATAAATCTATTTATCTTTCTAGATAACATTTTTTATTTATAAAACTTTAATATTTAGTTTTTTTTCAAATGAAAGTAAAGAGCGATAAAATTTTGAAAAAGAAGGGTAACTTTACCATATACGAGGGGCTCACCCACACTCCTCAGCACCCCTCCCTACTCTTACTGAAGTTTTGCCGAAGAAACCCTTTCTTGGACAAAAGTTCAAACATAAATAATCTGTTGATTCTCTAAGACAAGTACACCTTTAAACAAGAGGTGCACCCCCTGAAACTGCTTGGTGAGATTTCCCTCTTCCACATTTTCTTTTTTTAATTTGGCACCAAATACTGCATAACCGCACATGTAGGTCTTTCTCGTTAAAGTTTTATTTCCGATTCTTTCTAGTTTTTTAAGACATATACGGTTGTGTAAAGTTGTCATTTAACCATAACCCAGAAAACTAAAGACAAAAAACCAGACTTCTTTAGAGACTTTTTAAAGTCTAGTTTTTTTTAAACTTTTAAATAAAAAATACAAAACAGATTTCATTTTCATTGTCCTTGGTACTTGCAGAAAAAAAACAATGACATCTAACTTACAATTCATCATCAAAGGAAAGTAGGGAAGGATCTTTTTCAACGGCAGAAGCTGAGCTACAGTTCATATGCGAAACATTGAAAGGGTTGGGCGATAGCGTTGAGTTGTCTAAGCTCATCATTAGAAGATAGTCCATTGTTGCCAGTGTTGTTACGCAGTCCAAGTCTCGCAAGTGGATCTAAAGAAAACGAGAGGAAAATAACTAATAGTGGTAAAACGTGAAGCTAGGAGAGACTGTCGAATATATCATATTGTTATCGAACACTTCGTGGTAATGACAAACAGCGACCCTTGACAATGGCAACCACGACTATTTTTTTATAACAATAAATATGTTACCGTGAGTGTCCGAAATAGGTGAATGTCGACATTCACCGGTGAATGTTGTATATATCTTTTTGTCTCCTTGGATTTAGTCAGGGTTGCCAGTCAACTTTTTCAGTTTTAAGTAAGGCTTAATGGTGACAGGTTAGGTTAGGGTTTTAACCCATTTCTGAGATTTAAAATCTAATTTAACCTAACGTAACTTTAACTTTTACCATCAAAGCTTGCACTAGACTGAAAAAGCTGATTCCCAAAGCTAATTGAATCCAAACAGAGAAAAAGGAATTTCGGACATGCACTGGTGAGTGTCGACCAGGGCTTCCACTATCCCCGAATTTTCGGGGATTTCCCCGAAAATCTACGTGTTTTCTCGAAAAAAAAAATTTGGTTCTCCGAATCCCGAGAATCACCCAATCATGGGGTCACCTCCAGTGACTATCCCCAACAAATATTGCTTTACATAGCATAATTTTTCACTGCTCTCTTCTTCGTTAGTTTTCGTCTCATGTGTTACTTTGCATAAAAAACAGACCGATATAACTGAAGCATAGATGGTTCTTCATATGTTCACAAAAGTATGGTGGTCAAGACAATCTTGACAATATTAGCCAAGAATTATGCTTGAAGTTGTTTAACGGAACGTTGAGTTGGATTTTGGGTTTTGAAATTGAACTTCTAAAGGAGAATTGTTTCAAAAAGTCGAATCGTAAGTTTAAATTTGGTTTTCTTTTGCCAATTTTGGTTTTGGACATACTGTATTAATGTGTAATACTTAATGATTGAATGCATGACATATTGAAGGAATTGATCTTTTTGCCAGGAATTCTTACCATTTAAATTGTTGTTTCATTCGGTGGGTAAAATTAAGTTCTTTTCTTTTTTATCTGAGGATTGTATTTGTCATATCACCTTTTATCCTCAAACGTATTCACCTTCCATTACCCTCACAATTATTATTCTGGTCCCTTCACCCGTGTAATATTTTCAGTGGACGTAATATTTCAAACTGCAGTTCCAGGATCTTTTTATGGTTTTCCAAAGCTGTTAGTTAGGCGAAGGAAATTTTACACAAAATATATTCTGCTCAAATTAGGGCTAGCCTAGTAAATTTATTTAGATATCTAGGCCTAAAATTTATCATATGAAGAATCACTTTCTGTAATAGCCCAATAAAAGTGAAGTAATAAAATAAAGATAGTCAGTATCTTCACAGCGATGTCGTAAAAACCAGACTCTTTTTATTATTCCAGCAATTGAATCGTAGACCAGGTTCTTGATCCCAAAACAATTTAAAGCCACGACGATACCAGTCAATTAAAAATAAACTGAACTCACGTTTAGGGTTTTTCGCAATCAGGCCAGGATAAGTATTTTCCCATTGATCACAATTATCACAGTGACAATTGGAGCATAAGAATCCTCTATTATGAGAGTCACAAATCTCTTCAAAACAAGAATTACAAATCTTTAATTTGCACTGCATATCCTCTATGCAATTTACATGGATTGCGTAATTTACACTTTTTGTTATACTCATCAGCAAAAGTACAATTCTCAAAGGATGACCAGCTGCCCAAAGTATACAAGCATGATGGGCACGTGTAAAACATTTTTTCGATGTTGACTGGTCCACTTCCAAAACAAACTGACTCTCAAACAACATCTCTTAGGAGCGTTATAAAATGGCTGTCTTTCTAGTGGTTAAGAGCAAAACCACACTATCATTTGTCTTGTCTCAATCAATTTACCTATAAATTGAGTAAAAGTCTGGGGACCACAATGACAACATACAATAGTCCAAAGAAGGGGAATCAGTACCCGTTATATCGTTAAGCATTTCTCCAGAAAATATCTTTCTTTAAAGAGATAATTCCAGAAAGTCGTCATCTAAAACTAACCACTTTTCCAATTTTACTAGATTACTCATGATTTCCTGTTTCTCAAATCTATCAATCTTAACACTCTCACTGCCAAACACAGACTGTTTTCTATAAATTGTTCTCTTCAATATATTTCGCCAGCGCATTTAATCCATCTTATAGTCTCTGTATATGCGCTATATTCACGTTAGCCGCGAAGCCCAATTGTTCTTGCGACTTGAATTTGCTTAATGTTATAACATACCCATTATACATCTTGTCCCATACTAAGGTTAGTCGAGAACCCCTTGTAATTTCTATCGCCACCTTAGGCACTCTAGGTCCCGTTTCATTAACACTTAATATTCAATAATGTATAAGCATCCATGTTGACTGTCAAACTTCCAGAAAGAAACTGATCCTCGATCAATAGTTTCAATCACCTGGGAACGTGTATAGACATGATTTTGCCTACTAACAGGGAAAAGAGGGGTGCCACCTGACCTTACCAAGTGCGGGAATGCCGCCTAGAAACATGTGACCGTATTGTACAGGTGTGTCGCGTGACGTCAGAGGGCATGTTCTAGAAAACCAATGCTAATTTCCCTATGCTTGCCGTGACGTCAGAGGGCATATCCTAGAAATCCTACAGAAAAGGGGAGGGTATGTCCTTGAAAGCAGAGTGGCGATACTACTTATTTATAATAACTTTTGCTGAAGATGAGTGTCTGTGCTAAATATTTTCAAAACAACATTACAATTTAATTTGATTGTAGACATTAAATAATAATTTGTCGGTATATGTCGGTTTGGAAGAATAGGAAGATAAGTCTACAAACCAAGATTAGAATATTAGAAGCTACAGTGATGACAGTAGTCAAATATGGCTCTGAAGCATGGGTGCTTCGAAAAGCGGATGAATATTTGCTAGATGTTTTCCCAGAGAAATTGCTTAAGGATTGTTCTGGGTACCCGGCTGACTGACCATATTTCCAAAAATTGGCTGTACGAAAAATGTGGTTCAATACCGCTCTCTAGGGCTATAATGAAAGAAAGGTTGAGTCGGCTAGGGCAAGTTGTGCGGATGAAGGATGACAGATTGCCGAAGATTGTTCTTTTCGGTCAACCGTATAGGGCTAAACGGAAAGCAGGTCGTCCTCGTCTAGACTGGGAGAACGTCATAAAGAAAGATTTAAAGGAAATGGGAACTTCGTAGGAGGGTTTAAAAAGGAAGGCTTTGAATAGAGTGGGATGGAGGAGGAGCGTGCATAGCTGTGTTGGCCTCGGGTGGCTTGGTGCTGCGGTGAGTTGTTAGTAGTAGCAGTAGTAGTTGTCGGTATAAATATACAAAAGGTTTTCCGAATAAAATAAAATGAAATTAAGGTTGCCTTGTGAAAGAGATTGAAAGATTTTTCTTTTTCAACGAGCAAAACTCATTCCCCCAATACTATTTTGTTATGTGCAAAACAATTTTATTGATACAGGTATAAATTATATTTATTTTATTTTTTATTGATATAAAACAAAGATATTGGCAACAAGTGGTCCTTTTCGGGACTTCGAAGTCCCACAAGCATACGCTTGGAGCCTTGAAGTCGATACCCTTACCATTTATGTTAACATTCCAGTAATTTTTAATTGTTTCAGGTATAATAGAAGGACACATAATTTCAACATACAGAAATTTCTTGTCGTTCCAAGCTGTTGAAACTTTTGCTCTTAGATCTAACCTTGAGGGATATTTGAGGCGCAAAATATTTTTGCACCAGGCCGTATCCGGGAGAGGAATTCATGAGGTTTACCACCACCCTCCCCTCCCCCCTCTCCACCCCAAAATGTTTTTCCAACTCGCAATAACGGAAAAAATACATATAAAAGGAATTTATAATGCGCATTTTAAAGTGTTTATTTTTACCCTCCCCCCTCGGAAAAAAAAAAATTAAAACTTTTCACTTTTAAAACTCCAGTTAATCAAACATTATTAATATTTAATGGAATAAATATCGGCATATATATATAGATATATATATATATATATATATATATATATATATATATATATATATATATATATATATATATATATATATATATATATATATATATATATATATATATATATATATATATATATATATATATATATATATATATATATATATATATATATATATATGTATATATATATATATATATATATATATATATATATATATATATATATATATATATATATATATATATATATATATATATATATATATATATATACAACTTAAGATTCACATTCATTTGTTTTTTTTTTTCAGTGAAGTGCAACATATGTTATAGCCTTGGGAAGGCATAGGGGTTTTGAGCCCTGCTTATGTTAATTTCTGCTTGTTTTGAGTTTGACTCGGTTATTTATTGTAATTTCTGTTCGTTTTGGGTGTCATTTATTTATCGATACTGACTTGTGGTAGATTTACGCTTGGTAGATGAATTGATTTTATTTTTGCTCATTTTTGGTTCAATGGAGTTCTTTACTTCCCTTTGAAAAACTTATTTTGTGGAGAGTCTTTAAATCAATTTCTGTTCGTTTAATGTTGACATAGTCTTTTCAGGGAAAAAGAAAATAATAGTTTATATCTTTTCAGTTTTCTTCAAGATTTATAGTTTGGCCTGCTATTTGTATGCTGGAGAAAAATTTTCAAGAATTTTTAACAACATACAGCCTTTTCAAAATCTGGACACAAATAGTAATGTTCAGTTTAGTTTTATGCCTCCTCTAGTTGACCTGAAATAGAAAACTTGAAACCATTCGAAAAAATAAAATCTATCTATGCTCTTTGATAGCTTGAATACACTTACACTCTTTTGGTTAAATTTTAAGAGCAGAACTAGTAATAGAAGTAGCCCCGAAAGTTTAACATAATACCCTCAGTCGTTCTTGGGATACTGCTGAGATGTCTTATTGGCAATTAGTATTAACACAGTGCATTTTGATTTAATCTTAAGGGAACATTTAGTTTTTAAACATAATGGACAAATTGCATAACAGTGGAAGATTGACCTACGCAATATCCTTAGAGATACAGTTACAAGACCGTTCAGCTAAGCTGAACAAAATAACTATCTTAAATTTTGATTGGAAGTATTTTGAAAATTATGAGCTAAAGAAGAGGGCTGATTGCTCTCCAATCACTGTTAACTCTTAAAAAAGGGTACTAGAGCTTTGAATCTCCAACCAAATTATCTCCTTTAAAATATCAATGAAATTACTAGCTATGATAGAGCAGTGCTGCTTATTATATTGCTTATATTCCCTTTTAATACTTGCATGCGTACAGTTTTCCGTATAATTGAAACTCCCCCTAAACGTTTCAACTTAATGCCCTTAAGTGTCAGTAGTCACAGTAACCGTAGAAGTATTATAAAAAGTATTCACATAGTGTCTTCTGGCTATTTCAAAATCTGTCACAACTCACCCCGAAAAAGGTCTATTTTAATAATTTAAGCCGTTAGTAGTAATGTATATACTGATTAGGAATGCGCATTGGAGTGAACATTTCGATTGCACATTTGGACGAAAACATTCGACGACTACATTTGACAGACGTATAACGACACGAGGCGTACAACGACACGAAACTACCGAACCAGTTATACTAGTCATATAATGATATACAATATGAAGCTTACAGCCTAAAGGTCTAAACCACCTCAATAGATACTGATATCACATAATTTATTCATCATTAGTACTTATTATTACAGGTATCAAAAGGTATCTTGTTTGCATAATTCTGGTCTGAATGGTCTTAATTAATGATTTGAATAATGGGAAAAAACCAGAGGACGATAATATTCTTATTTTTTAATCAGGTTTAATGAAAGTGGTGAAGCGCTAAAATAGCTTACAAATTAAAAGTAAGTCTGAGGCGGTGATGGCTCCCACGCCACGGGACATAAATGTT
Source organism: Artemia sinica (assembly GCA_027921565.1). Classification (NCBI taxonomy): domain Eukaryota; kingdom Metazoa; phylum Arthropoda; class Branchiopoda; order Anostraca; family Artemiidae; genus Artemia; species Artemia sinica. The sequence continues at coordinate 49,507,773 of CM051272.1, forward strand.
AGAATATTTTCATCATTCATAAGTCGATTGACCTAGCTTCACTTCTTGGCTGTGGTCGGTATAATACACAAGTACCAAATTAGGAGTGCGGTACCAAGTAAAGAAGAAACCAAATAAAGTCGTAGGCGCCGAGAAAATAATTTTATTATAGAAATCCGGAACCATTTTTAAAAATCCTTAGAAATCAAGAAATGAAGTAGTTATGGATTTGAACCATCAAGCACCACAATCATCAAGGATCCCAACCACCAAAGACCCTAACCACCAAGAACATCAACCCCCAGGGAACACTCCCACAAACCTCCAATACCCCCTCTCCCCAACTTTTTAACCCTTTCCCCATTTTTTTTATATTTTATTAAGTTTAATTTTCATTTAACTTTTATTTTTTTAACATAGAAATTTTTTCAACCTTTTTTTTACACGTCTTATAATGACATGAAATATGCTTAAAACCAAAAAATTCAGATTTAATATTTTCAAAATACAAAATGAGAATAACCTGTCTTTGTCGGTTTCTATGACTGAATATATGTATTTGTATGTGTTATTGTCTCTCTCACTCTCTTTGTCTGTTTGTCTGGGTTGGTGTTTGCTTGTCCCAGTGCCTGTCTTTGTATGTTTGTGTGTCTTAATCTATGTATTTGTATGTGTTTTTGTCTCTCTCACTCTCTTGGCCTGTGTGTCTAGGCGGGTGTTTGCTTGTGCCAGTGCCTGTCTTTGTCGGTTTGTATGTCTCAATCTATGTATTTGTATGTGTTTTATGTCACTCTCACTCGCTTTGCCTTGTGTGTCTAGGTTGGTGTTTGCTTTGTCCCAGTGCCTGTCTTTGAATCTTTGTATTTGTATGTGTTTTTGTCTCTCTCACTCTCTTTGCTTGCGTATCTGGGCAGGTGTTTGCTCCGCTCAGTGTTTGTCTTTGTCAGTTTGTTTGTCTGAATCTATATATTTGTAGGTGTTTTGTCTCTCTCACTCTCTTTGCCTGTGTGTCTGGGTAGGTTTTTGCTTCTCTCGGTGTTTGTCTTTATCGGTTTGTATGTCTGAATCTATATATTTGTATTCGTTTTTGACTCTCTCAGTCTCTTTGCCTATGTGTTTGGGTGGGTGTTTGCTTATCCCAGTGTTTATATTTATTAGTTTGTGTGTATGAATGTATGTATTTGTATGTGTTTTTTTCTCTTTCACTCTCTTTGCCTATGTGTCTGGGCGGATGTTTGCTTGTCCCAGTGCCTGTCTTTGTCTGTTTGTATGTCTGAACCTATATATTTGTATGTGATTTTGTCTCTTTCACTCTCTTTGCCTGTATGTCTGAGCGGTTGTTTGCTTGTTCCCACTGCCTGTCTTTGTTGGTTTGTATGTCTGAATCTATATATTTGTATGTGTTTGTCTCTCTCACTCTCTTTGCCTGTGTGTCTGAACGGGTGTTTGCTTGTCCCAGTGCTTGTCTTTGTCTATTTGTATGTCTGAATCTATATATTTGTATATCGTCGTGCCCAAAACAAAAGGGCGTATCTGACACTTTTTACGAAAACGAGTTAATGTGCTCCAAAGAGTCATCTAGTGGGGTACTATCCAGTGGGTGCATTTGCAGGGACGTATATTATCACACTTTTGATTTACAGCATAGGCACCTGGGCGTATCTGAAAACACTAACCAGAACCAAAGGGTGTATCTGAACATACGCCCTTTGGTTGTGGTCACTTTTCAAAGAAAAGATTTAAGTTACAGATACGCCGCGAAAAACAAGGAAAACTCAAAACACTAATTAGTGAAATTTTCATCAATTTTCGGAGCTTCAAGTTGTTCCACCACCACAGTCGTAAGCTAGGCCTATCATTCTTATGATTCCAGTACTTTGGACATTATAATGTTGGGGGAGAGGCCGGTTTTACCTTACTGATTATATTGCCTAGTGTTAAAACAGACTGATTATGTTGATTATTGTTGACCATGGATACACAACCTTCATTTTATGAAAGATCCCAAATTGGGCTGCACGAGCCTGGAGCCTAACTTATTTTTACTTTTATTAATCTTTCGCTAAGGGCAATTCCATGACAAAAACGTCAACCTCGGGGTCAAATTTTAAAATTGTCGGAGGAAATATTTGTTTGTGTCTATCTTATTACAAATTGTCTGAGCTTTATGAATATGCAAGAATCATTTTAATGTGAAAACCGCAATTAAGTTTTTTTTAGGTCAAAGTCGCATGTTTTATTGACATCGGAATTGGAAATTTTACGGTTATTTTAATCCGATCACCACGGGATTAAAATAACAGCGATTTTGAGTAACGTGGGCTCATATTTAAGCCGTGACATTATTTAATCGATGTCAGTTCATGATTAGCAGTTCTTAGTGGTTTTCTATATCATTCAAACCTGCCTTTCAGAAAATGCGACAGAAGAAAATTCTCAAGACAGAAGAAGCATTGCAGTATCTGGATGAATCTGACGAGCCAGAAGATATGTCCAACAGTGAAGGTGATGGTGACCCTTCGTTTCTGCCGTCTAGTGACTCTGAAAGTCCCAGTGAGTTGACACCAGCGCTGGTTGTGAATATTAGTACTGAGCCCCATGCGACAGTTTCAGCTAATTCTGAAGAGAATGATCCTGCAGAGGTAAATCTTATAGGTATCATTTCCTCCAATGAAAGTCTCTTGGCCACGGGTTCGACATCCAAAAGAGCACACAGAAAGGCTCAACGGGTTTCAGGCCAAGAATACGTATCTCCTACTACTGGAAAGTTTGTGAAGGCGAAAGCGAGGTCTGAAAATCCTGTAATCACGAAAAATGTAAGAAAGGCTTTACAGACAAGATGTTGAACGGTATGTTTGCATCGTTTTGGAATCTCGGAAAAGAGGCAGGCAACCACGATCAGCAGACAGTTCATCGCTGGGTTGTGTAAACAAGCTCCTAAAAAGCGACATACTGTGTCAGATTCTTCAAGAAGATCTAACAGTCTTGTTTACAGTCTACCGTCCGAAACAAACTACTTTCCAGTTTGCAAGAAATTTTTTCTTGGGACTTTCGGAATATCAGAAAAATTTCTACGACGTTGCGTGAAATCAGAGTTTCAAGAACCAAGTACATCAATTGTGAAACCTGATCAACGAAGAAAAAATAAAAATTCCAAACGGGTCACAGCAGAACAACTTGGATTTATCCATGATCATATCAAGTCTTTTCCCGCGGTCGAGAGTCACTATTGTCGAAGAGCACAAAAAAAGTCTATTTGGATGCGAATCTTTCATTGCGGAAAATGTATGATCTGTATAAGGAAAAATGTAAGGAAGAGAAGAAAGTAGCCTTTGCATTAGAAACTTACCGTCTTCAGTTCAAGAAATTCAACCTTGGGTTTTCACAGGCCTAAAAAAGACCAGTGTGGACTTTATCAAGAACACCAGGAAAGAAAGGCCAAAGCGCGAGCTTTGAAAAACGAAATCGTTCGGAAGATTAAAGAAGAAGAGGAGGGCTTTGAAAAGGCTACGTTCATTAATTTTGATCTTCAACGCGTTCTCGAAACCCCGAAAGGGTCAGGTGGTCCTATATTCTACAAGCGAAAGCTTGCTTGCTATAACTTAACCCTATACAATATGAATAGCCACGCCGGATTTTGTAATATCTGGTGTGAAACAGATGGACAAAGAGGAGCAAACGAGGTTGCATCGAAAGTGTTTGATGCTGTTTCGAATGACAAAGATCATTCTGACTTCTACTTTGTGTCTGACTCTTGCGGAGGACAGAATCGAAATCAATTTTTTTCTGGAATGTGCTTATGGGCAGTCCGCACCTTACATCATGTCCGATCGATTACTCACGTCTATCTGGAAAAGGGGCACACAGAACAAGAGGGGGATAACAGGCACAGTGCCATTGAACGAGCTTCCAGGCATACCTCTATAAATGGTCCAGTTGAATGGAAAAACATTTGCATTTTAGCGATGCGGAACAATCCGTATACTGTGAGAACACTCGATTATTCCTTCTTCAAGGACTTCAAGAAGCTGACTGGCCAGGTCGTAAAGAATGTTAAGGTGAACACTTGTGGAGAAAAAGTTAAGTGGCTTGATATCAAAGTTCTCCGTTACACAGTGGACGATGCGGCTAAAATATTCTATATAGCTACGATTACAGCGGGGAATACAAGGCAATTGATGTTGACAAGGTAAAACGATCAGTTGGACAGAGTTGGACAATGTTAAGCTTGATGCCAGCTTACGAGAAAAAGTTGCCAATAAGCGATGCAAAATTTAAAGACTTGCTTTCACTGTGCGAACAACGGCTAATCCATGCAGACTTCCATGCATTCTACCGAAACCTTCCCCATGGCAAAGCCGTGAAGGATGTCCTAAAAGACAGTGATATTGACGACGAAAGTGACAACGGAGAGTAATGTGAATTTTTGCCTTCCTTTGATAATTTAATTGAAGCTTTATTGTACTCTTTTTTAATATTTGAAGCAAAATTACACAAACTTATTCAAAAATCACTTGGTCGTAACTAAAGGAAATGTTTTAGAATGACCAGAACCAAAGGGCGTATCTGGTTTTTCTAGTGTTCTAAGAACTTTTGAGAGTTTTAATGTTCACCAATCGATTTCTCGTAGTGAAGAACCTATAAATACATTGCGACTACGTCATTAGAAAAAAATCTCTTCTTAAAAACAGCTTCACAAACCTTGTTTTTGCTCTCCTGTAAAATTTGTAAAATGTTAGATACACCCTTTGGTTTTGGGCACGACGATATGTTTTATGTCTCTCTCACTCTCTTTGTCTGTGTGTCTGGGCGGGCATTTGCTTGTATCACTGCCTGTCTTTGTCGGTTTGTATGTCTGAATCTATACATTTTTATGTGTTTTTATCTCTCTCACTCTCTTTGCCTGTGTATCGTGGCAAGTGTTTGCTTCTCTCAGAGTTTGTTTTTGTCGGTTTGTATGTCTGAATCTACATTTTTGTATGTGTTTGTATCTCTTTCACTCTCCTTGCCTGTGTGTCTGGGCAGGTGGTTGCTTCTCTCAATGTTTGTCTTTGACGGTTTGTATGTCTGAATCTATATATTTGTATGTTTTTTGTCTCCCTCACTCTCTTTGCCTGTGTGTCTGGGCGGGTGTTTGCTTCTCACAGTGTTTGTCTATCTCGTTTTTTTTATGTCTGAATCTATGTATTTGTATGTTTTTGTCTTTCTCACTCTCTTTGCCTATGTATCTGGACAGGTGTTTGCTTCTCACAGTGCTTGTCTTTGTCGGTTTGTATATCTGAGTCTATATATTTGTGTGTATTTTGACTTACTTGACTTAATCCCATCCGTCCTTGAAGGTCGTCTTGGGGCCTCTTTCTTCGTAATTGCGTGGATGTGCCTTTTGTATGCTTCACGGTCTTCTGCTAGGCGAAGAAGGACCGAGAGGCGGTGAGGTGCAAAGCTTCCCTTCAACCTTTTTGGGGGACGACCACGAGGACGAGAACCGTGAATTTGGCCTTCGAAGGTGATTTATGGGAAACGAGACCGACTCATCCGTTGTACGTGACCGAGTCATCGAAGTTGCTGGAGCTGGATCTTCATGAGAGTTGTTTGTTGTACTTTAAGGTGCTCGAGAAGTTCGACATTTGAGATTCTATCAAGGTAAATGATCCCGTCGATGCGGCGGAGGCACTTAGTTTCAAATGCTGCGAGTCGACGGTTGTCATTTGCCTTCAGCGCGCATGTTTCACATGAGTATACTGCGATGGGGATGATCAGGGTATCGAAAATTCATGTCTTAAGCCGCAGAGAAAAATCCTTGCTTCGCCATATGGGCATAAGGGCCCTGAAACTGGAGCTCGCGAGAGCGAGACGTCTTTTAATGTCTTTTGATAGACTGTTGTCGCTGGTGATCAGACTACCGAGGTAAGGGAACTCGTCGACCCACTGGTTACTCTCTCCATTAAGTTTCAGGGCTGGCTTAATTGTATCCTGCGGCTTTCGTGAGCAGCACATAGCCTTTGTTTTTGATACATTTATGATCATTCCAAACGAACTAGTGGCTTCGAGGACGTCGTTAGCAACGGCTTGTAGATCCTCGGGGTCAGCCATTTTCAGCCATTTCGTCGATATCGTCGGCGTAGGCTACCTTATCTGTCTGAACACCCCCTATATGTGCGCCGCAAGTTGTTTCCACCAGGGATACGACTGCTGTGAGGAAAAGGTTGAACAGCTCTGGAGACAACAGGCATCCTTGAAGGACACATGCGGAAGTCTGGAAACTGTCAGTGAGACCTTCACTAGTAATGACGCGACTCCAAAATTTGGAGTACATATCTTTGATAAGATCTACTAGGTTTCGTGGGATTCTGCAATGGAGGAGGATATGCCAAAGGCTATTTCTCCAAATAAGGTCAAATGCTTGCCTAAAGTCGATGAAGAGCTGATACAGGTCGCGACCGAATTTCAGATATTTCTCTAAAATTTGACGAACAGTGAAAATTTGGTCACCGGTCGATCTCCCTGGTCGAAAACCGGCTTGGTATTCTTGGATGACTATGGATGACACGGCTCTGATCCGTTGGAGTATAATTCGGGTGAAGATCTTGAGAGTTTGACTTGTTAGGCTAATAGGACGGTAATTATCACATATCGCCTTTGGCCCCTTCTTATGTAGTGGAACAATTGTGGCTTCGCACCAAGAAGTTGGAAATGACTCTTTTGCCAGGCAGCGGATACAATCTTGTGGAAAAGATCTATGAGTGGTTCACACCGGACTTTCAGCAATTCTGTCTGTATTCCGTCCGGGCCAGGGGCCTTGTTAGTCTTCAGCGCTTGGATGGCATCCTCGAGCTCAGAACGGAGAGGAGGTGGGCTGGGGTCTGAGACAGTAACGGGAAACAGGTCCAGGACAGCAGGGTTTGGAAGGATATCAGGATTAAGCTTTTCTTTGAAATGCTTCATCCATCTCGATCGGATACCTTCTGTGCTTTGTATCTGGGAGCCGTTTTTATCTAGCAGTGCACAAGAACTGAGACTTTTCCTGCTTGTTAGCTCACGAACTCTCTTATACATGAAGTATGAGTCGCCTTTCTTAAAATCAGACTCACACTGTTCGCATTTGTCTTTAATGTGGGTGCGATGGGCTCTACGGGTGGCTTTTTCTACAGAACGCTTCAACTGCTTATATCTGTCCCTGCTCTCTCTGTCTGACCTGTTATTGTGTTTTCGTTTCTCAGCACACAATAAAATGATTTCCTTGCTTATCCAAGGCTTTTTTATCACCCTTTTTGCTTCCTAGGGTTGACGTCGCTACTTTGCTGATGTTCTTAGAGGAGTCTGTGACAAGTCTATCGATATCTTCTTTGGATAGAGTTATAGGAATATTAGAAAGAAGGTCCGAGATTAGAGTAGACAGTTCATCGATGTAAGTCTGGCGGGTTTGAGGGTCTTTGAGAAGACGTGTGTTGAAACGAGCGGGTCTATTATTCAGCTTTGCGGAAGATTTCAGGCGTATCTTAAGTGCAGACATGACCAGGGAATGGTCGCTGTTGAAATCGCCATCTGCGAGGGTGACAGTATCTAGCACAGACGATTTCCACCGCCTAGACACGAGCACGTAATCAATAAGATTACGAGTTTTTTCCATCCGGCGAGGTCCATGTCGCCTTACGACGTTCTCTGTGTTTGAAGAGAGTGATGGTAATGGCTAGATCACTGTCTCTGCAAAATTCAATGAAGCGTTCCCCTCTTGTTAAGTCGTCCAAGGCCAAATTTACCCATAACATCTTCGTTTCCAGCAGAATCGTTACCAAAAATAGCATTGAAGTCGCCAATGAAAACAACAAGGTTCTTTTTCGGGAAATGTGTCAACTAGGCTTTGCAGTTGAAGATAGAAATTGTCAGACTCTTCATCTGGTTTGCTGCAGTCAGGAGCTTAGACTTGTATGATCGTGATGTTGATCGGTGATCCTTTCATTCGTATCATAATCAACCGTTCTGACACAGGCGTTACGGAAATAAGGGATCTTCGTGTCTTACTCGACATCAAAAAGCCAACTCCTTGGCGATGGACGCCGTCGGTTCTCCCAGACACTAGCAAACTAGTGTTGCCGATCCTTTCTTCGCCAGTTCTAGGGAGGTGTGTTTCTGAAAGTCCCACAATATCCCATTCATATCGGTTTAGTTCATTTAGGACAAGATCTATTTTACCTTGTTTAGCAAGCGTCCTGACGTTCAGGGTTCCAATACATAAAATCAATTTAGGGGAAAGCATAGCCTCCGGGTTCGGAGTTGTTAACATTTCTGAAGGGTCTCCATTGACAAGATTCTCGGTCGTCAGATTATCGGTTGCCCCGGACGCGATAACTTCGTCGGTTGCCCCGGACGCGGTAGTATTGGTTCTCGTTCTTTATCGTTTGTACTTCATAGTTTTTAATAAGAAAGAAGGTTTCTTGGCTAATTTCAGGACGGCGGTAAGCCACTCCTCTCCATCCCTAGCAGGGGCTGGCTATATCTACTACTGATAATGCGCCCTTCTGGCGTCCTGCATCACCTGCAATTTTCCCATTGCTGGGAGAAGGTTTGTGACTGGCGGGACGTATCCATACGCCAATGGGCCCTGCCCAGTGCACATCAGAGGGCCCTTCCACCTCCTCCGCCTGAACTTATGGCCCCCGGGCGTAGGTGCTCCAGCTAAATTTCAAAACCCCCAGAGACCGGGTCCTCCCTTGGTCCGCGCCTCCCTACCGGGAGGTGCCCTGCATATCTACAGAACGTTCCCCTATCCGCCACCTGGGGACGCCCTATTTTAGTCTCTTTCATTCTCTTTGCCTGTGTGTCTGGGCGGATGTCTGCTTGTCCCACTGCCTGTCTTTGTCAGTTTGTATGTCTGAATCTATATATTTAATGTGTTTCTGTCTCTCTCACAAGTATATTTCATGTCATTTTAAGATATGTAAAAAAAAAAGTTGAAAAAAAATTCAAAAGTTGAAATGTAAAAAAAAATTGAAAAATTTTCCAAGTCCCCAAAAAAATTCCAAGTCAGAAAAAAAAGTGTTACTACAAACATTATTTTTCTAATAGTAAATGTCACGAATAACATATCTATATCATTCTCATTTTGTATTTCGAAAATATTAAATGTGAATTTTTTGGGTTTTAAGCATATTTCATGTCATTATAAGACATGTAAAAAAAATGAAAAAATTTCAATGTTAAAAACAAATAAAAATAAAAGTTCAAATCCATAACCACTTCACTACTTGATTTCTAAGGATTTCTAAAAATTGTTCCGAATTTCTATATTAAATTCTTTTCTCGGCGCCTACGACTTTATTGGTTTCATCTTTACTTGGTACCGCACTCCTAATTTGGTATATGTGTATTATACAACCACAGCCAAGAAGTGAAGAAAGGTCAATCGACTAGTGAATGATGAAAATATTCTAACATTTATGTCCCGTGGCTTGGGAGTCATCCCCCCCCCCTCGGACTTACTTTTAGTTGGTAAGCTAATTAACCCTTTACCACTTTCATTCAGCCCAATAAAAATAAGAATATTATCGTCCTCTGGTGTCATCCCATTATTCAAATCATCAATTAAGACCATTCAGACCAGAATTATGCAAACAAGATACCTTTTGATACCTGTAATAATAAGTACTAATGATGAATAAATTATGTGATATCAGTATCTATTGAGGTGGTTTAGACCTTTAGGCTGTAAGCTTCATATTGTATATCATTATATGACTAGTATAACCGGTTCGGTAGGTTCGTGTCGTTGTACGCCTCGTTGTATCCGTCAAATGTAGTGGTCAAATGTTCTCGTCCCAATGTGCAATCCAAACGTGCATTCCAAATCAGCTTATACATTGACAATCTACATGATCATAGTTCGTTTTGATTTAGTTCAGTACCCGCCTAAATATGCATTGAAAGCCTTACCTTAATACCCCTAGTTTGTGTAGTAGCAACAGTTGTAGTAGCAGTAGTAGCATTAGTAGTAGTATGCACATAGCACCTTTTTTTCAACATTCCCTTCAATGCAAGATGAATTTTTAACTTAACACCGTCAACCGGTCCTGAAACATTGCTGATACGACCTCTTGACAACCTATGTTGGCATAGTGTGTTTCGATTTATCTTAATACAGTTACAATATTGCCCAATATTTTCGCCTTAATACCCCTGGATTTATTAGTAGAATTAATAGCATCAGTAATTATAGATGTAGCAGTAGGAGTAGAGTTAATAGTAGTAGTCTTAGCTTTAGAAGCAGAAGTAGTAGTAGCTATAATATTAATAGTAGCAGAAGTAGTAGTTGTAGGAGTAGAAAGTAGTAGTATTATATTTCAAATATTTTCTTTTGGTTAGTTCAACATCCCCCACAATAAGCGTTGTAAGTTTTTTATTTCACATACGAAACTGTTCCCAAGATATTGCTGATATGCCCTTTTGACAACCTGCATACGTATGGCAGGTTGTCATCTGTACAACAGAAATATTCTCTGAAAATTCCACTTTCATACCCTTAGGCATAGTTGTAATAGTAGTCACAGCAGTAGTATAACTACTGAACTTAATACAATTAGCCCTTACTATGATTAATAAAAAAAAAACTTTTTCCACAAAATAGGTTTTTCAAAGAAAAGTAAAGAACTCCATTAACCCTAAAATGAGCAAAAATAAAATCAAATAATCTACCAAGCGTGGAAACTATCACAAATCAATTACGATAAATAACCGAGTCAAACTCAAAACGAGCAGAAATTAACATGAGTAGGGCTCAAACCCCCTATGCCTTCCCAAGGCCAGAACATAATTTGCACTTTACTGAAAAATATAAATGTTTTTACTTTTATAACTTTAATAAATCAAATAATATTAGCATTTTGATTACTAGATATCAGTATATGCATATTAAACTGACAGTGCACATTCATTTGTATTTTTTTTTCAGTAAAGTGCAAATTATGTTCTGGCATTGGGAAGGCATAGTGGTTTTGAGCCCTACTCATGTTAATTTCTGCTTGTTTTGAGTTTGACTCGGTTATTTATTGTAATTTCTGTTCGTTTTGGGTGTCATTTATTTATCGATACTGACTTGTGGCAGATTTACGCTTGGTAGATGATTTGATTTTAATTTTTCGCTCATTTTTGGTTTAATGGAGTTCTTTACTTTTCTTTTGAAAAACATTATTTTGTGGAAAAAGTTTTTTAATTAATTTCTGTTCGTTTTATATTAATATAGTCTTTTCAGGAAAAAAAAAGAAAATAATACTTTAAATCTTTTCGTTTTTTTTTTAAGACTTTGTAGTTTGGCCTGCTATTTGTATGCTCGAGAAAAATTTTCAGCAATTTTTAACAACATATACCCTTTTAAAAATCTGAACAAAAAAATAGTAGTGTTTAATTTAGTTTCATACCTCCTCTAGTTGACCTTAAACAGAAAACTTGATACCATTCAAAAAAATTTGTTTACCTTCTCTGATAGCTTGGATACAATACACTTACGCTATTTTGATTTGGTTAAATTTTAAGAGCAGAAATATCCCCGAAAATTTAAAAACATAATACCTCAGTCGTTCTTGATATACTGCTGAGATACCTTATTGGAATTAGCATTAACACAGTGTATTTTGATTTAATCTCAAGGCAACATTTAGTTTTTAAAAATAATGGGCAAATGGAAGGGTGGGCGTGGGAGGGGGATTAGTTGCCCTCCAATCACTTTAGACTATTAAAAACGGCATTAGCCCTTTCTATTTTCAATCGAATGAGCCTTTTCGAAGTTCCTCCTTCGATACAAAGTGCCCTGGTCTAAAAAAAAAAAAAAATTATACATTGTACTCAAATGGATCTTTACTATAAAAACGTCAAGCCTTCCAATCACTTTCAACTAGGCTATTAAAAAGGGCACTAGCCCTTTAAATTTCAAATCGATTGAGCCCTTTTTGAGTTTCTACGACAACGCTTTCTATAAGCACCTTATATGCCCCAAGGGCATAAATTACAACCCTTGCCCTGAGGGCTGGAGGGGGGGGGGGGTTGTCGTACTCAAAGACCTAATTTCAAGAGCTTTCAACTACGTTGAACAAAATTGATATCTCAAAATTTTTATTGGATGTGTATGGGGAAATGGTGGGCGTGAGAGGGGGTTATTAGTAGAAGGAGAGGTGCTACTCCAGGGGGACTCCTTATATGGGCATAGAACCACGTGGTTATGGTTTTTGTCAGTGAGAATGAAAAAAAACAAAAAAAAAAACAGGAACTTTGTCACATTTATGTCTGTTTTCATGGATGGTTATGTGTGTTGGTCGATTTATTTGACGTTTTTATGGATGGTTATGTGTGTTGATCAATTTATTTGATGTTTTTATGGATTTTGTCAGTGAGAATGAAAAAACAGGAACTTTGTCACATTTATGTCTGTTTTCATGGATGGTTATGTGTGTTGGTCGATTTATTTGATGTTTTCATGGATGGTTATGTGTGTTGGTCAATTTATTTGATGGTTTTATGGATTTTGTCAGTGAGAATGGAAAAACAGGAACTTTGTCACTCCCTTCTTGTTGTTGTTCGATGCAGATGTTATGAGTTTCCAAGGTAACAGTTAGATCACGTGTTTCCTTCTCAGCCAATCAGCGAGTCGGTTACATCCCCCTTCTCAGCCAATCAGAGGGCTTGTTACATATCCTTCTAAGTCAATCAGGGGGGTGGAAATATTAGAAAAAGAGGATTGCAGGTTGGGTTAGTTTAGATTTTTAGTTTATTATTTTATTAGTTATTTAGTCTAGATTTTTAGTTTATTTTAAGTTTATTTATTACCTTTATTTTAGTTTTAGTTAGTTTAGTTTTAGATTAGAGTTTTAGTTTTTTTTTTGTTATGAGTTTTACTAAAGAGTTTTAGTTAGAGTTTTAATTTAGCAGTTTAGTTTAGTTTAGTATAGTTTAGATTTTAGTTTAGTTTTAGTTTAATGTTTAGTTTTATTTTAGATTTTTAGTTTATTTTAAGTTTATTTATTACCTTTATTTTAGTTTTAGTTAGTTTAGTTTTAGTTTAGAGTTTTAGTTTAGCTAGAGTTTTACTAAAGAGTTTTAGTTAGAGTTTTAATTTAGCAGTTTAGTTTAGTTTTAGTTTGGTTTAGTTTAGATTTTTGGTTTAGCTTTAGTTTAATTTATTTTAGTTTTAGATTAGTGTTTAGTTTTAGTTTAGATTTTTAGTTTATTTATTACCTTTATTTTTAGTTTAGTTTAGTTTAGTTTTAGTTTAGTTTAGTTCATATTTTTAGTTTAGTTTAGTTTAATGTTTAGTTTTATTTTAGAGTTTTAGTTTATTTTAAGTTTATTTATTACAATTATTTTTAGTTTAGTTTTAGCTAGTTTTAGATTAAAATTTTAGTTTAGCTAGAGTTTTACTAAAGAGTTTTAGTTGGAGTTTTAATTTACTTTTAGTTTTTTTTTGTTAAGAGTTATTTTTCGTTTTACATAAGAGTTTTTTAGTTAGATTTTCAGTTTAATTTATTTTAGTTTTAGATTAGTGTTTAGTTTTAGTTTAGAATTTTAGTTAGTTTAGTTTTAGATTAGAGGTTTAGTTTAGTTTTAGTTTAATGTTTAGTTTTCTTTTAGAGTTTTAGTTCAGTTTTAGTTTAATTTTAGTTTAGTTTTAGATTAGTGTTTAGTTTTAGTTTTTTACTTTAGTAGTTTAGATTTTAGTTAGTTTAGTAGTTTAGTTTTTTAATTTAGCAGTTTAGTTTAGTTTAGTTTTAGTTTAGTTTAGTTTATATTTTTAGTTTAGTTTTAGTTTAATGTTTAGTTTTATTTTAGAGTTTTAGTTTATTTTAAGTTTATTTATTACCTTTATTTTTAGTTTAGTTTTAGTTAGTTTTAGATTATAGTTTTAGTTTAGCTAGAGTTTTACTAAAGAGTTTTAGTTAGAGTTTTAATTTAACAGTTTAGTTTAGTTTTAGTTTAGTTTTAACTTAATGTTTAGTTTTATTTTAGAGTTTTAGTTCAGTTTTAGTTTTAATTTTAGTTTAGTTTTAGATTAGTGTTTAGTTTTAGTTTAGTTTTAGTTACTTTAGTAGTTTAGATTTTAGTTAGTTTAGTAGTTTAGTTTTTTAATTTAGCAGTTTAGTTTAGTTTAGTTTTAGTTTAGTTTAGTTTATATTTTTAGTTTAGTTTTAGTTTAATGTTTAGTTTTATTTTAGAGTTTTAGTTTATTTTAAGTTTATTTATTACCTTTATTTTTAGTTTAGTTTTAGTTAGTTTTAGATTATAGTTTTAGTTTAGCTAGAGTTTTACTAAAGAGTTTTAGTTAGAGTTTTAATTTAGCAGTTTAGTTTAGTTTTAGTTTAGTTTAGTTTATATTTTTAGTTTAATTTTAGTTTAATGTTTAGTTTTATTTTAGAGTTTTAGTTTATTTTAAGTTTATTTATTACCTTTATTTTTTAGTTTAGTTTTAGTTAGTTTAAGATTATAGTTTTAGTTTAGCTAGAGTTTTACTAAAGAGTTTTAGTTAGAGCTTTAATTTAACAGTTTAGTTTTTAGTTTTAGTTTGGTCTAGTTTAGATTTTAGTTTAGTTTTAGTTTAATGTTTAGTTTTATTTTAGAGTTTTAGTTTATTTTAAGTTTATTTATTACCTTTATTTTTAGTTTAGTTTTAGTTAGTTTTAGATTATAGTTTTAGTTTAGCTAGAGTTTTACTAAAGAGTTTTAGTTAGAGTTTTAATTTAACAGTTTAGTTTAGTTTTAGTTTGGTCTAGTTTAGATTTTAGTTTGTTTTAGTTTAATGTTTAGTTTTATTTTAGAGTTTTAGTTTATTTTAAGTTTATTTATTACCTTTATTTTTAGTTTAGTTTTAGTTAGTTTTAGATTAGAGTTTTAGTTTAGCTAGAGTTTTACTAAAGAGTTTTAGTTAGAGTTTTAATTTAGCAGTTTAGTTTAGTTTCAGTTTAGTTTAGTTTAGATTTTTAGTTTAGTTTTAGTTTAATTTTAGTTTAGTTTTAGATTAGTGTTTAGTTTTAGTTTAGTTTTAGTTACTTTAGTAGTTTAGATTTTAGTTAGTTTAGTAGTTTAGTTTTTTAATTTAGCAGTTTAGTTTAGTTTAGTTCAGTTTTAGTTTATATTTTTAGTTTCGATTTTAGTTAGTTTAGTAGTCTAGTTTTTTAATTTAGCAGTTTAGTTTAGTTTAGTTTTAGTTTAGTCTAGTTCATATTTTTAGTTTAGTTTTAGTTTAATGTTTAGTTTTATTTTAGAGTTTTAGTTTATTTTAAGTTTATTTATTACATTTATTTTTAGTTTAGTTTTCGTTAGTTTTAGATTAAAATTTTAGTTTAGCTAGAGTTTTACTAAAGAGTTTTAGTTAGAGTTTTAATTTAACAGTTTAGTTTAGTTTTAATGTTTAGTTTTCCTTTAGAGTTCTAGTTAGATTTTCAGTTTAATTTATTTTAGTTTTAGATTAGTGTTTAGTTTTAGTTTAGAATTTTAGTTAGTTTAGTAGTTTAGTGTTAGTTAGTTTAGTTTTAGATTAGAGTTTTAGTTTAGTTTTAGTTTAATGTTTAGTTTTCTTTTAGAGTTTTAGTTCAGTTTTAGTTTAATTTTAGTTTAGTTTTAGATTAGTGTTTAGTTTTAGTTTAGTTTTAGTTACTTTAGTAGTTTAGATTTTAGTTAGTTTAGTAGTTTAGTTTTTTAATTTAGCAGTTTAGTTTAGTTTAGTTTTAGTTTAGTTTATATTTTTAGTTTAGTTTTAGTTTAATGTTTAGTTTTATTTTAGAGTTTTAGTTTATTTTAAGTTTATTTATTACCTTTATTTTTAGTTTAGTTTTAGTTAGTTTTAGATTATAGTTTTAGTTTAGCTAGAGTTTTACTAAAGAGTTTTAGTTAGAGTTTTAATTAACAGTTTAGTTTAGTTTTAGTTTGGTTTAGTTTAGATTTTAGTTTAGATTTTAGTTTAGTTTTAGTTTAATGTTTAGTTTTATTTTAGAGTTTTAGTTTATTTTAAGTTTATTTATTACCTTTATTTTTAGTTTAGTTTTAACTAGTTTTAGATTAGAGTTTTAGTTTAGCTAGAGTTTTACTAAAGAGTTTTACGTAGTTCAGTTTTAGTTCAATTTTAGTTTAGTTTTAGATTAGTGTTTAGTTTTAGTTTAGTTTTAGTTACTTTAGTAGTTTAGATTTTTAGTTAGAGTTTTAATTTAGCAGTTTAGTTTAGTTTAGTTTAGTTTAGATTTTTAGTTTTTTTAGTTTAGTTTAAAGTTTAAAGTTTAGTTTTTTTAGAGTTTTAGTTAGATTTTCAGTTTAATTTAGTTTAGTTTTAAATTAGTGTTTAGTTTTAGTGTAGAATTTTTAGTTTGTTTAGTAGTTTAGATTTTAGTTAGTTTAGTAGTTTAGTTTTCGTTTAGAGTTTTACTTAGTTTAGTAGTTAAGAGTTTTAGTTAGAGTTATAGTTTAGATTTTTAGTTAGTTTTGGTTTAGTTTAGTCTAGATTTTTAGTTTATTATTTTATTAGTTACTTAGTTTAGTTTAGTTTAGATTTTTAGTTTAGTTTTAGTTTAAAGTTTAGTTTTATTTTAGAGTTTTAGTTAGATTTTCAGTTAATTTAGTTTAGTTTTAAATTAGTGTTTAGTTTTAGTGTAGAATTTTTAGTTTGTTTAGTAGTTTAGATTTTAGTTAGTTTAGTAGTTTAGTTTTCGTTTAGAGTTTTACTTAGTTTGGTAGTTAAGAGTTTTAGACTAGTGTTTAGTTTTAGTTAGAGTTATAGTTTAGTAGTTTAGAGATTAGAATTTATTCTTAGTTTAGTTTTAGTTAGTTTAGTTTTAGATTAAAGTTTTAGTTTAGTAGTTTAGTTTAGTTTTAGTTCAGTTTTAGTTTACTTTTAGTTTTTTTTTGTTAAGAGTTTTCGTTTTACATAAGAGTTTTAGTTTGAGTTTTAGTTTACTTTTAGTTTTTTTTTTTGTTAAGAGTTTTCGTTTTACATAAGAGTTTTAGTTAGAGTTTTAATTTAGTAGCTTAATTTTAGTTTAGTTTTAGATTAGTGTTTAGTTTTAGTTAGAGTTATAGTTTAGTAGTGTAGAGATTAGAATTTATTTTTAGTTTAGTTTTAGTTAGTTTAGTTTTAGATTAAAGGTTTAGTTTAGCTAGAGTTTTACCTATGAGTTTTAGTTTGAGTTTTAGTTTACTTTTAGTTTTTTTTGTTAAGAGTTTTCGTTTTACATAAGAGTTTTAGTTAGAGTTTTAATTTAGTAGCTTAATTTTAGTTTAGTTTTAGATTAGTGTTTACTTTTAGTTAGAGTTATAGTTTAGTAGTTTAGAGATTAGAATTTATTTTTAGTTTAGTTTAGCTAGAGTTTTATCTATGAGTTTTAGTTTGAGTTTTAGTTTACTTTTAGTTTTTTTTGTTAAGAGTTTTCGTTTTACTTAAGAGTTTTAGTTAGAGTTTTAATTTAGTAGCTTAGTTCAGTTTTAGTTTAATTTTAGTTTAGCTACAGTTTTAGTTAGAGTTATAGTTAGAGTTTTAATTTAGTAGCTTAGTTTAGTTTTAGTTTTTAGATTAAAGTTTTAGTTTTCGTTTAGAGTTTTTAGTTAGTTTAGTTTAGTTTTAGATTAGTGTTTAGTTTTAGTTAGAGTTATAGTTTAGTAGTTTAGAGATTAGAATTTATTTTTAGTTTAGTTTTAGTTAGTTTAGTTTTAGATTAAAGTTTTAGTTTAGCTAGAGTTTTACCTATGAGTTTTAGTTTGAGTTTTAGTTTACTTTTAGTTTTTTTTTGTTAAGAGTTTTCGTTTTACATAAGAGTTTTAGTTAGAGTTTTAATTTAGTAGCTTAATTTTAGTTTAGTTTTAGATTAGTGTTTAGTTTTAGTTTAGAGTTTTAGTTAGTTTAGTTTAGTTTTAGATTAGTGTTTAGTTTTAGTTAGAGTTATAGTTTAGTAGTTTAGAGATTATAATTTATTTTAGTTTAGTTTTAGTTAGTTTAGTTTTAGATTAAAGTTTTAGTTTAGCTAGAGTTTTACCTATGAGTTTTAGTTTGAGTTTTAGTTTACTTTTAGTTTTTTTTTGTTAAGAGTTTTCGTTTTACATAAGAGTTTTAGTTAGAGTTTTTAATTTAGTAGCTTAATTTTAGTTTAGTTTTAGATTAGTGTTTAGTTTTAGTTTAGAGTTTTAGTTAGTTTAGTTTAGTTTTAGATTAGTGTTTAGTTTTAGTTAGAGTTATAGTTTAGTAGTTTAGAGATTATAATTTATTTTTAGTTTAGTTTTAGTTAGTTTAGTTTTAGATTAAAGTTTTAGTTTAGCTAGAGTTTTACCTATGAGTTTTAGTTTGAGTTTACTTTTAGTTTTTTTAGTTAAGAGTTTTCATTTTACTTTAGAATTTTAGCTAGAGTTTAGTTTGGAGTTTTAGTTTAGTTTTATTTTAATGTTCTAGTTTAGATTTTAGTATATTTTAGTTTAGTTTTAGTTAGTTTATTTTTAGTTATGGTTTTGAAGTGCATAAAAGGGAAAATAAAGGCCGTTGTTCGTGTAATTTCTTCAGTGTCATAATGGCAACTAATAGCCTTTTCTACTGTTCACTGGAAGATATACTGTAATTTCTTTGTCGAAAATGTCGGTGACTACGCGTAGATCCTCGGGCGTGCTCTGATTAAGATCCAGCAAAATGTAACCGTAGGGTTTGCTAGTCGCCTGATTGTACGCTGACAACAGAAATTTTGGAGTGCCGGGGTATATCTGTTTATTGAGAGTTATGAGCCAGCTAGAATCACGAACAACTCGATAGATAATATAGATAGTGCAATTCAAAAAATATAAAAATATAGTTTCAAAAAAAATAGCTGATACGCCCGTATCATCAGTTTGTATACACATAGTATGTTCTGATTTATTTCAAGTTTTACCTCAACGTTTCCACCGATTTTTCTTTAATATCCTCAGCCTTAGTAGTACTAGCTACAGAAGTATTAGTTTTAGTGATAGTAGTGGTAGTAGTAATAATACTCGTGGTAGCAGTAGAAGCAACAGTAGTTGTAGTAGTAGTAGCATGCAAATATTGCCTTTTTGTTCAATTGATCATCTCCCTTATCATTTCCTCAAACTTCTCAATTAATTTACTCAGTCATTCCTGAGGGACACCCTTTTGACAATCCGTATATACATAACATTTTATGATGTAGTTCAAAACTAACCTCAACACTCCCTGAAAGACTCACCTGAATACCCTTGGTATTTTGGAAAAGTAGAAGTCAATAACATATACTATACATATACTATATGTAAACAATGAACACATTACATAGCTTGCAGCCTTTGCCTTTTGCAGCCTTTTCAGGGGGGGGGGTGACATCCCCAAACACATAATTACTGAGCTTTTCAACAATGCTGAAAAAATTAAATGTCTAAAAACTTTGTTTGGATGTTTGTTATGGAAAATAACAAGCGTGGGGGGAGGGGGTTCTGTCAAATCACTTTGACACTTAAAAAGGGCACTATAACTTCCAATTTAAAATCAAATAAGATCCATCTGAATTTAATACGACCACCCATTCCATAAGAACCTTTTATGCACACAGGGCATAACTTAAGGCCCTTGACCCAGGGTTTTGGGAGTTTGTTCCAACCTTGGAGGCATTGTTTTATGTTCTTTAGACTATTTTGAACAAAATAGCCTTCACACAATTTTAATCAGACACATTTGGTGAAAAACAAGGTAGTTAGGGGGGGGGCTAGTTGACCTCCATCACTATTAACTCTTAAAAGGGAAATATAACTTCCAATTCCAACCAAATGAGCCACCTCTAAAGTTTATACAACCATCCTTTCCATAAGAACCTTAAATACCCCAGGGGCATAACTTACAACCCTCTCCGTTATGCTCTGGTTGACTGCGCTCTGATCACTTTGACTCTTAAAAAGGGCATTAGAACATCTGATTACCAATCCAATGAGTCCCCTCCAAAGCATATACGACCACCCTTCTAACAGAACCTTATATGCCCCCAGGACATAAATTACAACACTTGCCCTAAGCGCTGTCGGGGGGGGGGGGGATATTTTTCCTCACAGACATGATTTACATACCCTTAATTACGATGAACAAAATTGTTATCTTAAAATTTTGATTGGAAGTGTTAAGGGAAATGATGAGGGTGGAGGGGCTGGGTGCTCTTAAATCACTTTGACTGTTAAAAAAATGCACTATAACTTCTAATTCCAAATCAAATGAGCCCTATCTAAAGTGTATACGACCGCCCATTCCATAAAAATTTTATATGCCCTCATGGTGCAACTTACAACCCTATCCCGAGGCGCCATGGGGGGTTTGTACTAATCCTAGAGACATTGCTATATGTTCTTTGGACTATTTTGAACGAAATCACTATCTCATAATTTCAATCAGATGCGGTTGGTGAAAAGAGGGGTTGTCGGTGGGAGGAGGAGCTAAATCCCCTCCATCACTTTCGATGCTAAAAAAAGAACTATCAGTTCCAATTTTCAACCAAATGAGCCTCTTCTAAAGTAAAACAACCATCCCTTCCATAAAACCTTAAATGCCCCGCAGCATAACTTACAACCCTCACCCCCAGGCTCTGGTGGTTTGTATCAATCCCAAAATCGTTATTATATGATCTTTGGGCTATTTTAAATAAAATGACTGTCTCAAATTTTTTTATTCGATGTATTTCGGGAACACACGACGAGTTGAGGGAGGATAGCTGTCCTCAGATCACCTTGACTCTTAAAAAGCGTACTATAAAATTTAAATTGCTATCCAATGAGTCCCCTGTGAAGTATATATGACCCAGGGCATAAATTACAACCTTCATCCTGATGGCTGTGGGGAGGGGGGTGTCATCTTCAAAGACATAATTTCCGGACCTTTCAACCACCTTGAAAAAAAATGGCTATCTCAAAATTTTTATTGGATGTGCTTGGGAAATGGTGGGCGTGGGAGGGAGGTTATTTGCCTCCAATCACTTTCGACTATTAAAACGGGCACTAGCCGTTTTAAATTTCCAATCGAATGAGCCCTTTTTGAAGTTTCTATAACAACGCTTTCTATAAAAATCTTATTAGCCCCCAAGGCATAACTTACAACCCTTGCCCTGAGGGCTCCGGAGGTGGGGGTGTCATCCTAAAATACATAATTTCCAGACCTCTCAACAACTTTGAACAAAATGGTTATCTAAAAATGGCTGTGGGGGTGTCATCCTCAAAGACCTAATTTCAAGAACTTTCAACTATGCTGAACAAAATGGCTATCTCAAAATTTTGATTGGATGTGTTTGGGGAAATGGTGGGCGTGAGAGGGGGGTTAGTTGCCCTACAATCACTTTCGACTATTAAAAAGGGTACTAGCCCTTTTAATTTCCAATCGAATGAGCTCTTTTTGAAGTTTCTATGAAAGCACTTTCTATGAGAGCCTTATATGCCCCCAAAGCATAACTTACAACCCCTGCCCTGAGGGGTTTGGGGGTTTATCATCCTCAAAGACATAATTTCCAGAACTTTCAACTACGTTGACCGAAATGCCTATCTCAAATTTTGATTGGATGTGTTTGGGAAATGGTGGGCGTGAGAGGGGGGTTCGTGCCCTTTTCCAATCAAATGAGTGTTTTTGAAGTTTCGATGACAACACGTTTTATAAAAACCTTATATTCGTCCAGGGCATAACTTCCAGCCCTTGCCCTGACGGCTCTGAGGGGGTTATCACCCTCAAAGACCTAAGCCCTTTTTTGAAGTTTCTATGACAACGCTTTCAGTAAAAACCTAAATATGTCCCCAGGGCATAACTTACAACCCTTGCCCTGAGGGCTTTGGGGGGAGTGTCCTCCTCAAAAACATAATTTCCATCTGGAAATCAACTACGTTGAACAAAATGGCTATCTCAAAATTTTTGATTGGATGTGTTTGGGGAAATGGTGGGCGTGGAAGGGGTGTTAGTTGCCTTCCAATCTTTTCGACAATTAAATAGGGCACAAGCCCTCCAATTTCTAATCAAATGAGTCCTTTTCGAAGCTTCTACGACAACTCCTTCGATACGAAGTGCCCTGGTCTAAAACCAAAAAAAAAAAAATAATAATAATAATAAACAATACATTGTGCCAACATCGTTCTTTACTTAGGCAGCGTTCTTTACTTTACTTGCGCTGCCTATGATGTTGACTCCTTTCCATAGAGATAAAAAAAAAAGCACAGTATAAATATATATATATACGAACAGCAGTGAAAAGTTTCTCCAAACATGACACACATTCATAGCGCGCTGTTTGGGAAGTTCCCGGGCCATCAGAGCATATATTTTCTCGCCGTGATGCGTTAAACATTTTCAATGCGCGTGCGCGAAGGCTGGGTCATAAAGAGTGGTTTAGCTTGCGTGGTTTTAGATGTGTTTCAAAAATCTTCAATGGAGAGTATAGGACTTCGCCACTGTTCTTATATTTTTATACTGTGAGAGAAAGAGTAAAGGCCAGATTCTGTCAAATTTCACGGTAGGATCTAGCCATTTACCCGGAGCCAAGCTATATTTCTTCATTTTGAAATAATGATCGTAATTTAAAGAGTATGGCTTACTGCTTGCTCTGTTGTTGTACGGTCTAGGAAAGAATCAAGATGGCAATGTTGTCATTATTTTATTAAGCTCCTGAAACTACGACCATGATTTTACAATTTAAAAACTAGTGTGATTCTCGGCAGGTACGTGCGTAGGTTTTTTTTATGGAGGGGGGGGAGAATACAAAAGTTATTTTTTTTTTTTTTTATAATTTGAATAAGAAGTGCCAAGAAACTTCAGAAAATTTAGGATTACGGGGATTCTGGTCCCAAGACCATATTCCTGATTCTAGATTTACAGGGAAATCATCTAGAATCTCTCCCAGCAAATCGGCGGGTCCAAATCAGTACAAATCCAATGGCTCAATATTCACTTTTTATCACGTGATAATACAAGTGCACTAACTCATATCAATTTTGAATTTTCTGTTGACATTTCATAAGTCTATCCTTATCATTGTTTACCCAAAAGGTGTTCGGCTAAGGTGAAAGATCAGGCTAATCCACGATTTCTTTTTTTATGAATCTGAAAGTAAATATATTTGAAAAACCAAGGTTTTGTGTTTATTCAGGATAAGAAGGCACATAATTTGAGAATGGTAGCTATTTTCTCTCTGTCCAAGTTTGTAAGCCCAGTGGTATTGGCAGGGTTGCCATAAGCAGTTCATTTGTACAAGTTTAGTACATTCTTTTTTCCAAAATAATTTTTTTGAATATATTCCAAGAATAATTTCACAGGAAAGTAAAGAGCCATTTTAAAACCTAACCCAGCAGAAATAAAGCTTAAAATGAATAGAAATTACTAGGAATATATAAAGGAAGCCGAAAAAGGATTGAAATTAAAATAAATACTCACTCCAAACTTAAGATAAACTGAAGTTACTACAAATAAGAGCAGGACTTCCGCCCCTTAAACACTCTAAAGAGCTGAAAGTCATTTGCGCTTTACTGAAAACAACACATAGTTCTACTAAAAACAACAACACAGTTTCTCTTTTGTCATTATAACGTTGGATAGTCTGAGGGAGCGCTCACTTGCCGCCGCCTGTTGTACGTCTCAGAACACCACGTATACCTCAAAGTTCTGCCATGTTTGGTACACTTACGCCACGCTTTGCACATACTACCTGTTGTGCGTGATTTATGGAAGCGGGCAATCCCTCGGGATAATTTAAAATTACCGAGACTTCATTAATCTGATACATAGCAGTTTACATTCTTTTTAAATATTTTGAAAATGAATTTTTAAATCTTTTATTAACTCGCCAATCCAAAGTTTTGCTCCAACAAACTAAACAGATTGCTTCAAAATTTCCAACATATAATTGAAACTTTTTCAGCGCATCAATTTTTTTTGTGTTTAAAGGAAATAAACTCAAAGGAAATTTTTTTGACCTAAAAGAAATATCCTTTTAAAATAGTAAAATATTTTGAAAGTGACGAATGAAATAAATATAATTTTTCTTTCCTGTAATGTTGATAGTTATTGTGATTTTGTTGTTGATGTTTTGACGAATAAAAACCACACTGCTGAAAACATAAGTATTGTACGGTATTCAGTAACGCCAAAATTGCACTCAAGCCAAATAGAAAGTTCAAGAGGGGATGGGGTAGTTCTACCCTTATTAACGGTAGCTGTTATTTGCAAACTTTGAACGGCTGTGTGGTATTATTTCGTTGCTGTTACTATTATTACAAATAATAATAATAAAAAAAAAAAAATTACTTGAGATGTAAATCGTTATCAGTAAAGCATAAACGACACCCTGGGCGTTAGGGGGTTTAGGAGGGCGGTAACCTGCTCTTATTTATTGAAATTTTTTTGTTGCTTTTAAGTTTGACTTAATTGTTCATGTTAATTTTTAAATATATAATATCTATATAAATATATATATATGTATATACATATATATATATATATATATATATATATATATATATATATATATATATATATATATATATATATATATATATATATATATATATATATATATATATATATATATATATATATATATATATATATATATATATACATATATATATATATATATATATATATATATATATATATATATATATATATATATATATATATATATATATATATATATATATATATATATATATATATATATATATATATATATATATATATATATATCTATATATATATATATATATATATATTATATATATATATATATATATATATATATATATATAATATATATCTCTGTATTAATATATAATATTAATATATAATATCTCTATATATCTATATATAAAATATCTCTTCACCCGTAGCTGTTTATGGTTTCTTTTTGTTTGATGTGAGCACCGTATTCATTTTAATATCCGTTCGTCTTAATTTCCATTTATACGCTCATAGTAATTTCTTTTCCTTTAAAATTTGGATTATTATTTGACTTTATTTCTACTGATTTTAAGTTTTAAGATGGATCTATTCTTTTCTGAAAAACCATTTTTTTTTAACTTTTTTTTCTGTCCGTTTTTTAGTTGACATAGTGCTATTGTTGGCTGAAAGTTGGGATATATGTAAAGTTTTTTTTCAGTTTTTCTGCTGAAGAAAGAGGAGGTTGAGTTGTATTCAAATTTTCGGCAACTGAATATTAAGTCAAAATGTCTACTCAGTCATAGATTTTATTCTTCAATAGGGCTGAAGCCACACTGACCCCAATCTTATTGACACCCTTCAAAATATCATAAATTCATCATAAATCAAAAGTTATACATATTATATTCTGTTGCAACGATTTGTTTAAGAAAATGCATGTCAAGGTAATTCATGAAAAAAAAAACGTTTTTTTCTCTAAAAAAGGACGTCACGGATGTATACAACAAGATTTGACTCCTTAACTTTTTAACTTTGTGGGAGTTCTCTTGAATCTATCTACATACTCTGAAATTTTTGAGCGTGTCATCAAAGAAAAAATCGAATTTTTGGGATACAAATCGATATAACAAAATCTTCTTCCAAAATCTGCTGTACTCATCAAGGTTCCCTTGGTCCTATCTACTTACCCTGAAAGTTCAATGCCGATCGAAGAAAATAACGTTTAACCTTGCCGTGCCGAAAATGATGTTTTGTGATATTTTTTATTTCTTTTTTTTATTTGATTGACTTTTTGGCCCAATTTTTTGCGAAATAGTTTTTCTCCTCTTAGGCTCGTTTTGCCCCGTATGCATGCCGAGTAAGCTGCAAGCCGATCCGAGGCAAAAACAAATTTGTACCGCGATCCATATAACAAATTCATTTCAATGATTTTTGTCTTAATTTAGGTCCCTTTGTTCTTGTCTAAATGTTCTGTAAGTTCAAGCCATTCGGTGAAAGTAACAATCTTGCCCATTTTCATGTCTTAAATATCAATGCAACTAAACTTTAAAATGCTTTGCCTTCACTGTGATATATCTGGCTGTGTCTACGTATTCTGTAAGTTTCTAGCCAATCAGAAAAGAAACAACTTTTTAGCCCTATCTAAGGGCGTCACGAATCGATAGAGCCAAATTTAGTTTCAAATTTTTCTTTTTAAATTATGATTCCCTTCTTTAAATAAAATAAGGACCCAGATATATACGGTATTGCTTTTTCTTGCAGTTAAGACTTAGATCCAGGAGGCAGGAATATGCCACATGTGGCATTATTAGCAATTTAGATTACCGCGACTTTAACTTCCGCCATTCTTGCGCCGATGGAGAATTTTTCAGCGTTCACTAAAGCAAAGCTAATCTAAAACATATTTCAAGAACAAGTCACGTTTGAGCTAGAAGCAATAAACTATGTCGAGTGGTGAGCTTACTTACTCACGTATTACTTACTTACCGGCTTACTTACTTGCTCACTACTTACTATCTATCGAGGAGAACCAAAAAATATTGCGCACATTCTCTGAGTCACGGTTCGATGCAATATATTTTTTTTCAAAGGTTTCGTCATTGCTGTCTTCATTGACGCTCTCTGACCCTGTCTATATTTAGCTTAAAGCCGACCGAGGAATACCTGTTTGTAGTTTTCAAACTCCACGTTCGGGAAATAAAATTTTTTGGCTGTTTTTTTTTCGGCCCTATTTGGCCCAACACTAATTTTTCATAGAATCCATCTAGACTAGTAAGTCTACCGCCTAGAGTTAAGGCTGCAAGTTTCAAACTGATCAAGGAAAACAAGCTTGTCAGCTCACTTTCGTGTCTTCTTTCTCCCTCACCCCACCCCAAAAAAAAGTGTGGTCTTCTCGCCTAGGCAATGACCTGAAAGTCCAAGCCAATGGAAGAAGATAAACGTTTGGCGGTTTTTTAGCCCATTTTCGGAGAGAGTAGTCCGTACACAAAAAAATTAAATCTTTCTTGACGTTTCAAGCCGTTTAGAAAATGGCTTTTGGCTCTTTTGCCATGTTTCGGAGAAACAAAATTGTTCTTATTATTTTTTTGTGTGCAATTGAGACCTCTTGGCCAAATAACCTAAGGATGTAAGTTCTCGGGAATTATAAAACAGGTTCTGTACTGTCTACCACTCTTGCAACCACAGTAACAGGGAGACAAATTTTCGTGTTCCCATTTGGAAGGTCACAACCTGCGATTATCCACAGGTGCTTGGTAGTAGATTTAAATGAATTGGGCTAAACAAAGGACGTCATGGGTCATCACTCTTTACGCAGAGACACGGATATTTTTATGACAATACTGACAAAAACGAGAGGAAAAAAATATCATTCATAAGAAATGCAACATATTAAAAGGGAAACAGGGACAAATTAAGTCTATAAATAACACTAAGAACAGCAGCTGCGCAAGCAATATGATGAAGTGGGAAAGGTAGGCTATAAGAATATGAGGGAGAGTCCTGGCACACCAATGAGATGAGATGAGATTTTTCCCTCCCCAAAACAGGTAGCAAACCCTTCTTGTTATGCTTATTTAGAGGGGAAGTTTCTATACAGACTGCATGTAAATTAAAAACAAATCAATCAAACAGTTCGTGGTAACGAACTGTAAGTAAGGAGCCACCCAGCTCAATAGTAACCAAAACTCTATTAAAGGAAATTTTGATACCAATTGATATATCAAAAGAATCAGATTTTTATGCTCATTTCAAATATATAAATTTCGTCAAGTTTAATCCTACCCATCAAAAGTTACGCGCCTGAGAATATTTGCCTGATTGTAGAGACAAGGGGGAAACACCCCCTAAAAGACATACAACCTTAATGAAACTCACACCATCAGATTCAGCGCATCAGAGAACCCTGTTGTAGAGGTTTCAAGTTCCTATCTACAAAAATGTGGAATTTTGTATTTTTTGCCAGAAGAAAGATCACGGAAGCGCGTTTATTTTATTTTTTTTTCAGGGGTGATCATATCGACCCAGTGGTCCTAGAATATCGCGGGAGGGCTCATTCCGACGGAAATTAAAAATTCTAGTGCCCTTTTTGAGTGACCAAAAAACTGGACAGCAACTAGGCCCCCTCCCACGCTCATTTTTCCCAAAGTCACCCAATCAAAATTTGAGATTGCCATTTTGTTCAGCATGGTCGCAAAATATAAAAAACTATGTCTTTTAGGATGACTGAATCTCCCAGTCCCCGGGGGAAGGGGTGCAAGTTATGAACTTTGCCCAATGTTTACATATAGTATTGGTTATTGGGAAGTATACAGACGTTTTCAGGGGGGATTTTTTCTGGTAGTGGAAGGGGTGGATTGGGGGTTACTTGGGAGGATCGTTCCATGGAGGAATTTTCCATTGGGAAGGGACATTGCTATGAAGGGGCCGCCGGATTTCCCAGCATTATTTAAAAAAAAACGATCAGAAATTAAATTAAAAAAAAACAAATTTTTCAAAGGAAAGTAAGTAGCAACATAAAAACTTAAAACGAACAGAAATTATTACGCATATGATTGGGTTCGCCCCCTAGTCAATACCTCGCTCTTTACGCTAAAGTTTTTTTGTACTTTCATAAGAGCTATTTATTCTAATTAATGGCCTTTATCATTAAGGGGTCATTTTTAAAGAATTGGAACAAAATTCTAACTTTAGCGTAAAGAGCGAGGTGTTGACTAGGAGGCGAAACCCCTAATACACATATTAAAAATATATGAATATAGAAGTTCGTTACGTAAGTTAATTCGTAAGTTACGCATATTTATTACTAACAAAACGTTCGTAAATAAAATTCAACAACTTTCGAGAAAGCCATTTAACCAAAAAAAGTAAAATTAATATGCAAATTGCGTTTTAATTTTTCATGTAAGGTGAGCTAAAAAAAAAATCTGCATTAATTTAAAAAAGTTTAGAAATTAAATTAAAAAACAACTTTTTTAACTGAAAGTAAGGAGCGACATTAAAACTTAAAGTGAACAGAAATTATTCCGTATATGAAAGAGGCTGTCCCCTTCTCAACGCCTCGCTCTTTACACTAAAGTTTGACTCTTTCTCACAACTCTATTTTTTAAAACAATAAAAAAACTAAGGTTTTACGTTTCAATCGTTTTTTTTTTCCAAATAATAATCCTAAACGACTTTCGCAACCGAGAATATTCAAAAAGATCCTCTATTACCCAAAGTCTGTGTGCGTGTCCTTTTTTTTTCTTTTTTTTCTGATTCAGCTCAGACACTTTCAAGGGAGTTGTCCGAAAACGCAATGTTTTCTTGGATCCAGTAGTTAATTCGGATGGCCCCATCCCCCCTTTCCAAAATTCTTCATACAGTAGCTTTAGAGAAGTATTGTTCTCTAGTATAAGACATAAGGTGGCATGAGTTATCCCTCTTAGAAGAGGAAGTATGCAAGATCCATCCCCCTAGATCCACCGAGAAACAACATATTTTTGACAGAAACGATTATATTGAGAGAAACACCATGATGAAGCACAACCAACAGAAGTTTTGCGGATACAAATCACTTATTGCACTGTCATAGTTCAAAATGTGAAGTCATATGAAAGCCAAAAGCAAGTTGGAGGAGTTGAATCTCACTTGTTTACAAAGTGACGAGACTACTGCTCCACTTAATTTTAGCATCCTGTCGAAACAAATTCCAATAGAGTCGCAAAACAAAAAGCGAAGCCCAACGACCGCCTTGAGCTGGAAGAGATAGATCTGGCAGCCCTGGAAAAGAAGGTGCTCAAGATCCACAATTCCAACTTAAGGAGAACGAGAGAATGACGAGCTGAATCAATGTGTAATACAACAAATCTTGGATGGTAAGACCAAACTGGTTCAAGCAAGCTCGTGAAAAGGCACTGAAATCAGTTACGACAACCATGCGAGTAAAATGAAATGATGATCAGTTTAATTATACTGGACAAGCAAAAGAGGAATAAAAGATGGTAAGATTCCTTTTAATTGATTAGTATTGGTTGGCGAGTTATTTGCATTAAGAAAATGTCAGTTTTGCGAAGATATATTTTTACTGATGAAAACTATACTCAGAATTCATTTTGAGAAGCGGATAGTTTATTAAGATTGTCACACAAACTAATAAACAGCATTGTATATTGATACATTTTACATTGTAGTATAGGCTACATTCTTAATAAAATGCTAAAATGGATGTTAATATTATTGACATTGATTATTTACTAGGATAAAAAGATAAGTGATTTTGGTCAATTTCTAACAAATTCAAAAAGATGACCCTCGGAACTCTTTGTAACTGGACAGAATAGCGTACTGGTAAGAACTTTAAATTTTCAATTTCAGGAGTTCAGTTACTGTCAGTAGCAAATACAAAAGCAGAAACAGGTAAGGTAACAATTTATTCCAATAATTGTTTTATATAATAAGTTAATGAAACGAGCTTTGAAAAAAGGATCATAAAATGGATGCAGGGTTGCCACCCGTTGAGAAAAAAAACTAGATTTTAATGATTTTTTTTGGTTAATTTAGTGATTTCCTTGTTTAGGCAATATAAAGAATCACTAGAAATAGTGATAAATCACTAGAGGTGGTAACCCTGACTGGATGAACCGAAGCCTTTGTTAGATAATTATTGGCAATCTTAAGAAGTAGTTTACTCTATCGCAGGGGTCCCTTCACAGTTACAAAGAGCATCGATTCTACTTTCATGAATTTGCTAGAAATGTCAAAAATCACTTACGCCTAGTTGTCGTAACAGATTATCAAGAGTTATAATATGGTCTATCCATGCAAGATATTCTCCACAGCACACTATGAATGACTGAGACTCAAATCTTTCAACGTCAATATTTAACGGTTGTGTTATATACACACTGATAAGACTAAGCAAACTTTAGGTAATACCAGACAAAAATCAAAGGTAACAATCAAACAGATAAAAGAATAGCTATTTATCAGCATGCACGAAGCTTTAGGGGAAAATTATTTAAAGTAGAAAATATCGTTGGGATATATACAGGCACCCTCAAGAGGAGGGGACAAAGGGGTAGATATTGAGCAGTTCACATAAATGATCTACGAATAAATTGAATATACCCCTCGATGCCTTTTTTACGCTCTTTCCAAATATAATAATCGTTTTTGTCGCAATTTTAAGCCCTTTACGGACCCTCAAAGATGATACCCTTTTCTCTTATTTTAGATACAGCTGACAAAACCTGTATATAGTTGTGTTACCGTCAAACTTGTTAAAACGGGTTTACCTGTAAATTGGATCGACGGTGACAAAATCGAGAATCAATAAAATGCATGGGAAATGTATAATATGGGCTATATATACATTTGTATATACATTTGTAGTCCATAATATGGGCTATTGATCATTTATACGAACTGCTCAATATTTACCGGCAAAGGGGCATTAGACCCCATAAAGGACCAATATATACAAACCATTCAATTTTTTTTACATTAGCCACAAATATGGTGTTTTTTCTGGCAAAAAAAAAAAGGTATTAGCCAACATTTGGGGCTATTGAGAAGGAAACATGCTAAGAAAACAATTCTTGTTTCATAATATGCATGAACTAGGTTGTCAAAATAACGTATCTGCAATATCTCAGGAATGGCTAAGGGTATTAAGTTGAAACTTTCAGGGAATGTTCAGTAAGATGTTTACCAAGGATCAAAAGACAATAGCAGTAGAGAGGGAGGTGCTACTCCGACGAGAACACCCCTGCTGCCATCTACAATTTAGTTTAATGCTGACGGGACATAATTTATTCAAGGATTATCGATCGAGTCTAATGGGGGTGTGTCAAGGTCAATCGATCTGTTGTTGTTTGGCCACGTGCGAATGACATGAGGGGTGATTTACATAATGCTGACGGGACATAATTTATTCAAGGATTATCGATCGAGTCTAATGGGGGTGTCAAGGTCAATCGATCTGTTGTTGTTTGGCCACGTGCGAATGACATGCGGGGTGATTTACATAATCGATGGGGAATTATTGATTCACGAGCGTGGGGAATTAAGAAACATTAAGGCTTCTTTAATCTTAGGTCTGTGGGATAAACGTTCATTAGGTCAGAGAGAAAAATTAATATACTATTTTTAAATAGGGCTTCACGAAGGGGGAATTAAGAAACATTAAGGCTTCTTTAATCTTAGGTCTGAGGGATAAACGTTCTTTAGGTCAGAGAGAAAAATTAATATTCTATTTTTAAATAGGGCTTCATTGATCTATAGTGTCATGAATTATAAATGACATCACTTGTTATCTTGGAATTATGTGGGAGTCTAAAGAGATAGAAATTCTATTTTTAAATACGGCTTCACGGAGCTTTAAGTCGGTGAGATAAATTGATATTCTAACGAAACCATAATAGTTTAGCTAGGAAAATTTATGAGATGAAGAGATTAACGTAGGAAAGGGTTTCCTAGAAATTTGAAATGTGAAAGCACTGAGATGCCAAACAAAAGGAACACGATGAAATTACTTTTAGGGATTATTTGGGCGAAACGGTTTTAGACAGCTTATGGAATTATTTCGGCGAAACCGTTAGAGACGTTGATTTAAAAGATGATTTTTGAGTGTGGTCGTTATAATACACAAGTTCCATTGAACAGTGTTGTGAGGTCCCCTACCACAACCCCAAAGAGCCCCGATCGCCCTACCCCGATCCAAAGGGTTCCAATCCCCATACCCCAATCCAGAAGGACCCCCCGGTCCCCAAAGGTTCCCAGGGCTCCCACCCGGCCCCCAGACCCTCAAAGGCCCACCCCGGGCCCCCCAAAGGCACATCGAGCTCCCAAAAGACCACCGGGGTCCCAAAGGCCTTCACCAAGTCACCAAATGTCCCCCAGGCTCTCAACCGGCCTCCAGGACCCCCAAAGGCCCTCCACCGGCCCCCAAAGGTCCCCCAGGCTCCCAAAAGGGCCCCCACCCTCCCCTCCCTCTCCCTATCCTCCCCACTCCTCCTCACCGTCACCTCCCCCCTCCCCTCCCCTCCCCTCCCCATCCCCTCCCCTCCCCTCCCCTCCCCCTACCCATTTTTTTAATATTTTTTGTGCATTGAGACACAGAAGGGACACCCTCCCCCAAGGGTCCCCCAAACACCCTCCCCGGGCCCCCCAAAGAGCCCCCTCTCCATTTTTTTAATACTTTTTTATGGCTTTATTATATCTTTTCTGAACAAGTTCCATTCATAATATCATTCCTAAACCCATTTTCCAACCTCAAAGAGTCCCCACCCCAATTTGTAAATACTTTCTTGAATTTTTTAACATGGTATTTTTTAACTTTTTACGTTCCGACCTTTCTCAAAGAGTCAAATTTAAAGTTCTATTCCAAATATTTTCCCGGAACAAGAAAAGTCCCAAGACATAAAAAATTTAAAGTTCACTTCTAAATTTTTCCGTAGAAGATAGGAAAAGTTATACTATGATTGTGATTATTTTCTATGAAGATAGAAAATTTCACTTTAATTCTAAATTTTCTTAAATTCAGTTCTGACCATTCTCAAAGATATGAAAAAATTTAAAGTTCTGTTCCAAATATTTCCCCGGAAGAAGAAAAGTTCAACTTCGATTCTGAATTTTCTCAATGAAAATGAAATAAGTTATTGATCAATTCTATTTTCCCAAAATAATATAAAATTTTCCACTTCAATTCAGATTTTTCTCAAAGAGATGAAAAAATTTAAAATATTGTTCCAAATTTTTCTTAGAAGATAGAAAAGATCAAGTTCTAATCTGAATTTTACCTAAGAACACAATTCAATTCTAATTTCTCCAGAGAAAATAAAAAGCTTCCCCTTCAGTTTTAAGTTTACCAAGACATAAAAAATTTAAAGTTCAGTTCTAAATTTTTCCTTAGAAGATAGGAATAGTTATACTTCGATTGTGATTATTTTCTATGAAGATAAAAAGTTTCAATTTAATTCTAAATTTTCTTAAATTCAGTTCCGACCTTTCTCAAAGAGATGAAAAAATTTAAAGTTCTGTTCAATATATTTTCTCGGAAGAAGAAAAGTTCAACTTCGATTCTGAATTTTCTCATTGAAAATGAAATATGTTATTGATCAATTCTATTTCTCCAAAATAATATAAAAATTTTCCACTTCAGTTCAGATTTTTCTCAAAGAGATGAAAAATTTAAAATACTATTCCAAATTTTTCATAGAAGATAGAAAAGTCCAAGTTCTCTTCTGAATTTTACCAACAAACACAATTCAATTCTAATTTCTCCAGAGAAAATAAAAAGCTTCCACTTCAGTTTTAAGTTCACCAAGACATAAAAAATTTAAAGTTCTGTTCTAAATTTTTCTGTAGAAGATAGGAAAAGTTACACTATGATATTGATTATTTTCCATGAAGATAAAAAGTTTCACTTAATTCTAAATTTTCTTAAATTCAGTTCCGACTTTTCACATAGAGATGAAAAAAATTTAAAGTTCTGTTCCAAATTTTTCATAGAATATTGGAAAAGTTATACTTTGATCGTGAATATTCAAGTTCTCTTCTGAATTTTACCAAAGAACACAATTCAATTCTAATTTCTCCGGAGAAAATAAAAAGCTGCCACTTCAGTTTTAAGTTCGTCATGACATAAAAAATTTAAAGTTCAGTTCTAAATTTCTACATAGAAGATAGGAAAAGTTATACTATGATTGTGATTATTTTCTATGAAGATTAAAAGTTTCACTTCAATTTTAAATTTTCTCAAAGAAGTGAAGAAAAGTTCAACTTCGATTCTGAATTTTCTCAATGAAAATGAAATAAGTTATTGATCATTTCTATTTTCCCAAAATAATATATAAAAATTTTCCACTTCAGTTCATATTTTTCTCAAACAGATGAAAAAATTTAAAATACTGTTCCAAATTTTTCATAGAAGATAGAAAAGTTCTTGTTCTCTTCTGAATTTTATCAAAGAACATAATTCATTTCTAATTTCTACAGAGAAAATAAAAAGTTTCCATATCACTTTTAAGTTTACCAAGACATAAAAATTTAAAGTTCAATTCTAAATTTTTCCATAGAAGATAGGAATATTTATACTATGATTGTGATTATTTTCCATGAAGATAAAAAGTTTCACTTTAATTCTAAATTTTCTTAAATTCAATTCCGACCTTTCTGAAAGAGATGAAAAAAATTAAAGTTCTGTTCCAATATTTTCCCGGAAGAAGAAAAGTTCAACTTCGATTCTGAATTTTCTCAATGAAAATGAAAAAGTTATTGATCAAATCTTTTTTCTCAAAAATAATATAAAAATTTCCACTTCAGTTCAAATTTTTTTCTCAAAGAGATGAAGAAATTTAAAGTTCTGTTCCAAATTTTTCATAGAAGATAGGAAAAGTTATACTTTGATCGTGAATATTCGAGTTCTATTCTGAATTTTACCAAAGAACATAATTCAATTCTAATTTCCACAATAAAAAATTTAAAGTTCAATTCTAAATTTTTCGGTGGAAGATAGAAAAAGTAATACCATACGTGTGAATATTTTCCCGGAAGATAAAAAGTTCTAGTTCAATTTAAAATTTTCTCAACGAAGTGAAGAAGAATTCAAGTTCTCTTCTGAATTTTACCAAAGAACACATTCATTTCTAATTTCACCAGAGAAAATAAAAATTCCACTTCAGTTCCTTATTTCACAAAGACATAAAGAAATTTAAAGTTCAATTCTAAATTTTTCGGTGGAAGATAGAAAAAGTAATACCATACTTGTGAATATTTTCATGGAAGATAAAAAGTTCTAGTTCAATTTAAAATTTTCTCAACGAAGTGAAGGAAAGTTCAAGTTCTCTTCTGAATTTTCTCAATGAAAAAGAAATTAGTCATTGATCATTTCTATTTTTCCAAATAATATAAAAATTTTCCACTTTAGTTCAGATCTGGCTCGAAGAGATGAAAAATTTAAAATACTGTTCCAAATTTTTCATTGAAGATAAAAAAGTTCAAGTTCTCTTCGGAATTTTACCAAAGAACACAATTCAATTCTAACTTCTCCAGAGAAAATAAAAATCTTCCACTTCAGTTCTTTATTTCACAAAGACAAAGAAATTTAAAGTTCAATTCTAAATTTTTCGGTGGAAGATAGAAAAAGTAATACCATACTTGTGATTATTTTCCTGGAAGATAAAAAGTTCTAGTTCAATTTAAAATTTTCTCAACGAAGTGAAGAAAAGTTCAAGTTCTCTTCTGAACTTTACCAAAGAACACACTTCAATTCTAATTTCTCCAGAGAAAACAAAAATCTTCCACTTCAGTTCTTTATTTAACAAAGACATAAAGAAATTTAAAGTTCAATTCTAATTTTTCGGTGGAAGATAGAAAAAGTAATACCATACTTGTGAATATTTTCACGGAAGATAAAAAGTTCTAGTTCAATTTAAAATTTTCTCAACGAAGTCAAGGAAAGTTCAAGTTCTCTTCTGAACTTTACCAAAGAACACACTTCAATTCTAATTTCTCCAGGGAAAACAAAAATCTTCCACATCAGTTCTTTATTTCACAAAGACATAAAGAAATTTAAAGTTCAATTCTAAATTTTTCGGTGGAAGATAGAAAAAGTAATACCATACTTGTGATTATTTTCACGGAAGATAAAAAGTTCTAGTTCATTTTAAAATTTTCTCAACGAAGTGAAGAAGAATTCAAGTTCTCTTCTGAATTTTTCCAAAGAACACAATTCATTTCTAATTTCACCAGAGAAAATAAAAATATTCCACTTCAGTTTTCTTTATTTCACAAAGACATAAAGAAATTTAAAGTTCAATTCTAAATTTTTCGGTGGAAGATAGAAAAAATAATACCATACTTGTGAATATTTTCATGGAAGATAAAAAGTTCTAGTTCAATTTAAAATTTTCTCAACGAAGTGAAGGAAAGTTCAAGTTCTCTTCTGAATTTTCTCAATGAAAAAGAAATTAGTCATTGATCATTTCTATTTTTCCAAATAATATAAAAATTTTCCACTTTAGTTCAGATCTGGCTCGAAGAGATGAAAAATTTAAAATACTGTTCCAAATTTTTCACTGAAGATAAAAAAGTTCAAGTTCTCTTCGGAATTTTACCAAAGAACACAATTCAATTCTAATTTCTCCAGAGAAAATAAAAATCTTCCACTTCAGTTCTTTATTTCACAAAGACAAAGAAATTTAAAGTTCAATTCTAAATTTTTCGGTGGAAGATAGAAAAAGTAATACCATACTTTTTCCGGAAGAATTTTCCCGAAGATAAAAAGTTCTAGTTCAATTTAAAATTTTCTCAACGAAGTGAAGAAAAGTTCAAGTTCTCTTCTGAACTTTACCAAAGAACACACTTCAATTCTAATTTCTCCAGAGAAAACAAAAATCTTCCACTTCAGTTCTTTATTTCACACAAGACATAAAGAAATTTAATGTTCAATTCTAATTTTTCGGTGGAGATAGAAAAAGTAATACCATACTTGTGAATATTTTCACGGAAGATAAAAAGTTCTAGTTCAATTTAAAATTTTCTCAACGAAGTCAAGGAAAGTTCAAGTTCTCTTCTGAACTTTACCAAAGAACACACTTCAATTCTAATTTCTCCAGAGAAAACAAAAATCTTCCACTTCAGTTCTTTATTTCACAAAGACATAAAGAAATTTAAAGTTCAATTCTAAGTTTTTCGGTGGGAGATAGAAAAATTAATACCATACTTGTGAGACTAAAAATGAAGATATTTATGCAGAGTTTCAACTAGCTATGGCTAAGTTTGCTAAAGACAAGCTATTTTCTTGCGAAAACACACAAACTCAGAAAAAATGTTCAATGTTCCTTTAGTACCTACGCAATTAGACTAAAAATGAAGATATTTATACAGAGTTTCAACTAGCTATGGCTAAGTTTGCTAAAGACAAGCTATTTTCGTGCGAAAACACACAAAATCAGAAAAAATGTTCAATGTTCCTTTAGTACCTATGCAATTAGGCTTAAATGAAGATATTTATGCAGAGTTTTAACTAGCTAAGGCTAAGTTTGCTAAAGACAAGCTATTTTCCTGCAAAAACACACAAAATCAGAAGTAAAATGTTCAGTGTTCCTTTAGTACATACACAATTAGGCTAAAAATGAAGATATTTATGCACAGTTTCAACTAGCTATGGCTAAGTTTGCTAAAGACAAGCTATTTTCTTGCGAAAACACACAAAATCAGAAAAAATGTTCAATGTTCCTTTAGTACCTACGCAATTAGGCTGAAATGAAGATATTTATGCAGAGTTTCAACTATCTATGGCTAAGTTTGCTAAAGACAAGCTATTTTCTTGCGAAAACACAAACAAAATCAGAAAAAATGTTCAATGTTCCTTTAGTACCTACGCAATTAGGCTTAAATGAAGATATTTATGCAGAGTTTCAACTAACTATGGCTAAGTTTGCTAAAGACAAGCTATTTTCTTGCGAAAACACACAAAATCAGAAAAAATGTTCAGTGTTCCTTTAGTACCTACACAATTAGGCTAAAAATGAAGATATTTATGCACAGTTTTAACTAGCTATGGCTAAGTTTGCTAAAGACAAGCTATTTTCTTGCAAAAACACACAAAATCAGAAAAAATGTTCAATATTCCTTTAGTACCTACGCAATTAGGCTGAAATGAAGATATTTATGCAGAGTTTCAACTATCTATGGCTAAGTTTGCTAAAGACAAGCTATTTTCTTGCGAAAACACACAAAATCAGAAAAAATGTTCAATGTTCCTTTAGTACCTACGCAATTAGGCTTAAATGAAGATATTTATGCAGAGTTTCAACTAACTATGGCTAAGTTTGCTAAAGACAAGCTATTTTCTTGCGAAAACGCAAACAAAATCAGAAAAAATGTTCAATGTACCTTTAGTACCTACGCAATTAGGCTAAAAATGAAGATATTTATGCAGAGTTTCAACTAGCTATGACTAAGTTTGCTAAAGACAAGCTATTTTCTTGCGAAAACACACAAAATCAGAAAAAATGTTCAATGTTCCTTTAGTACCTACGCAATTAGGATAAAAATGAAGATACTTATGCACTGTTTCAACTAGCTATGGCTTAGTTTGCTAAAGACAAGCTATTTTCTTGCGAAAACACACAAAATCAGAAAAAATATTGTTAGGTTAGGTTAAGTTAGATTAGGTTAGGTTAGCCTACGTACGCCCGCATATAGGTTAGGTTAGGTTGGATTAAGTTAGGTTAGGTTAAGTTAGGTTAGGTTAGGTTAGATTAAGTTAGGTTAGGTTAAGTTAGGTTAGGCTAGGTTAGCCTACTTACGCGCGCGTACGTAGGCTAACCTAGCCTAACCTAACTTAATCTAACCTAACCTAAACCTAACTTAACCTAACCTAACTTAATCCAACCTAACCTAACCTATATGCGCGCGTACGTAGGCTAACCTAACCTAATCTAACTTAACCTAACCTAACAATATTTTTTCTGATTTTGTGTGTTTTCGCAAGAAAATAGCTTGTCTTTAGCAAACTTAGCCATATCTAGTTGAAACAGTGCATAAATATCTTCATTTTTATCCTAATTGCGTAGGTACTAAAGGAACATTGAACATTTTTTCTGATTTTGTGTGTTTTCGCAAGAAAATAGCTTGTCTTTAGCAAACTTAGTCATAGCTAGTTGAAACTCTGCATAAATATCTTCATTTTTAGCCTAATTGCGTAAGTACTAAAGGTACATTGAACATTTTTTCTGATTTTGTTTTGTGTTTTCGCAAGAAAATAGCTTGTCTTTAGCAAACTTAGCCATAGTTAGTTGAAACTCTGCATAAATATCTTCATTTAAGCCTAATTGCGTAGGTACTAAAGGAACATTGAACATTTTTTCTGATTTTGTGTGTTTTCGCAAGAAAATAGCTTGTCTTTAGCAAACTTAGCCATAGATAGTTGAAACTCTGCATAAATATCTTCATTTCAGCCTAATTGCGTAGGTACTAAAGGAATATTGAACATTTTTTCTGATTTTTGTGTGTTTTTGCAAGAAAATAGCTTGTCTTTAGCAAACTTAGCCATAGCTAGTTAAAACTGTGCATAAATATCTTCATTTTTAGCCTAATTGTGTAGGTACTAAAGGAACACTGAACATTTTTTCTGATTTTGTGTGTTTTCGCAAGAAAATAGCTTGTCTTTAGCAAACTTAGCCATAGTTAGTTGAAACTCTGCATAATATCTTCATTTAAGCCTAATTGCGTAGGTACTAAAGGAACATTGAACATTTTTTTTCTGATTTTGTTTGTGTTTTCGCAAGAAAATAGCTTGTCTTTAGCAAACTTAGCCATAGATAGTTGAAACTCTGCATAAATATCTTCATTTCAGCCTAATTGCGTAGGTACTAAAGGAACATTGAACATTTTTTTCTGATTTTGTGTGTTTTCGCAAGAAAATAGCTTGTCTTTAGCAAACTTAGCCATAGCTAGTTGAAACTGTGCATAAATATCTTCATTTTTAGCCTAATTGTGTATGTACTAAAGGAACACTGAACATTTTACTTCTGATTTTGTGTGTTTTTGCAGGAAAAATAGCTTGTCTTTAGCAAACTTAGCCTTAGCTAGTTAAAACTCTGCATAAATATCTTCATTTAAGCCTAATTGCATAGGTACTAAAGGAACATTGAACATTTTTTCTGATTTTGTGTGTTTTCGCACGAAAATAGCTTGTCTTAGCAAACTTAGCCATAGCTAGTTGAAACTCTGTATAAATATCTTCATTTTTAGTCTAATTGCGTAGGTACTAAAGGAACATTGAACATTTTTTCTGAGTTTGTGTGTTTTCGCAAGAAAATAGCTTGTCTTTAGCAAACTTAGCCATAGCTAGTTGAAACTCTGCATAAATATCTTCATTTTTAGTCTCACAAGTATGGTATTAATTTTTCTATCTCCCACCGAAAAATTTAGAATTGAACTTTAAATTTCTTTATGTCTTTGTGAAATAAAGAACTGAAGTGGAAGATTTTTGTTTTCTCTGGAGAAATTAGAATTGAAGTGTGTTCTTTGGTAAAGTTCAGAAGAGAACTTGAACTTTCCTTGACTTCGTTGAGAAAATTTTAAATTGAACTAGAACTTTTTATCTTCCGTGAAAATATTCACAAGTATGGTATTACTTTTTCTATCTTCCACCGAAAAATTAGAATTGAACATTAAATTTCTTTATGTCTTTGTGAAATAAAGAACTGAAGTGGAAGATTTTTGTTTTCTCTGGAGAAATTAGAATTGAAGTGTGTTTCTTGGTAAAGTTCAGAAGAGAACTTGAACTTTTCTTCACTTCGTTGAGAAAATTTTAAATTGAACTAGAACTTTTTATCTTCCGGGAAAATATTCACAAGTATGGTATTACTTTTTCTATCTTCCACCGAAAAATTTAGAATTGAACTTTAAATTTCTTTGTCTTTGTGAAATAAAGAACTGAAGTGGAAGATTTTTATTTTCTCTGGAGAAATTAGAATTGAATTGTGTTCTTTGGTAAAATTCCGAAGAGAACTTGAACTTTTTTATCTTCAGTGAAAAATTTGGAACCGTATTTTAAATTTTTCATCTCTTCGAGCCAGATCTGAACTAAAGTGGAAAATTTTTATATTATTTGGAAAAATAGAAATGATCAATGACTAATTTCTTTTTCATTGAGAAAATTCAGAAGAGAAATTGAACTTTCCTTCACTTCGTTGAGAAAATTTTAAATTGAACTAGAACTTTTTATCTTCCATGAAAATATTCACAAGTATGGTATTACTTTTTCTATCTTCCACCGAAAAATTTAGAATTGAACTTTAAATTTCTTTATGTCTTTGTGAAATAAAGAACTGAAGTGGAATATTTTTATTTTCTCTGGTGAAATTAGAAATGAATTGTGTTCTTTGGCAAAATTCAGAAGAGAACTTGAATTCTTCTTCACTTCGTTGAAAAATTTTAAAATGAACTAGAACTTTTTATCTTCCGTGAAAATAATCACAAGTATGGTATTACTTTTTCTATCTTCCACCGAAAAATTTAGAATTGAACTTTAAATTTCTTTATGTCTTTGTGAAATAAAGAACTGACGTGGAAGATTTTTGTTTTCTCTGGAGAAATTAGAATTGAAGTGTGTTCTTTGGTAAAGTTCAGAAGAGAACTTGAACTTTCCTTGACTTCGTTGAGAAAATTTTAAATTGAACTAGAACTTTTTATTTCCGTGAAAATATTCACAAGTATGGTATTACTTTTTCTATCTTCCACCGAGAAATTAGAATTGAACTTTAAATTTCTTTATGTCTTTGTGAAATAAAGAACTGAAGTGGAAGATTTTTGTTTTCTCTGGAGAAATTAGAATTGAAGTGTGTTCTTTGGTAAAGTTCAGAAGAGAACTTGAACTTTTCTTCACTTCGTTGAGAAAATTTTAAATTGAACTAGAACTTTTTATCTTCCAGGAAAATAATCACAAGTATGGTATTACTTTTTCTATCTTCCACCGAAAAAAATTTAGAATTGAACTTTAAATTTCTTTGTCTTTGTGAAATAAAGAACTGAAGTGGAAGATTTTTATTTTCTCTGGAGAAATTAGAATTGAATTGTGTTCTTTGGTAAATTCCGAAGAGAACTTGAACTTTTTTATCTTCAATGAAAAATTTGGAACAGTATTTTAAATTTTTCATCTCTTCGAGCCAGATCTGAACTAAAGTGGAAAATTTTTATATTATTTGGAAAAATAGAAATGATCAATGACTAATTTCTTTTTCATTGAGAAAATTCAGAAGAGAACTTGAACTTTCCTTCACTTCGTTGAGAAAATTTTAAATTGAACAAGAACTTTTTATCTTCCATGAAAATATTCACAAGTATGGTATTACTTTTTCTATCTTCCACCGAAAAATTTAGAATTGAACTTTAAATTTCTTTATGTCTTTGTGAAATAAGGAACTGAAGTGGAATATTTTTATTTTCTCTGGTGAAATTAGAAATGAATTGTGTTCTTTGGTAAAATTCAGAAGAGAACTTGAATTCTTCTTCACTTCGTTGAGAAAATTTTAAATTGAACTAGAACTTTTTATCTTCCGGGAAAATATTCACACGTATGGTATTACTTTTTCTATCTTCCACCGAAAAATTTAGAATTGAACTTTAAATTTCTTTATGTCTTTGTGAAATAAAGAACTGAAGTGGAATATTTTTATTTTCTCTGGTGAAATTAGAAATGAATTGTGTTCTTTGGCAAAATTCAGAAGAGAACTTGAATTCTTCTTCACTTCGTTGAGAAAATTTTAAAATGAACTAGAACTTTTTATCTTCCGTGAAAATAATCACAAGTATGGTATTACTTTTTCTATCTTCCACCGAAAAATTTAGAATTGAACTTTAATTTTCTTTATGTCTTTGTGAAATAAAGAACTGACGTGGAAGATTTTTGTTTTCTCTGGAGAAATTAGAATTGAAGTGTGTTCTTTGGTAAAGTTCAGAAGAGAACTTGAACTTTCCTTGACTTCGTTGAGAAAATTTTAAATTGAACTAGAACTTTTTATCTTCCGTGAAAATATTCACAAGTATGGTATTACTTTTTCTATCTTCCACCGAGAAATTAGAATTGAACTTTAAATTTCTTTATGTCTTTGTGAAATAAAGAACTGAAGTGGAAGATTTTTGTTTTCTCTGGAGAAATTAGAATTGAAGTGTGTTCTTTGGTAAAGTTCAGAAGAGAACTTGAACTTTTCTTCACTTCGTTGAGAAAATTTTAAATTGAACTAGAACTTTTTATCTTCCAGGAAAATAATCACAAGTATGGTATTACTTTTTCTATCTTCCACCGAAAAATTTAGAATTGAACTTTAAATTTCTTTGTCTTTGTGAAATAAAGAACTGAAGTGGAAGATTTTTATATTTCTCTGGAGAAATTAGAATTGAATTGTGTTCTTTGGTAAAATTCCGAAGAGAACTTGAACTTTTTTATCTTCAATGAAAAATTTGGAACAGTATTTTAAATTTTTCATCTCTTCGAGCCAGATCTGAACTAAAGTGGAAAATATTTATATTATTTGGAAAAATAGAAATGATCAATGACTAATTTCTTTTCATTGAGAAAATTCAGAAGAGAACTTGAACTTTCCTTCACTTCGTTGAGAAAATTTTAAATTGAACTAGAACTTTTTATCTTCCATGAAAATATTCACAAGTATGGTATTACTTTTTCTATCTTCCACCGAAAAATTTAGAATTGAACTTTAAATTTCTTTATGTCTTTGTGAAATAAGGAACTGAAGTGGAATATTTTTATTTTCTCTGGTGAAATTAGAAATGAATTGTGTTCTTTGGTAAAATTCAGAAGAGAACTTGAATTCTTCTTCACTTCGTTGAGAAAATTTTAAATTGAACTAGAACTTTTTATCTTCCGGGAAAATATTCACACGTATGGTATTACTTTTTCTATCTTCCACCGAAAAATTTAGAATTGAACTTTAAATTTTTATTGTGGAAATTAGAATTGAATTTTGTTCTTTGGTAAAATTCAGAATAGAACTC
Organism: Artemia sinica; assembly: GCA_027921565.1. NCBI lineage: Eukaryota > Metazoa > Arthropoda > Branchiopoda > Anostraca > Artemiidae > Artemia > Artemia sinica. The sequence continues at coordinate 49,552,150 of CM051272.1, forward strand.
GAATATTCACGATCAAAGTATAACTTTTCCTATCTTCTATGAAAAATTTGGAACAGAACTTTAAATTTCTTCATCTCTTTGAGAAAAAAATTTGAACTGAAGTGGAAATTTTTATATTATTTTTGAGAAAAAAGATTTGATCAATAACTTTTTCATTTTCATTGAGAAAATTCAGAATCGAAGTTGAACTTTTCTTCTTCGGGAAAATATTTGGAACAGAACTTAATTTTTTTCATCTCTTTCAGAAAGGTCGGAATTGAATTTAAGAAAATTTAGAATTAAAGTGAAACTTTTTATCTTCATGGAAAATAATCACAATCATAGTATAAATATTCCTATCTTCTATGGAAAAATTTAGAATTGAACTTTAAATTTTTATGTCTTGGTAAACTTAAAAGTGATATGGAAACTTTTTATTTTCTCTGTAGAAATTAGAAATGAATTATGTTCTTTGATAAAATTCAGAAGAGAACAAGAACTTTTCTATCTTCTATGAAAAATTTGGAACAGTATTTTAAATTTTTTCATCTGTTTGAGAAAAATATGAACTGAAGTGGAAAATTTTTATATTATTTTGGGAAAATAGAAATGATCAATAACTTATTTCATTTTCATTGAGAAAATTCAGAATCGAAGTTGAACTTTTCTTCACTTCTTTGAGAAAAATTAAAATTGAAGTGAAACTTTTAATCTTCATAGAAAATAATCACAATCATAGTATAACTTTTCCTATCTTCTATGTAGAAATTTAGAACTGAACTTTAAATTTTTTATGTCATGGCGAACTTAAAAGTGAAGTGGCAGCTTTTTATTTTCTCCGGAGAAATTAGAATTGAATTGTGTTCTTTGGTAAAATTCAGAAGAGAACTTGAATATTCACGATCAAAGTATAACTTTTCCAATATTCTATGAAAAATTTGGAACAGAACTTTAAATTTTTTTCATCTCTATGTGAAAGTCGGAACTGAATTTAAGAAAATTTAGAATTAAAGTGAAACTTTTTATCTTCATGGAAAATAATCACTATCATAGTATAACTTTTCCTATCTTCTACAGAAAAATTTAGAACAGAACTTTAAATTTTTTATGTCTTGGTGAAACTTAAAACTGAAGTGGAAGCTTTTTATTTTCTCTGGAGAAATTAGAATTGAATTGTGTTTGTTGGTAAAATTCAGAAGAGAACTTGAACTTTTCTATCTTCTATGAAAAATTTGGAATAGTATTTTAAATTTTTCATCTCTTTGAGAAAAATCTGAACTGAAGTGGAAAATTTTTATATTATTTTGGAGAAATAGAATTGATCAATAACATATTTCATTTTCAATGAGAAAATTCAGAATCGAAGTTGAACTTTTCTTCTTCCGAGAAAATATATTGAACAGAACTTTAAATTTTTCATCTCTTTGAGAAAGGTCGGAACTGAATTTAAGAAAATTTAGAATTAAATTGAAACTTTTTATCTTCATAGAAAATAATCACAATCGAAGTATAACTATTCCTATCTTCTAAGGAAAAATTTAGAACTGAACTTTAAATTTTTTATGTCTTGGTAAACTTAAAACTGAAGTGGAAGCTTTTTATTTTCTCTGGAGAAATTAGAATTGAATTGTGTTCTTAGGTAAAATTCAGATTAGAACTTGATCTTTTCTATCTTCTAAGAAAAATTTGGAACAATATTTTAAATTTTTTCATCTCTTTGAGAAAAATCTGAATTGAAGTGGAAAATTTTATATTATTTTGGGAAAATAGAATTGATCAATAACTTATTTCATTTTCATTGAGAGAAATTCAGAATCGAAGTTGAACTTTTCTTCTTCCGGGAAATATTTGGAACAGAACTTTAAATTTTTTCATCTCTTTGAGAATGGTCAGAACTGAATTTAAGAAAATTTAGAATTAAAGTGAATTTTCTATCTTCATAGAAAATAATCACAATCATAGTATAACTTTTCCTATCTTCTACGGAAAAATTTAGAAGTGAACTTTAAATTTTTTATGTCTTGGGACTTTTCTTGTTCCGGGAAAATATTTGGAATAGAACTTTAAATTTGACTCTTTGAGAAAGGTCGGGAACGTAAAAAGTTAAAAAATACCATGCTAAAAAATTCAAGAAAGTATTTACAAATTGGGGTGGGGACTCTTTGAGGTTGGAAAATGGGTTTAGGAATGATATTATGAATGGAACTTGTTCAGAAAAGATATAATAAAGCCATAAAAAAGTATTAAAAAAATGGAGAGGGGGCTCTTTGGGGGCCCGGGGAGGGTGTTTGGGGGACCCTTGGGGGGGGTGTCCCTTCTGTGTCTCAATGCACAAAAAAATATTAAAAAAATGGGCAGGGGGAGGGGAGGGGAGGGGAGGGGAGGGGATGGGGAGGGGATGGGGAGGGGGAGAGAGGGGAGGGGGGAGGTGACGGTGAGGAGTGGGGAGGATAGGAGAGGGAGGGGAGGGTGTGGGGGCCCTTTTGGGAGCCTGGGGGACCTTTGGGGCCGGTGGAGGGCCTTTGGGGGTCCTGGAGGCCGGTTGAGAGCCTGGGGGACATTTGGTGACCGGGTGAAGGCCTTTGGGACCCCAGTGGTCTTTTGGGAGCTCGATGTGCCTTTGGGGGGCCGGGGTGGGCCTTTGAGGGTCTGGGGGCCGGGTGGGAGCCCTGGGAAACCTTTGGGGACCGGGGGGTCCTTCTGGATTGGGGTATGGGGATTGGAACCCTTTGGATCGGGGTAGGGCGATCGGGGCTCTTTGGGGTTGTGGTAGGGGACCTCACAACACTGTTCAATGGAACTTGTGTATTATAACGACCACACTCAAAAATCATCTTTTAAATCATCTTTTAAATCAATGTCTCTAACGGTTTCGCCGAAATAATTCCATAAGCTGTCTAAAACCGTTTCGCCCAAATAATCCCTAAAAGTAATTTCATCGTGTTCCTTTTGTTTGGCATCTCAGTGCTTTCACATTTCAAATTTCTAGGAAACCCTTTCCTACGTTAATCTCTTCATCTCATAAAATTTTCCTAGCTAAACTATTATGGTTTCGTTAGAATATCAATTTATCTCACCGACTTAAAGCTCCGTGAAGCCGTATTTAAAAATAGAATTTCTATCTCTTTAGACTCCCACATAATTCCAAGATAACAAGTGATGTCATTTATAATTCATGACGCTATAGATCAATGAAGCCCTATTTAAAAATAGAATATTAATTTTTCTCTCTGACCTAAAGAACGTTTATCCCTCAGACCTAAGATTAAAGAAGCCTTAATGTTTCTTAATTCCCCCTTCGTGAAGCCCTATTTAAAAATAGTATATTAATTTTTCTCTCTGACCTAATGAACGTTTATCCCACAGACCTAAGATTAAAGAAGCCTCAATGTTTCTTAATTCCCCACGCTCGTGAATCAATAATTCCCCCATCGATTATGTAAATCACCCCGCATGTCATTCGCACGTGGCCAAACAACAACAGATCGATTGACCTTGACACCCCCATTAGACTCGATCGATAATCCTTGAATAAATTATGTCCCGTCAGCATTATGTAAATCACCCCTCATGTCATTCGCACGTGGCCAAACAACAACAGATCGATTGACCTTGACACACCCCCATTAGACTTGATCGATAATCCTTGAATAAATTATGTCCCGTCAGCATTAAACTAAATTGTAGATGGCAGCAGGGTGTGTTCTCGTCGGAGTAGCACCTCCCTCTCTACTAATAGCCTATGTGCACCCAGACTGTCAAAAAAGTGTATCGGCAGTATCTCAGGCATGGATAAATGTATTAAGTTGAAAATTTCAGGGAATATTGAGAGAGGTGTAGAACTAGATCAAAAGATATCATATGCAACTAGGTTGCTGAAAGGGCGTAACTGCAATATCCCAGAAAAAGTTAGGGGTATTAACTTTAAATTTTCAGTGAATATTGAGGGGTTTGAACTAAATAAAAATTCATTATGTGCACCTCGGTTGTCAAAAAGGCGTATCTGCAATGTCTCAGAAACAGAAAAGGGCATTGAGTTAAAACTTTCAGGAAATGTTGAGAGGATGTTGAATTAAATTAAAATATAGTAAGTGCATCCGTGTTGTCAAAATACTGTATCCACTATATTTCAAGAACGGCTAAGGGAATCAAGTTGAGACTTAGAGGGAGTGTTAAAGCGGAAGTCGAACTAAATAATAAGACACTGTGCCTATACAGTTTGTCAAACGGGCTTATCTGCAAAGCCTCAGGAACAGAGAAAGATATTAAGCTGAACTTTCAGGGAATGTCGGACTAATTTAAAAGACATTATGTACACCCAGGTTGTCAAAATGTTGTATCTGAATTTTCTTAGGAACGGTAAATAGTATTAAGTTGAAAATTTTGGAATTGACGAGGATAGTGATCTAACCAAAAGACACCCGAGTATCCAGGTTGTCAAAATGGTGTGTCTGAAAGATATCAGGAACGGCTAAGGGCATTAAGTTGAAACTTTCAAGGAATGTTGAGGATTATATAGAACTAAATTTACGAACATTGTGTGCATCCAAGTATGCAAAACAACCATGATATGAAAAAAATATCTACAATATTAACCAACAATACAACTTTGGCAATGAAACGAACAGAAATTAATTTTTAACAATTTTTTCCAAAAAAAGACGTTTTTTTTTTTGAAAAAAAGGGCCATATGAAAGCCTAAGACAAGCAGAGACAAAATTCTATAATAATTCAAACTGAAAACAACCCCAAAATTAATGTGAATGAATAAACGAAACTCAAAACGAACAAAAATTAAAATATATAGTCACATACAAAAATAACAATTAAACACACTGATATAAATGAATGAATAGATCCTAAAACGAATCAGAGTTAAAATACTATTTATCGATATCAGTGTCTATTATCTTTAAGTCTGATGCGATTATTTATTTAAATTATTGTTCGTTTTTGGTTTATTTCGTCAATTATAGTAATTTCTAGTCACTTTAAGTTTGAATCATTGTAGGACTTTTTTTCTGCTCGTTTACAGTTTTAATATGGCTCTTTACTTTTCTTTGAAAAATTATAAATATCTTTATAAGTTTTCTTAATTATAAATATCTGCTCATTTTATGGTCTTTTCTACAACCTGAATGCAGATAGTGTCATGCCCCTCAAAATTCTCGAAAGTTTTGACTTAACCAAAACCCTTTACCAAAACCCCATTAACTCAAACCCAGTTTAACTCAACTTTCATGTAAATCAACCCTCATTTAAATCAAGCATTTTTTTTTACTTAAATCAATGCAAGGCCTACAAATAAGTTTGAACCAGCGCTGATTAGAAGCCCAAAATCTGTTTTCTGCTTCGGTCGCTGATCAAATATTAATTTTAAAAAACAGAGTTTTTCCGAGGGAAGTAAAGAGTGAAGTTGAAACTTAAAACAAACAAAATTATTACTTCACAGCCTATCTAACATATATCAATAAAACTAATGCAAATAAATCCACTGGTGATATTTCCCTATGCTTGTAGGATTACAGAAAACTAGCGCTTTACTGAAAACACAAAACAATATAGGAGTTTTGGCGGTGAAAGTAAACACTTTAAGGACACTTTTAACAGTATAAAAATAAAGCATTTTTAAAATGTTGTTTTATTTATTTTATTTTCGTTTAATTTGACATCACTTCTGCACAATGAGCTCAGTTCAATGATTGACTATCGTTTTGGACTTGAAAAGGACATTTCATGACTATTTTGTAGACAAGTTCGAAGTGAAGGAATCTAATTAGTATTAGGACTACAAACTCGCTTTAGAATTTGTATCACAGCTTAAAAATCCTCCGTTTTACAGAGAGAAATAACTGGATTTCCAGAGTTCATATTACGGTTGATATGTTCTTCATTTCAAGTAGTACTAGGTGAGACCAAGATGTTACCTGATAACTCAATTCATTATTTATATATGTTGTGTAATGACTCTAAACTTATTATTTTTAGACCTAAGCTGTTAAAATAATTTTAATTGTATACTGCAGAACTATGTAGGACAATGAAAAAACGTTATAGATTAGTTTGTTGTTATGAGGCTACGTATTTACTTTTGACTCCTAAATCAATATTTTTGTTTTTATACTTGGCTTTTGTGTTTTCAGTAAAGCGCTAGTTTTCTGTAATCCTACAAACATAGGGAAATACCACGATTTGATTTATTTGCATTAATTTTATTGATATATGTTAGATAGGCTGTGAAGTAATAATATTTGTTCGTTTTAAGTGTCAACTTCGCTCTTTACTTCCCTTGGAAAAACTTTTGTTTTTTTTTTTTAATTAATCTATACTCGTTTTTGATTAAAATTTAATTTAGAAACAATTTTCTATTTATACGGAATAATTTCTGTTCGTTTTAAGTTTTAATGTTGGTCCTTAGTTTCAGTTGAAAATCCTTTTTTTTTTTTTTTTTTTTTTTTTTTTTTTTTTTTTTTTTTTTTTTTTTTTTTTTTTTTTTTTAGTTTCTAATCACCTCAAATCTGGAGGAGATAAGACACCTCAACCCTTATTAAGGAGCTGAACTAAGAAGCCGTACAAGAATTGAAGGAAAAAATAAGTTTAGAGTGGAAAAAAAAAATCAAAAACATAGTGTCGTTTCTTTTTTGTAAAAAAAAAAACAATTTAAAAGAAGAGATAAATCTTTAATTCTTAATTTAGTCACACTTAAGAAAGAAGCTCCAGGTGATTAGCTTCAACACAAAAGATTAACTGAGCGGACAGGTTTGTATATCGACATGCTTGCGGAAAATTTTGCTAGCTCAACAGAAATGCGCCTTTAGGCTTAGGGATTTATTTGACCTGTCACTAACTAAAAAGCCACTCATTACTCAGAAATGAATGGAAATTAAAAAAAAAAAGATCATTTCTTGCGTAGGCACGATAAATGGTATTAAAAACTAAGTTTGTTCTCATTCCAAAAATTATGGGAAGAATTACCTGAATTCTCCTAGAGAACAATTTTCATTTGTTTTTATTCCTCTTTGGATGCACAATCTAGTGTATGGAGGGAATGTTACAGTGGAATTGTCAAGTAAATAATTTGAATAAGTAAATATATTATAAGTAATATATATTTATTTATGCCCGCTTACAATGGAGAAATGAAAAAAAAAGCGGAGTACAAAATGAAACAAACAAAGAAGAAAAACATTTTCAACACTAAAAATTAAATACAGGTATTTCATTCACAGAAACAGTTGAGTCAGCGGTGAGTCGTAGAGTTTACTGAGGGATCGTCTTGAGGCTCTCCGTTCTAGATCAATCACCTTGGTTGATGGATCAAGGATTCCATATATGGATGAGATCTCCGTGTTAGAAAATCTTAGTTGAAGTCCCAGCAAAAATTTTGCAAATCTGTAGTACGTGGTTCGTATTTTTCGACGCTCGGTGAGGGACAACATTTCCCACAAGGGTGATATATACCAGATGGCAGGAGAGACGACGGCGTTGAATAGTTTTGACTTAATAAATCGATTAAATGACCACTTGCATTTGACAGCTTTTCCATATGCTGAGCGGATAGATTTACAGACTGATTCAGCCAACAAGCCTCTAGTTGACCTAGGCGTCTGGCCATACGTGATACCAAGGTAATTTAGGGACTGGACTGCTGGATTCTGATACCGTCAAGGTCAAGGACAAGATTGGAATTGGTCGAGTTGGTGCCGCTAAAAACGATAAATTCGGTTTTCTCTATGTTGACTCGTAGTCCTATTCTTCTGTATAGGGTCACTAAAAGACGAAGATTCTCTTGTAGACCCCTCAGCGTGCTGCTTAGGAGCAACAAGTCATCGGCATAAGAAATGAAACTTAGATCCAAGCCCTCCAAAAAGAAGGTCCCACGAACGAATCTAGTTACAGAGTAAATCGCAGAATTAAAGATGATAGGGCTTAGAGTAGATCCTTGCCGAACTCCTTTGAAGAGCCGAATGGGTTCAGAAAGCTTTTGCTTGCGGTGACCGGCGATTGTTTCCCATCCCAAAGCTAGACGAATATGCATGTGGGAGTACCAGTCATGGAGAACAAGGACAATGCGGGGGTCGACTCCTGAATCCAAGAGGCACCACAGTGCTGCGATTCGACGACAGAATCGAACGCAGCGGAAATGTCGACACTGCAGGCAAAGAGTGGCTCTTTAACTAAAGACGTAGACCTCATTATTCTTCTTAGTAGCCGATGGGCGTGTCCACAGCCCAACCCATTTCTGAATCCAAGTTGTTTGTCAGTAGAAAGGGGGGTGCTACTCGTGACAGGACCACGTGGTTTATGGTTTTCTCACTGAGAATGAAAAAACAGGAATTTTTTCTCACTTGGAAAAACAGGAATTTTCTCACATTTATGTCTGTTTTCATGGATGGTTATGTATGTTGGTCGATATATTTGATGTTTTTCGTGGATGGTTATGGATGATTTATGGTTTTTGTCAGTGAGAATGAAAAAACAGAAATTTTCTCACATTTATGGATGGATGGATGGATGGATGGATGGATGGATGGATGGATGGATGGATGGATGGATGGATGGATGGATGGATGGATGGATGGATGGATGGATGGATGGATGGAAGGATGGATGGATGAATGGATGAATGGATGGATGAATGGGTGGATGGATGGATGAATGGATGGATGGATGGATGGATGGATGGATGGATGGATGGATGGATGGATGGATGGATGGATGGATGGATGGATGGATGGATGGATGGATGAATGGATGAATGGATGGATGATCTTTAGGCGAACCTAACCTGAGAACTTGATTTACATAATCGGCGGGGAAATTATTGATTCACGAAGGGGGAATTAAGAAACATTATGGTTTCTTTGATCTTTAGGCGAACCTAACCTGAGAACTTGATTTACATAATCGGCGGGGAAATTATTGATTCACGAAGGGGGAATTAAGAAACATTATGGCTTCTTTAATCTTAGGTCTGAGGGATAAACGTTCTTTAGATCAGAGAGAAAAATTAATATTCTATTTTAAATAGGGCTTCATTGATCTTTAGTGTCAGGAATTATAAATGACATCACTTGTTATCTTGGAATTATGCGGGAGTCTAAAGAGATAGAAATTCTATTTTTAAATACGGCTTCACTGAGCTTTAAGTCGGAGAGATAAATTGATATTCTAACGAAACCTTAATAGTTTAGCTAGGAAAATTTATGAGATGAAGAGATTAACGTAGGAAAGGGTTTCCTAGAAATTTGAAATGTGAAAGCACAGAGATGCCAAAAAAACAAAAGGAACACACAGAAATTACTTTTAGGGGAATTATTTGGGCGAAACGGTTTTAGACAGCTTATAGAATTATTTCGGCGAAATAGTTAGAGACATTTTAAAAGATGATTTAAAAGATGATTTTAGAAGAGAATTTGAGGGTGAAACTCTGTGGTCGTTATAATACACAAGTTCCATTTGAACAGTGTTGTGAGGTGCCCTACCCCAACCCCAAAGGGTTCCGATCCCCCCACCCCAACCCAAAGGGTTCCAATCCCCCTACCCCAACCCCGAAGGAAGCCCCAGTCCTCAAAGGTCCCCCCGAAGGAAGCACCCCGGTCCCCAAAGGTCCACCGGGCTCCCAAAAGACCACCAGGCTCCCAAAGGGCCCCCGGAGCTCCAAAGGCCCTCCCCCGGTCCTCAAAGGGCCCCCGGGCCCACAAAGGGCCCCCGGACCCCAGAGGCCCTCACCCGGTCCCCAAAGGTCCACCGGGCTCCCAAAGGACCAATCGGCCCTCAAGTGCCCCCCAGAACCCCAAAGGCCCTCCCTGTGCCCCAAAGGCCCTCCCCCGGTCCCCAAAGGTCCCCCGGGCCCGAGAAGCGCCGCGGGCCAGGAAAGCGCCGCAAGGGGATGCGCCGCAGGGGGATTCGCCGCGGGTCGGGGGAAGCGCCGCAGGGGATGCGACGCAAGGATGCGCCGCGGGCCCGAGAAGCACCGCGGGCCAGGAAAGCGCCGCAAAGGGGATGCGCCGCAGGGGATTTTCCGCGGGTCGGGGGAAGCGCCGCAGGGGATGTGCCGCAGGGAGGCGCCGCAGGGATGCGTCGCAGGAATGCGCCGCAGGGATGCGCCGCAAAAAAAGTAAAAATTTCGAAATGTTATCCCCCAAACGCCCTCCTCAGACACCCGAAGGAAGCGCCCGGTCCTCAAAGGTCCCCCAAGCTCCCAAAGGACCACCCGGCACTCAAGGGACCCGCAGACCCTCAAAGGCTCCCCCCGAGCCCCGTCTTTCGTTGATGTGTGTTGTCTGAAACCTATGATTTGGGATGTGTAGTTTGCTATTTCAGGCTTTTCTGAGCTAAGGTTTCCTAGTATTTCCTAGGTGAATGTTGTCTGAAACCAATAGTTTGGGATGAGTAGTTTGCTATTTCAGGCTTTTATGAGCTAGGTTTCTTAGCCTTTCGTAGGTGTGTGTTGACTGAAACTTATGATTTGGGATATGTAATTTGCTATTTCCGACTTTTCATAACCGGATTTCTTAGTCTTTCGTAGGTGTGTGGTGTCTGAAACCTATGATTTGGGATGTGTGGGTTGCTATTTTTTGACTTTTCTGAGCTGGATTTCTTAGCCTTTCGTAGGTGTGTGTTGACTGAAACATATGATTTGGGATGGTTAATTTGCTATTTTTGACTTTTCTGAGCTAGATTTCTTAGCCTATCATAGGTGTGTCCTTTCAGAAAATTATGATTTGGGAGGTGTAGTTTGCTTTTTGGACTTTTCAGAGCTAGGATTCTTAGTCACTCATAGGTGTTTATTGTCTGCAACTTCGAGTTTGGGATGAGTAGTTGGCTATTTCAGCCTTTTCTGAGCTAAGGTTTTCTAGTATTTCGTAGGTGAATGCTGTCTGAAACTTATGATTTGGGATATGTAAATTACTATTTCGGGCTTTTCTGAGTTGGATTTCTTAGTCTTTCATAGGTGTGTGGTGTCTGAAACCTATGATTTGGGATGTGTAGTTTGCTATTTTCGACTTTTCTGAGCTAGGTTTCTTAGCCTTTCATAGGTATGTGTTGTCAGAAAATTATGATTGGGATGTGTAGTTTGCTATTTCAGGCTTTTCTGAGCTAAGGTTTTCTAGTATTTCGTAGGTGAATGTTGTCTGAAACCAATAGTTTGGGATGAGTAGTTTGCTATTTTTGACTTTTCTGAGCTAGTTTCTTAGCCGTTCATAGGTGAGTGTTGTCTGAAACCTATGATTTGGGATATGTAATTTGCTATTTTTGACTTTTCTGAGCTGGATTTCTTAGTCTTTCATAGGTGTGTGGTGTCTGAAACCTATGATTGGGATGGGTGGATTGCTACTTTTGACTTTTCTGAGCTGGATTTCTTAGCCTTTCATAGGTGTTTGTTGTCTGAAACCTATAGTTTGGGATGGTTAATTTGCTATTTTTGACTTTTCTGAGCTAGGTTTCTTATCCGTTCATAGGTGAATGTTGTCTGAAACCTATGATTTGGGATATGTAATTTGCTATTTCCGACTTTTCATAACCGGATTTCTTAGTCACTCATAGGTGTGTGGTGTCTGAAACCTATGATTTGGGATGTGTGGGTTGCTATTTTTTGACTTTTCTGAGCTGGATTTCTTAGCCTTTCGTAGGTGTGTGTTGACTAAAACCTATGATTTGGGATGGTTAATTTGCTATTTTTGACTTTTCTGAGCTAGATTTCTTAGCCTTTCATAGGTGTGTCCTTTCAGAAAATTATGATTTGGGAGGTGTAGTTTGCTTTTTGGACTTTTCAGAGCTAGGATTCTTAGTCACTCATAGGTGTTTGTTGTCTGAAACTTCGAGTTTGGGATGAGTAGTTGGCTATTTCAGACTTTTCTGAGCTAAGGTTTCTTAGTATTTCGTAGGTGAATGTTGTCTGAAACTTATGATTTGGGATATGTAAATTACTATTTCGGGCTTTTCTGAGTTGGATTTCTTAGTCTTTCATAGGTGTGTGGTGTCTGAAACCTATGATTTGGGATGTGTAGTTTGCTATTTTCGACTTTTCTGAGCTAGGTTTCTTAGCCTTTCATAGGTATGTGTTGTCAGAAAATTATGATTTGGGATGTGTAGTTTGCTATTTCAGGCTTTTCTGAGCTAAGGTTTTCTAGTATTTCGTAGGTGAATGTTGTCTGAAACCAATAGTTTGGGATGAGTAGTTTGCTATTTTTGACTTTTCTGAGCTAGGTTTCTTAGTCTTTCGTTGGTGTGTGTTGACTGAAACCTATGATTTGGGATATGTAGTTTGCTATTTTTGACTTTTCTGAGCTGGATTTATTAGCCTTTCATAGGTGTTTGTTGACTGAAACCTATGATTGGGATGAGTGGTTTGCTATTTTTGTCTTTTCTGAGCTAGATTTCTTAGCCGTTCATAGGTGTGTGTTGTCTGAAACTTATGATTTGGAATGTGTAGTTTGCTATTTGAACTTTTCAGAGCTATGATTCTTAGTCCGTCATAGGCGTTTGTTGTCTGAAACTTCTAGTTTGGGATGAGTAGTTTCGCTATTTCAGGCTTTTCTGAGCTAAGGTTTCTTAGTCTTTCATAGGTGAATGTTGTCTGAAACCTATGATTTGGGATATGTAAATTACTATTTCGGGTTTTTCTGAGTGGGATTTCTTAGTCTTTCATAGGTGTGTGTTGTCTGAAACCTATGATTTGGGATGGGTGGATTGCTACCTTTGACTTTTCTGAGCTGAATTTCTTAGCCTTTCATAGGTGTTTGTTGTCTGAAACCTATAGTTTGGGATGACTAGTTTGCTATTTTTGACTTTTCTGAGCTAGGTTTCTTAGCCGTTCATAGGTGAGTGTTGTCTGAAACCTATGATTTGGGATATGTAAATTACTATTTCGGGCTTTTCTAAGCTAGATTTATTAGTCTTTCGTTGGTGTGTGTTGTCTGAAACCTATGATTTGGGGTGAATGGATTGCTACTTTTGACTTTTCTGAGCTGGATTTCTTAGCCTTTCATAGGTGTTTGTTGTCTGAAACCTATAGTTTGGGATGACTAGTTTGCTATTTTTGACTTTTCTGAGCTAGATTTCTTAGCTTTTCATAGGTGTGTCCTTTCAGAAAATTATGATTTGGGATATGTAAATTACTATTTCGGGCTTTTCTGAGTTGGATTTCTTAGTCTTTCATAGGTATGTCTTGTCTGAAACCTATGATTTGGGATGTGTGGGTTGCTATTTTTGACTTTTCCGAGCTGGATTTCTTAGCCGTTCATCGGTGAGTGCTGTCTGAAACTTATGATTTGGGATGGTTAATTTGCTATTTCCGACTTTTATTAGCTAAATTTCATAGCCTTTCATAGGTGTGTGATGTCAGAAAATTATGATTTGTGATGTGTAGTTTGCTATTTGAACTTTTCAGAGCTAGGATTCTTAGTCCATCATAGGTGTTTGTTGTCTGAAACCAATAGTTTGGGATGACTAGTTTGCTATTTCAGGCTTTTCTGAGCTAGATTTCTTAGCCGTTCATAGGTGTGTGTTGTCTGAAACTTATGATTTGGGATATGTAAATTACGTTTTCGGGCTTTTCTGAGTTGGACACTTCTAAATTTTTCCGTAGAAGATAGGAAAAGTTATAATATGATTGTAATTATTTTCCATGAAGATAAAAAGTTTCACTTTAATTCTAAATTTTCTTAAATTCAATTCCGACCTTTCTCAAAGAGATGAAAAAAATTAAAGTTCTGTTCCAAATATTTTCCCGGAAGAAGAAAAGTTCAACTTCGATTCTGAATTTTCTCAATGAAAATGAAATAAGTTATTGATCAAATCTATTTTCCCAAAATAATATAAAAATTTCCACTTCAGTTCAGATTTTTTTCTCAAAGAGATGAAGAAATTTAAAGTTCTGTTCCAAATTTTTCATAGAAGACAGGAAAAGTTATACTTTGATCGCGAATATTCGAGTTCTATTCTGAATTTTACCAAAGAACACAATTCAATTCTAATTTCCCCAATAAAAAATTTAAAGTTCAATTCTAAATTTTTCGGTGGAAGATAGAAAAAGTAATACCATACTTGTAAATATTTTCCCAGAAGATAAAAAGTTCTAGTTCAATTTAAAATTTTCTCAACGATATGAAGGAAAGTTCAAGTTCTCTTCTGAATTTTCTCAAGGAAAAAGAAATTAGTCATTGATCATTTCTATTTTTCCAAATAATATAAAAATTTTCCACTTTAGTTCAGATCTGGCTCGAAGAGATGAAAAATTTAAAATACTGTTCCAAATTTTTCACTGAAGATAAAAAAGTTCAAGTTCTCTTCGGAATTTTACCAAAGAACAAAATTCAATTCTAATTTCTCCAGAGAAAACAAAAATCTTCCATTTCAGTTCTTTATTTCACAAAGACATAAAGAAATTTAAAGTTCAATTCAAATTTTTCGATGGAAGATAGAAAAAGTAATATCATACTTGTGAATATTTTCACGGAAGATAAAAAGTTCTAGTTCAATTTAAAATTTTCTCAACGAAGTGAAGAAAAGTTCAAGTTCTCTTCTGAACTTTACCAAAGAACACACTTCAATTCTAATTTCTCCAGAGAAAACAAAAATCTTCCACTTCAGTTCTTTATTTCACAAAGACATAAAGAAATTTAAAGTTCAATTCTAAATTTTTCGGTGGGAGATAGAAAAATTAATACCATACTTGTGATTATTTTCACGGAAGATAAAAAGTTCTAGTTCAATTTAAAATTTTTCTCAATGAAGTGAAGAAGAATTCAAGTTCTCTTCTGAATTTTACCAAAGAACACAATTCAATTCTAATTTCACCAGAGAAAATAAAAATCTTCCACTCCAGTTCTTTATTTCACAAAAGACATAAAGAAATTTAAAGTTCAATTCTAAATTTTTCGGTGGAAGATAGAAAAAGTAATACCATACTTGTGAATATTTTCATGGAAGATAAAAAGTTCTAGTTCAATTTAAAATTTTCTCAACGAAGTGAAGAAAAGTTCAAGTTCTCTTCTGAACTTTACCAAAGAACACACTTCAATCCTAATTTCTCCAGAGAAAATAAAAATCTTCCACTTCAGTTTTAAGTTCCCCAAAGAAATAAAAGAAATTTAAAGTTCTATTCTAAATTTTTAAATGGAAGATAGAAAAAGTAATACTATGACTGCGATTGTTTTCCATGAAGGTCAAAAGTTTCACTTTATTTCTAATTTTTCTTAAATTCAGTTCTGATTTTTCTCAAAGAGATGAAAAATTTAAAGTTCTGTTCCAAATTTTTCATAGAAGATAGAAAAAGTTATACATTGATTGTGAATATTCGACATGAAGATAAGGAGCATCACTTTAATTCTGAGTTTTCTCGAAGAAGTGCAAAATGTTCAAGTTCTCTTCTGAATTTTCTTAAAGAAGTGAAAAAAGTTAGCTCAGTTCTAAATTTTTCATAGAAGACAGGAAAAGTTATACTTTGATCGTGAATATTCGAGTTCTATTCTGAATCTTACCAAAGAACACAATTCAATTCTAATTTCCCCAATAAAAAATTTAAAGTTCAATTCTAAATTTTTCGGTGGAAGATAGAAAGAGTATGGTTAGGTTAGGTAGGCTCCACTTCAGTTCTGTTTTTTTTCTCAAAGAGATGAAAAATTTAAAGTTCTTTTCTAATTTTAAATTAAATTTTAGCTCCTTTGTCTTATGGATTTACCCATCAAATTTTTAAATTAGAAAATGAGTGACTCGTTCTATTATTAAAGACAATCGTTCAAACTCGTTCATCTAACCTTCAAAACAATAGGTTAGGTTAGGTATAAATAAATATTAATAAATAAATAGAAACATTTCTACATGTTTAAGTTAGGTTAGGGTAGGTTAACTTATCATGAGTGCTCATGATAAGTTAACCTAACCTTTTCCGGCGAGTATGGTTAGGTTAGGTTAGACTAGATTAAGTTAGGTTAGATTAGGTTAGGTTAGGTTAGGTTAGCCTACGTACGCTTCACTTAGGTTAGCTTAGGTTAGGTGAGATACATGCAAAAAGTTAGGTGTATGATTAGGTTAGGTTAGGTTAGATTAAGTTAGGTTAGGTTAAGTTAGGTTAGGCTAGGTTAGCCTACGTACGCGCGCGTACGGAGAAAATTTTAAATTGAACTAGAACTTTTTATCTTCCGTGAAAATAATCACAAGTATGGTATTAATTTTTCTATCTCCCACCGAAAATTTAGAATTGAACTTTAAATTTCTTTATGTCTTTGTGAAATAAAGAACTGAAGTGGAAGATTTTTGTTTTTTCTCTGGAGAAATTAGAATTGAAGTGTGTTCTTTGGTAAAGTTCAGAAGAGAACTTGAACTTTTCTTCACTTCGTTGAGAAAATTTTAAATTGAACTAGAACTTTTTATCTTCCGTGAAAATATTCACAAGTATGATATTACTTTTTCTATCTTCCATCGAAAAATTAGAATTGAACTTTAAATTTCTTTATGTCTTTGTGAAATAAAGAACTGAAGTGGAAGATTTTTGTTTTCTCTGGAGAAATTAGAATTGAAGTGTGTTCTTTGGTAAACTTCAGAAGTGAACTTGAACTTTTCTTCACTTCGTTGAGAAAATTTTAAATTGAACTAGAACTTTTTATCTTCAGGGAAAATATTCACAAGTATGGTATTACTTTTTCTATCTTCCACCGAAAAATTTGGAATTGAACTTTAAATTTCTTTGTCTTTGTGAAATAAAGAACTGAAGTGGAAGATTTTATTTTCTCTGGAGAAATTAGAATTGAATTTTGTTCTTTGGTAAAATTCCGAAGAGAACTTGAACTTTTTTATCTTCAGTGAAAAATTTGGAACAGTATTTTAAATTTTTCATCTCTTCGAGCCAGATCTGAACTAAAGTGGAAAATTTTTATATTATTTGGAAAAATAGAAATGATCAATGACTAATTTCTTTTTCCTTGAGAAAATTCAGAAGAGAACTTGAACTTTCCTTCATATCGTTGAGAAAATTTTAAATTGACTAGAACTTTTTATCTTCTGGGAAAATATTTACAAGTATGGTATTACTTTTTCTATCTTCCACCGACAAATTTAGAATTGAACTTTAAATTTTTTATTGGGGAAATTAGAATTGAATTGTGTTCTTTGGTAAAATTCAGAATAGAACTCGAATATTCACGATCAAAGTATAAATTTTCCTGTCTTCTATGAAAAATTTGGAACAGAACTTTAAATTTCTTCATCTCTTTGAGAAAAAAATCTGAACTGAAGTGGAATTTTTATATTATTTTGGGAAAATAGATTTGATCAATAACTTATTTCATTTTCATTGAGAAAATTCAGAATCGAAGTTGAACTTTTCTTCTTCCGGGAAAATATTTGGAACAGAACTTTATTTTTTTTCATCTCTTTGAGAAAGGTCGGAATTGAATTTAAGAAAATTTAGAATTAAAGTGAAACTTTTTATCTTCATGGAAAATAATTACAATCATAGTATAACTTTTCCTATCTTCTACGGAAAAATTTAGAAGTGTCCAACTCAGAAAAGCCCGAAAACGTAATTTACATATCCCAAATCATAAGTTTCAGACAACAAACACCTATGAACGGCTAAGAAATCTAGCTCAGAAAAGCCTGAAATAGCAAACTAGTCATCCCAAACTATTGGTTTCAGACAACAAACACCTATGATGGACTAAGAATCCTAGCTCTGAAAAGTTCAAATAGCAAACTACACATCACAAATCATAATTTTCTGACATCACACACCTATGAAAGGCTATGAAACCTAGCTAATAAAAGTCGGAAATAGCAAATTGACCATCCCAAATCATAAGTTTCAGACAGCACTCACCGATGAACGGCTAAGAAATCCAGCTCGGAAAAGTAAAAAAATAGCAACCCACACATCCCAAATCATAGGTTTCAGACAAGACATACCTATGAAAGACTAAGAAATCCAACTCAGAAAAGCCCGAAATAGTAATTTACATATCCCAAATCATAATTTTCTGAAAGGACACACCTATGAAAGGCTAAGAAATCTAGCTCAGAAAAGTCAAAAATAGCAAACTAGTCATCCCAAACTATAGGTTTCAGACAATAAACACCTATGAAAGGCTAAGAAATCCAGCTCAGAAAAGTCAAAAGTAGCAATCCATCCACCCCAAATCATAGGTTTCAGACAACACACACCAACGAAAGACTAAGAAATCTAGCTTAGAAAAGCCCGAAATAGTAATTTACATATCCCAAATCATAGGTTTCAGACAACACTCACCTATGAACGGCTAAGAAACCTAGCTCAGAAAAGTCAAAAATAGCAAACTAGTCACCCCAAACTATAGGTTTCAGACAACAAACACCTATGAAAGGCTAAGAAATTCAGCTCAGAAAAGTCAAAGGTAGCAATCCATCCATCCCAAATCATAGGTTTCAGACAACACACACCTATGAAAGACTAAGAAATCCCACTCAGAAAAACCCGAAATAGTAATTTACATATCCCAAATCATAGGTTTCAGACAACATTCACCTATGAAAGACTAAGAAACCTTAGCTCAGAAAAGCCTGAAATAGCGAAACTACTCATCCCAAACTAGAAGTTTCAGACAACAAACGCCTATGACGGACTAAGAATCATAGCTCTGAAAAGTTCAAATAGCAAACTACACATCCCAAATCATAAGTTTCAGACAACACACACCTATGAACGGCTAAGAAATCTAGCTCAGAAAAGACAAAAATAGCAAACCACTCATCCCAATCATAGGTTTCAGTCAACACACACCTATGAAAGGCTAATAAATCCAGCTCAGAAAAGTCAAAAATAGCAAACTACATATCCCAAATCATAGGTTTCAGTCAACACACACCAACGAAAGACTAAGAAACCTAGCTCAGAAAAGTCAAAAATAGCAAACTACTCATCCCAAACTATTGGTTTCAGACAACATTCACCTACGAAATACTAGAAAACCTTAGCTCAGAAAAGCCTGAAATAGCAAAACTACACATCCCAAATCATAATTTTCTGACAACACATACCTATGAAAGGCTAAGAAACCTAGCTCAGAAAAGTCGAAAATAGCAAACTACACATCCCAAATCATAGGTTTCAGACACCACACACCTATGAAAGACTAAGAAATCCAACTCAGAAAAGCCCGAAATAGTAATTTACATATCCCAAATCATAAGTTTCAGACAGCATTCACCTACGAAATACTAAGAAACCTTAGCTCAGAAAAGTCTGAAATAGCCAACTACTCATCCCAAACTCGAAGTTTCAGACAACAAACACCTATGAGTGACTAAGAATCCTAGCTCTGAAAAGTCCAAAAAGCAAACTACACCTCCCAAATCATAATTTTCTGAAAGGACACACCTATGAAAGGCTAAGAAATCCAGCTCAAAAAAGTCAAAAAATAGCAACCCACACATCCCAAATCATAGGTTTCAGACACCACACACCTATGAGTGACTAAGAAATCCGGTTATGAAAAGTCGGAAATAGCAAATTACATATCCCAAATCATAGGTTTCAGACAACACTCACCTATGAACGGCTAAGAAACCTAGCTCAGAAAAGTCAAAAATAGCAAATTAACCATCCCAAACTATAGGTTTCAGACAACAAACACCTATGAAAGGCTAAGAAATCCAGCTCAGAAAAGTCAAAAGTAGCAATCCACCCATCCCAAATCATAGGTTTCAGACACCACACACCTATGAAAGACTAAGAAATCCAGCTCAGAAAAGTCAAAAATAGCAAATTACATATCCCCAAATCATAGGTTTCAGACAACACTCACCTATGAACGGCTAAGAAACCTAGCTCAGAAAAGTCAAAAATAGCAAACTACTCATCCCAAACTATTGGTTTCAGACAACATTCACCTACGAAATACTAGAAAACCTTAGCTCAGAAAAGCCTGAAATAGCAAACTACACATCCCAAATCATAATTTTCTGACAACACATACCTATGAAAGGCTAAGAAACCTAGCTCAGAAAAGTCGAAAATAGCAAACTACACATCCCAAATCATAGGTTTCAGACACCACACACCTATGAAAGACTAAGAAATCCAACTCAGAAAAGCCCGAAATAGTAATTTACATATCCCAAATCATAAGTTTCAGACAGCATTCACCTACGAAATACTAGAAAACCTTAGCTCAGAAAAGACTGAAATAGCCAACTACTCATCCCAAACTCGAAGTTTCAGACAATAAACACCTATGAGTGGACTAAGAATCCTAGCTCTGAAAAGTCCAAAAAGCAAACTACACCTCCCAAATCATAATTTTCTGAAAGGACACACCTATGATAGGCTAAGAAATCTAGCTCAGAAAAGTCAAAAATAGCAAATTAACCATCCCAAATCATAGGTTTCAGTCAACACACACCTACGAAAGGCTAAGAAATCCAGCTCAGAAAAGTCAAAAAATAGCAACCCACACATCCCAAATCATAGGTTTCAGACACCACACACCTACGAAAGACTAAGAAATCCGGTTATGAAAAGTCGGAAATAGCAAATTACATATCCCAAATCATAAGTTTCAGTCACACACACACCTACGAAAGGCTAAGAAACCTAGCTCATAAAAGCCTGAAATAGCAAACTACTCATCCCAAACTATTGGTTTCAGACAACATTCACCTAGGAAATACTAGGAACCTTAGCTCAGAAAAGCCTGAAATAGCAAACTACACATCCCAAATCATAGGTTTCAGACAACACATCAACGAAAGACGGGGCTCGGGGGGAGCCTTTGAGGGTCTGCGGGTCCCTTGAGTGCCGGGTGGTCCTTTGGGAGCATGGGGGACCTTTGAGGACCGGGCGCTTCCTTCGGGTGTCTGAGGAGGGCGTTTGGGGGATAACATTTCGAAATTTTTACTTTTTAGTTTACTTTTTTTTGCGGCGCATCCCTGCGGCGCATTCCTGCGACGCATCCCTGCGGCGCCTCCCTGCGGCACATCCCCTGCGGCGCTTCCCCCGACCCGCGGAAAATCCCCTGCGGCGCATCCCCTTTGCGGCGCTTTCCTGGCCCGCGGCACATCCCTGCGGCGTATCCCCTGTGGCGCTTCCCCTGACCCGCGGTGAATCCCCCTGCGGCGCACCCCCTTGCGGCGCTTTCCTGGCCCGCGGCGCTTCTCGGGCCCGGGGGACCTTTGGGGACCGGGGGAGGGCCTTTGGGGCACAGGGAGGGCCTTTGGGGGTCTGGGGGGGCACTTGAGGGCCGATTGGTCCTTTGGGAGCCCGGTGGACCTTTGGGGACCGGGTGAGGGCCTCTGGGGTCCAGGGGGCCCCTTGTGGGTCCGGGGGCCCTTTGTGGGTCCTGGGGCCCTTTGAGGACCGGGGGAGGGCCTTTGGAGCTCCGGGGGCCCTTTGGGAGCCTGGTGGTCTTTTGGGAGCCCGGTGGACCTTTGGGGACCGGGGTGCTTCCTTCGGGGGAACCTTTGAGGACTGGGGCTTCCTTCGGGGTTGGGGTAGGGGGATTGGAACCCTTTGGGTTGGGGTAGGGGGATCGGAACCCTTTGGGGTTGGGGTAGGGCACCTCACAACACTGTTCAAATGGAACTTGTGTATTATAACGACCACAGAGTTTCACCCTCAAATTCTCTTCTAAAATCATCTTTTAAATCACTTTTAAAATGTCTCTAACTGTTTCGCCGAAATAATTCCATAAGCTGTCTAAAACCGTTTCGCCCAAATAATTCCCCTAAAAGTAATTTCTGTGTGGTGTTCCTTTTGTTTTTTTGGCATCTCTGTGCTTTCACATTTCAAATTTCTAGGAAACCCTTTCCTACGTTAATCTCTTCATCTCATAAATTTTCCTAGCTAAACTATTAAGGTTTCGTTAGAATATCAATTTATCTCTCCGACTTAAAGCTCAGCGAAGCCGTATTTAAAAATAGAATTTCTATCTCTTTAGACTCCCGCATAATTCCAAGATAACAAGTGATGTCATTTATAATTCCTGACACTAAAGATCAATGAAGCCCTATTTAAAAATAGAATATTAATTTTTCTCTCTGATCTAAAGAACGTTTATCCCTCAGACCTATAAAGAAGCCATAATGTTTCTTAATTCCCCCTTCGTGAATCAATAATTTCCCCGCCGATTATGTAAATCAAGTTCTCAGGTTAGGTTCGCCTAAAGATCAAAGAAACCATAATGTTTCTTAATTCCCCCTTCGTGAATCAATAATTTCCCCGCCGATTATGTAAATCAAGTTCTCAGGTTAGGTTCGCCTAAAGATCATCCATCCATTCATCCATTCATCCATCCATCCATCCATCCATCCATCCATCCATCCATCCATCCATCCATCCATCCATCCATCCATCCATCCATCCATCCATCCTCCATCCATCCATCCATCCATCCATCCATCCATCCATCCATCCATCCATCCATCCATCCATCCATCCATCCATCCATCCATCCATAAATGTGAGAAAATTTCTGTTTTTTCATTCTCACTGACAAAAACCATAAATCATCCATAACCATCCATGAAAAACATCAAATAAATCGACCAACACACATAACCATCCATGAAAACAGACATAAATGTGAGAAAATTCCTGTTTTTCCAAGTGAGAAAATTCCTGTTTTTTCATTCTCAGTAAGAAAACCATAAACCACGTGGTCCTGTCACGAGTAGCACCCCCCTTTCTACTTTTGTCTCCTATTAGAGCGTGTGACGTAATGTGGGGCAACAGTACCTTCTCAAATACTTTGCTGATAACCGATGAAACTGTGATTGGTCTGTAGCTTTTACAAAGCAAGGGATCTCGATTCTTTTTCAGAATATTGGATGTGCGGCAACCATGAAAGTTGGCAGGTGTGAGTCCCTGCTCGATGCTCATTTGGAATAGTAAGGCTAAGTACTCATGTAGACGTTCTGTGCCGTGCTGTAAGTGTCTCGGAGTGATCCCATCGAGCCTTGGAGACTTGTTCTTTTTCAATTTTCTCACAATTATCTCAATATGCCATTTGGAAACAATGACATCAGTGCGGCGGACAATCCTTCTTATGTATTAACAACTTTGAGTGGTTCCAGAACCACATGCCTACACTTCTCTAACCACTTAGTGGCAAGGGGTTGGGGTCAGGGGCGTAATTTGTTATTGGTCTGAGGGGGCAACTACCCCTCCCAGACCCCAGTCCCCCCTTCCAGCTGAAATTTAGTTTCTCCAAAAATGTTGTCAAAACAAACATAAGCCTCCATAATTCAAGCATCCACTGAAACATGTCAGTTTTCTTCAGTACATCTTTACCTTTTTTATTAATATACGGCTACTTTTTCAGTTTTCTCTGTCATTTTCACTTGATTTTGGAAAATTGGCTCGAACTTTGACCCCCCCCCCCCCCCTAAAAAAATGATTTTGACAAAATTACACCCTTCGTTGGGGTATGGATTTAGAGATCTACTCAGAATGTCGGTGCAAACGATGAACTGGATGACCTCTATTCCCTTTTGAATCAAAATACTTGACCAAAACCTTCCTGGGACATGCTTTATAAAATGAGTGCATCACATTTACAAAAACAGTGAAATTATCTGAAAATGACCGTATAGAAGGGAGAAAACCATAAATGAAAAAAAAAAAAACACCCAAGCAGGAATCGAACGCAAGACACTGTATTTCGAAATCGGACGCTGTACCAACAAAACCACGCCTCTAATAGTGAGATTTGACATATAAGTGTTTGTACCTTAATTGCATAGCTTATTAAGGGGGCTTGGAGGAGTAACATACGAGAGGTGTTCTTGCAAACCTCCAGTTATGGGTTTTGGACCACAATTATTACAATGATGATTTCGTTTTATACTTCAAAGTTTTTTATACAAAGTGACATCAAAAGCATTGTTTTTAGTGCTGTATCACACTTACGGATGGTAAAAATGATAAGCATCATGTTGATATGAGCAATAGCTTTCAAATGAGCCATTAAAAGTCACTCTAAAAGTACTGGCAGCCCACTAGCCCCAGCTTTTCCACTTGAGACATGGCACCAAAAGTGCCGTTTTTAGTGCTATTTGGAACATGGTGATGGTTGAATTTATAAGAATGACGTAGATATGAGCAATATCTTTTATATGAGCAATAAAAAATCTGTCTATATACCTAAGACACCAATACGCTCAATAACAATACACCAATACCATTACGCGTGATATCAATATGTCCGATACCGATACAGTGTGCAGCCCTATCCCCCAGGGACTAAGGAGGGTCATATCATTACCAAAACCAAAGATATTTGACCTTTGAACTATATTGAACAAAAAGGCTATCTCAATTGTTATTGGATGACTTTTGGGGAGGGGGCCAGTTGCCGTCCAATATTTTTGCTCACTTAAAAAGGGCACTAGCAAATTTAATTTCCTTTTGAATGAGCTATTACACATCTCTATGATGTTCTGGTCAACCCCTAGCCTTGCTAGAAAAAAAAAAAAAAAAAAAAAAAAAAAAAAAAAAAAAAAAAAAAAAAAAAAAAAAAAAACGGGAGACAGTGCTACCCATGCAAAAAAGTCGTTTTCCTTGTTGTCCAAGGAGGGGGGTTGTAATTAGCCACAACTAGGTTTTAGACCGTCCTGATTCCAATGGTAGACTTTTCATTAATGACTTTTCATAGACTTTTTATAAATGTTTTTACTTTTATAACTTTAATAAATCAAATAATATTAACATTTTGATTACTAAATATCAGTATATGTATATTAAACTGACAATGCAAATTCATTTGTATTTTTCAGTAAAGTGCAAATTATGTTCTGGCCTTGGGAAGACGAAGGGGTTTTGAGCCCAACTTATGTTAATTTCTGCTCGTTTTGAGTTTGACTCAGTTATTTATTATATTTTCTGTTCGTTTTGGGTTTCATTTATTTATCGATGCTGATTTGTGGTAGTTTCAAGCTTGGTAGATTATTTGATTTTATTTTTGCTCATTTTTTGTTTAATGGAGTTCTTTACTTTTCTTTGAAAAACTTATTTTGTGGAAAAAGTTTTTTTAATTTATTTCTGTTCGTTTTATATTGACATAGTCTTTTCATAGAAAAAGAAAATAATACTTTAAATATTTTAGTTTTTTAAGATATATATAGTTTGGCCTGCTATTTGTATGCTAGAGAAAAATTTTCAGCAATTTTTAACAACATACACCCTCTTAAAAATCTGGACACAAATAGTAGCGTTTAATTTAGTTTCATACCTCCTCTAGTTGACCTGAAATGGAAAACTTGATACCATTCGCAAAAAAATCTGTTTACTTTCTTTGATAGCTTGGATACACTTACGTTATTTTGATTTGGTTAAATTTTAAGAGCAGAAGTAGCCCCGAAAGTTTGAACATAATGCCCTCAGTCGTTCTTGGGATACTGCTGAGATGCCTTATTGGGAATTAGCATTAACACAGTGCATTTTAATTTAATCTTATGGCAACATTTAGTTTTTAAACAAAAGTCAAATAGGAGGGTGGCGCGGGGGAGGAGGATTAGTTTCCCTCCAATTACTTTCGACTAGTAAAAAGGGCATCAGCCCTTTCTATTTTCAATCGAATGAGCCCTTTTCGAAGTTCCTACGACAATTCTTTCGATACAAAGTGCCCTGGTCTAAACAACAACAACAACAACAAAATAATACATTATACCGACATCGATCTTTACTAAAAAACGTCAAGCCTTCCAATCACGTTCAACTATTAAAAAGGGCACTAGGCCTTTCGATTTCCAATCGAATGAACCCTTTTGAAGTTTCTACGACAACGCTTTCAATAAACACCTTATATGCCCCAAGGGGATAACTTACAACTCTTACCCTGCAGGGCGGGGGGGGGGAGGTTGTCATCATCACAGACCTAATTTCCAGAGCTTTCAACTACGTTAAACAAAATGGCTATCTGAAATTTTGATTGGATGTGTTTGAGGGAATGGTGGGGGTGAGAGGGGCGTTAATCTTTCTCTAATCACTTTCAACTATTAAAAAGGCACTAGCCCCCTCAATTTCAAATTGAATGAGCCCCTTTTGAAGTTTTTATGACAACTCTATCATTAAAACCTTATATGCCCCCAGGGCATAACTTACAACCTTTACCCTTGGGACTCTGGGGGGTTTGTCATCCGTAAATACATAATTTCCAAAACTTTCAACTACGTTGAACAAAATGGCTATCTCTAAACTTTGATTGAATGTGTTTGGGGAAATGGTGGGCGTGATAGGGGGGTTAATTACTCTCCACTAACTTTCGACTATTAAAAAAGGGCAATTTCAATTTCCAATCAAATGAGCCCCTTTTGAAATTTCTACAACAACTTTCTATATAAACCTTATATGCCCTCGGGACATAACTTACAACCCTTGTACTGAGGGCTCTGATGGGTTTATCATCCTAAAATCCTCACATACCTAATTTTCAGAACTTTCAACTACGTTAAACAAAATGGCTATTTGACAATTTTGATTGGATGTGTTTGGGGGAATGGTGGGGGTGAGAGGGGCGTTAGTCTTTCTCCAATCACTTTCAACTATTAAAAAGGCACTAGCCCCCTCAATTTCAAATTAAATGAGCCCCTTTTGAAGTTTTTTTACGACAACTCTATCATTAAAAACCTTACATGCCCCCAGGGCATAACTTACAACCTTTGCCCTTGGGACTCTGGGGGGTTTGTCATCCTTAAATACATAATTTCCAGAACTTTCAACTACATTGAACAAAATGGCTATCTCTAAACTTTGATTGAATGTGTTTGGGGAAATGGTGGGCGTGAGAGGGGGTTAATTACTCTCCTCCCACTTTCGACCATTAAAAAGGGCAATTTCAATTTCAATCAAATGAGCCCATTTTGAAATTTCTACAACAACTTTCTATATAAACCTTATATGCCCCCAGGGCATAACTTACAACCCTTGCACTGAGGGCTCTGATGGGGTTATCATCCTAAAAACATAATTTCCAGAACTTTCGACTACGTTGAACAAATGGATATCTCAAAATTTTTATTGGATGTGTTTGGGAAATGGTGGGCGTGAGAGGGGGGTTAGTTGCCCTTCAATCACTTTCGACTATTAAAAGGGCACTAGCCCTTTCAATTTTCAATTGAATGAGCCCTTTTTGATGTTTTTACAACATCACTTTCTAAAAACCCTTACATGCTCCCAGGGCATAACTTAAAACCCTTGCCCTGAGGGTTGTGCGCGAGATGGGTCGTCATCCTTAAAGACCTGATTTTTAAAACTTTCAACTGCGTTGAATAAAATGACTACCTAAAAATGTTGATTGGATGTGTTTGGGGAAAAGGTGAGCGTGAGAGGGGGGTTAGTTGCCCTCAAATCACTTTCGACTTTTAAAAAGGGCACTAGCCCCTTTGAATTTCCAATCGAATGAGCCTTTTTCAAGTATCCACGACAAAGATTTCAATAAAAACCTTATATACCCCCAGGGCATAACTTATAACCCTTGCCCTGAAGACTGTGGGGGGGGGGGAGCGTCCTGCTCAAAGGTATAATTTCCTGAACTTTGAACTGCGTGGAACAAAATGGCTATCTAAAAATTTTGATTGGATATGTTTGGGGAAACGGTGGGCGTGGAAGGGGTGTTAGTTGCCTTCCAATCACTTTCGACTATTAAAGGGCACTAGCCATTTCAATTTCCAGTTGAATGAGCCCTTTTTGAAGTTTCTAGGAATTTATAATCAAATGAGCCCTTTTTCAAGTTTCTACGACAAAGATTTCAATAAAAAAAACTTATATGCCCCAAGGGCGTAACTTATAACCCTTGCTCTGAAGACTTTGGGGGGGAGTTGCCTGCTCAAAGGTATAGTTTCCTGAACTTTAACTGCGTGGAACAAAATGGCTATCTCAAAATTTGGACCGGATGTGTTTAGGGAAATGGTGGGCGTGGAAGGGATGTTAGTTGTCTTCCAATTACTTTCTACTATTAAAAAGGACACAAGCCATTTCAATTTCTAAACGAATGAACCCGTTTTGAAATTTCTACGACAACGCGTTCTATAAAAACTTTACATGCCCCCAGGGCATGACTTAAAACCCTTGCCCCGACGGTTGTGGGGGATTGTCCTCCTCTAAAACATATTGTCTATCTGGAAATCAACTATGCTGAACAAAATGGCTATCTCAAAATTTTGATTGGATGCTTTTGGGAGAATGATGGGAATGGGGGGGGGGCTAGTTGCCCTCCAATCACTTTCGACTATTAAAAGGGGCACTAGCCCTTTGAATTTCCAATCGAATGAGCCTTTTTTTGAAGTTTCTACGACAACGCCTTCCATAAAAACCTTATATGCCCCCAGGGCATAACTTAAAACCCTTGCCGTGAGGTTTGTGGGAAAGTGTCCTCCTCAAAAAGATATTTTCTATCTGGAAATCAACTACGCTGAAACAAAATGGCTATCTCAAATTTTGATTAGATGTGTTTGGGGGAATGATGGGCGTGCGGGGGGGGGGGGGCTAGTTGCCCTCCAATCACTTTCGACTATTAAAAAGGGCACTAGCCACTCCAATTTCCAATCGAATGAGCCCTTTTCAAAGTTTCTACGACAACTCCTTCGATACGAAGTGCCCGGGTATGGAGAAGAAGAAATAACACATTGTGCCCACATCGTTCTTTACTTAGGCAGCGCTATCGCGCTGCCTATGTTAACACAATATATCAGTTAAGTTGTAATTCAAGGTATTTATACTTGTCTTGTACATTTCTTTTCGCCCTAAGCAATACTTAAAACAGGAGAAGGGGAGAGACAGCTATCCCCCGTTTTGCATACAAGTCCAGTAGGCACTATTTTTCATTAGTCAACCCGAAAATCTCGGCCATCCCCACTGCAATTCCAGTGGGCTTTCCCAGTAGGCTAAGCTCATATAAAATGAACAATCTCAGTTGCCCAATTGCATGCAAGTCCTTCGGACATACTCAGCCCGAAGGACTGAGCATAAAGTAATAAATTTTACAAAATATTTTATTTGGAGTCACCAATCGCCTTCAAATGGCTCATAGAACTGACATACTGTTTGAATTACCCTTACTCCATGCATATTAACCTTAGTCATAGCCATTTTGTTCCACATACTTAAAAGTTCTGGAAATTATGTCTTTGAGGATGACAAACCTCGCCCCATAGCCCTAATGACAAGGGTCGTAAGTTATGCCTTTGGAGTATTTAAAGTTTTTATAGAAATTTTTGTCGTAGAAGCTTCAAAAAGGGCTCATTTGATGGGAAATTGAGAGGACTAGTGCCTTTTTTATTAGTCGAAAGTGATCAGAGGGCACATGTCTCCCTCCACGCCTATCATTTCCTCAAACACTTCCAATCAAAATTTCGATAAAGCCATTTTGTTAAGCCTGTCAGAGAGATCTGGAAATTATGTCTTTGAGGATAACAAATCCCCCCGCCCTCAGGGCAAGGGTTGTAAGTTTTGCCCTGGGGACATACAGGGTTTTTATAGAAAGTGTGGTCATATAAACTTCAAAGGGGGCTTATTGGATTGGTAATCAGACGCTCTAGTTCCCTTTTTAAGAGTCAAAGTGATCAGAGGGCAGCTAACCTCTCTCCCCTACACACGCGTCATATTGTCCCGAAATGCATCTAATAGAAATTTTGAGATAGCCATTCTATTCAAAATAGTCTAAATATCATATAACAAGGCTTTTGGGGTTGAAACAAACCCCAGAGGCTAGGGGCAAGGGTTGTAAGTTATGCCCAGGGGGTATTAAAGGTTTTTATGGAAGGGATGGTTGTTTAACTGCAGAAGAGGTTCACTCTTTCTCCCTGAAAAAGACTATGTCAATATAAAACGAACAGAAAGTAATCAAACAAATTTTTGCACAAAATAATTTTTTTTCAAAAAAAAAGTAAAGAAACCCATTAAACCAAAAATGAACAAAAATAGAATCAAATAATCTACCAAGCATACAACTACCACAAATCAGTATTAATAAATAAATAGAAACCCAAAACAAACCTAAATTAAAATAAGTCAAACTCAAAACGAGCAGAAATTATTCGGAGTAGGGTTCTAAATCCTATGATTTCTAAGAGCAAGAATATAATTTGTGCTTTACTGAAAAAAATTCTTTTAAATGTTTTGACTTTTATAACTTTAAGACATCAAAAATTAACTAAGATTTTAAGGAATAAATATCAGCATATGTATATTAAACTGACAATGCACATTTTTTTTCAGTAAAGTACAAATTATATTCTTGCTCTTCCGATATTTAAGGGATAGAATATCTACTTCAAACCGTTGAAATATTGTTAGAATCCATGATGCCTTTAAGGACTAATTAATTTAAAAAAACAAAGTTTTTCCGAGGGAAGTAAAGAGCGAAGTTGAAACTTAAAACGGACAAAAATTATTACTTCACAGCCTATTTAATATATACTAATATAACTAGTACAAATAAACCAACTAATTATGTTTCCCTGTGCTTTTAGGATTATACAAAACTAGCGCTTTACTGAAAACACAAAAGTCAAGTATAAAAAACAAGATTATTGATTTAAGAGTCAAAGTGAGTGTAGCCTGACAACACTAAACGAATCGATAAACCTTTTCATAGTCTTACACCAGTTGCGACATTAGTAACTTTCAGTATACAATTAAAATTATCTTAAAAACATAAGCGTAAAACAAAACATTTTTTAATAACCGCGAAGTAATTGAACAGCATACAGAAATATTGGATTGATTTATCAAGCAGCATTTTGCTCTCACCAGCAATAATACCAATAGTGGGTAATATACAGTCTTAAATTGTAAGAATTATGATTAAGTATCACTTGAAATGAAGATCAAATAAGACATGAATTTCAAGCTATGATATAAATTCTAAAGCTAGTCTATAGTCCTATTACTATCAAGACGGCCTTACTTCGAACTTGTGTACAAACTAATCATGACCTGTCCTTTTAAGAACCAAAACAAGAGACATTGAACTAAGCGATTGTGCAGAAGTGATACCAAATTAAACGTAAAAAAATTAAAGAAAATTTTAAAATGGATTGTTGCTTTATCTTAAAAGGGATTGATCCTAAAAGGGATTGATAATATATTTTGATTCTTTAAAAAGTGTCCTTAATTGGTTTGCTTTTACTGTACCAAAACTCCTATATTATTTTGTGTTTTCAGTAAAGGGCTAGTTATGTATAATCCTAAAAGCATAGGGAAACATAGTTAGTTGGTTTATTTGTACTAGTTATATTAGTATATATTAAACATGCTGTGAAGTAATAATTTTTGTCCGTTATAAGTTTCAAGTTCGCTCTTTACTTCCCCCGGAATAATTTTGTTTTTTAAAATTAATTTTTGGTCGCTTTTGATTAAACTTTAATGTAGAAACAGCGCTGCCATGATCTTTTTTATTTATACGGAATAATATATGTTCGTTTTTAGTTTTTAATGCCAGTTCTTAGTTTCAGTTAAAAATTTATTTTTAATATAATTTCTAATTATCACCGATCTAGGGGAGATAAGACAGCTTTAAAAAATACTGCAAACAACCTTGACAGCTAAGAAAAACTTTGTCTATAACATAAAGTTCATTATCCATACTTCACAAAACAATACATGTTTTTTCAGGAACGTTTTTTTTTCAATGAGTAAAAAGCTGTTTTTACTCGGCCGACTTCGCCTGAAAAAGCCATAATGAAGACAGGGCTTTATAAATCACCTACTGACTAGCAGAAACTAGAAGGCTACTGTAACAAAAGAAGGCTATTTAAGGGCTCATTTAAAAGTTTATATTTATACTTAATCGCTTTTTATAAATTCGACTTGATAGCACATTCCCACAAAGTGCACTTTCGGTTGTTTCCCCAACTTTTTTTTAAGTGAAACAAGTGCCTTTTCCAATTAAATGACCAAAAAAAAGATTATTTCAAAACATAGGCAAGAACAAAAACTAAGGGGGCAAGGACATCCCTTCCCCTCAATTACCTCCGCTAGAACTAGCACACAGGCTTCATCACAGAGTGAAGTTTGAAGTTTCAATTCAAAACTGCTGATGAATCAAGCTTAATTTTTGGTAGATGTTTAGGGGAAAAGTCTTTAGTTTTAGTTAATTTGTTTTCGCAAAAAAACCTTTTACTTTTAATATGACTAGGCGATTTATGAAACTTACTAAGAGGGTCTGGAGGGGGAGTATATTTGAGGGGATCTTATAAACCTCCAGTTAAGGGCTTTGGACCATAATTATTGCAATGGTACCGTATTATGCTTCCAAACTCTTCCACTTACGAAGTGGTACCAAAAGTGCCGTTTTTAGTGCTATATGGCACTTTTGGATGGTAAAACTGATAGAAAGCACGTAGATATGAGTAACTGGTTTAAAATCTGTCTTCCGGGATATGCCTTTAAAAATGAGTGCATCACGCTTACAAAAAATAGTGGATTATCTGAAAACTAATCATAAGAAGGGACAAACCATGATTGAAAAAAAAATTCAAGCTGGAATCGAACGCATGATAATATAATTTGAAGTCCAGAGCTGTACTGACAGAACCACGCCTCTAGTAATGCAATTTAATATATTGGTGTTTGTAGGACTTTAATTGTATAGCTTATTAAGGGGGACTGGAGGAGGAAGTTGCAGGACGTGTTCATGCAAACCTCCAGTTAAGGGTTTCAGACCATAATTATTACAATAATACCGTTTTATGCTTCCAAGATTTTCCACATAAGAAGTGGCACCAAAAATATTGTTTTCAGTGCTATATATCACTTACGGATGGTAGAATCATAGGCAGCGCAATAGCGCTGCCTAAGTAAACAACGATGTGGGCACAATGTATTATCATTTTTTTTCGTGGTATTAGACCAGGGTGCTTCGTATAGAAGGAGTTGTCGTAGAAACTTCGAAAAGGGCTCATTAGATTGGAAAATGGAGTGGCTAGTGCCCTTTTTAATAGTCGAAAATGATTGGAGGGCAAGTAGCCCCCCCCCACGCCCATCATTCCCCCAAACACATCCGATCAAAATTTTGAGATAGCCATTTTGTTCAGCGTAGTTGATTTCCACATAGAAAATATGTTTTCGAGGAGGACACTCTTCCACACCCTCAGGGCAAGGGTTTTAAGTTATGCCCTGGCGGCATATAAGAACGATGTTGGCACAATGTATTATTTATTATTTTTTCCTTTAGAGCAGGGCACTTTGTATCGAAGAAGTTGTCGTAGAAACTTCGAAAGGACTCATTCAAATGAAAATTGGAGTGGCTTGTGCCCTTTTTAATAGTCGAAAGTGATTGGAAGGCAACTATCACCCCTTACATGCCCACCATTTTCCGAAACACATCCAATCAAAATTTTGAGATAGCCATTTTGTTCAGCGTAGTTGATTTCCAGATAGAAATTATGTTTTTGAGGAGGACACTCCCCCACAGCCTTCAGAGCAAGGGTTGTAAGTTATGCCCTAGGGGCATATAAGGCTTTTATAGAAGGCGTTGTCGTAGAAACTTCAAAAAAGGCTCATTCGATTGGAAATTCAAAGGGCTAATGCCCTTTTTAATAGTCAAAAGTGATTGGAGGGCAACTAACCCCCCTCTCACGCCCACCTTTCCCCAAACACATCCAGTCAAAATTTTGAGACAGCCATTTTATTCAACGTAGTTTTAAGTTCTGTAAATTAGGTCTTTGAAGACGACAACCCCCCCCCCCAGAGCCCTCAGGGCAAGGGTTGTAAGTTATGCCCTAGGGGCATATAAGGTTTCTATAGAACGCGTTTGTCGTAGAAACTTCAAAAAGGGCTCATTCGATTGGATATTGAAATGGCTAGGACCCTTTTTAATAGTCGAAAGTGATTGGAAGGCAACTAACACCCCTTCCCCGCCCACCATTTCCCCAAACACATCAATCAAAATTTTGAGATAGCCATTTTTGTTCCACGCAGTTTAAAGTTCAGGAAATTATACCTTTGAGCAGGACACACCCCCAAAGTCTTCAGGCAAGGGTTATAAGTTATGCCCTGGGGGCATGTAAGGTTATTATTGAAATCTTTGTCGTAGAAAATTGAAAAAGGGCTCATTCGATTGGAACTTCAAGGGGCTAGTGCCCTTTTTAATAGTCGAAAGTGATTTAAGGGCAACTAATCCCCCTTTCACGCCCACCTTTTCCCCAGACACATCTAATAAAAATGTTTAGATAGCCATTTTATTCAACGTAGTTGACAGTTTTGGAAATTAGGTCTTCAAGGATGACAACCCCTCCCCCCCCCAGCCCTCAGGGCAAGGGTTGAAAGATATGCCCTGGGGGCATATCAGGTTTATATAGAAACTCACGTCCACCATCAAGAACATTCAATCAAAGTTTATAGATAGCCATTTTGTTCAAGGTAGTTGAAAGTTCACGAAATTATGTATTTAAGGATGACAAACCCCCCAGAGTCCCCAGGGCAAAGGTTGTAAGTTTGCCCTGGGGGCATATAAGGTTTTTATAGGTAGAGTTGTCGTAAAAACATCAAAAGGGGTTCATTCAATTGGAAATTAAGAGGGCTAGTGCCCTTTTTAATAGTCGACAGTGATTGGAGGGTAACTAACACCCCCTCTCACGCCCACCATTCCCCCAGACATATCCAATCAAAATTTTCAGATAGCTATTTTGTTCAACGTAATAGAAAGATCTGGAAATCAGGTCTTTGAGGATGACAACCCCCCCCAGCCCTCAGGGCAAGGGTGGTAAGTTATGCCCTGGGGCATATAAGGTTTTTAGTAAAAGCGCTGTCGTAGAAACTTCAAAAGGGCTCATTTGATTGGAAATTGAAAGGGCTAGTGCCTTTTTTAATAGTTGAAAGTGATTGGAGAGCGACTAACGCCCCTCTCACGCCCACCATTTCCCCAAACAAATCCAATCAAAATTTTGAGATAGCCATGTTGTTTAACGTAGTTGAAAGTTCTGGAAATTAGGTCTTAAAGGATGACAACCATCCTAACAGCCCTTAGGGTAAGGGTTGTAACTTATGCCCTGGGAGCATATAAGGTGTTTTTAGAAAGCGTTGTCGTAGAAACTCAAAAGGGCTCATTCGATTGGAAATAGAAAGGCCTAGTGCCCTTTTTAATAGTCGAATGTGATTGGAAGGTTTGACATTTTATATGTAAAGATCGATGTAGGTATAATGTATTATTTTTTTTTTTTTTTTTTTTTTTAGACCAGGGCACTTCGTATCGAAGGAGTTGTCGTAGGAACTTCGAAAAGGGCTCATTCGATTGAAAATAGAAAGGGCTTATGCCCTTTTTAATAGTCGAAAGTGATTGGAGGGCAACTAATCCCCCTCCCACGCCCACCCTCCCATTTTCCCATTATGTTCAAAAACTAAATTTCCGAACAGATTTTTTTTCTAGAAGGGCTAGGGGATGGCCAGAACATCATAGAGAGGTGTGTAATAGCTCATTCGAAAGGGAATTAAATTTGTAAGTGCCCTTTTTAAGTGACCAAAAAGATTGGAGGGCAAATAGCTTCTCCTCCCTACAGGCCCCTTCCCCCCAAACTAGTCCAATAAAACTAAATGTTGCCTTAAGATTAAATCAAAATGCACTGTGTTAATGCTAATTCCCAATAAGGCATCTCAGCAGTATCCCGAGAACGACTGAGGGTATTATGTTCAAACTTTTGGGGCTACTTCTGCTCTTAAAATTTAACCAAATTAAAATAGCGTAAGTATATCCAAGCTATCAAAGAAAGTAAACATATTTTTTTTTTGCGAATGGTATCAAGTTTTCCTTTTCAGGTCATCTAGAGGAGGTATGAAACTAAATTAAACACTACTCTTTGTGTCCAGATTTTAAAAGGCTGTTTGTTGTTAAAAATTGCCGAAATTTTTCTCCAGCATACAAATAGGTTGCCAAATTATAAAGTCTAAAAAAAAACGAAAAGATTTAAAGTATTATTTTCTTTTTCCCTAAAAAGACTATGTCAATATAAAACGAACAGAAATTAATTAAAAAAAACTTTTTCCACAAAATAAGTTTTTCAAAGAAAAGTAAAGAACTCCATTAAACAAAAATGAACAAAAATAAAATCAAATAATCTACCAAGCGTGAAACTACGACAAATCAGCATCGATAAATAAATGAAACCCAAAACGAGCAGAAATTACAATAAATAACCGATTCAAACTCAAAAACGAGCAGAAATTAACATGATTTAGGGCTCAACACCCCTATGCCTTCCCAAGGCCAGAACATAATTTGCACTTTAGTGAAAAAATATAATGTTTTTTACTTTTATAATGTTTTTTTAATAAATGTTATATCAGTATATGTATATTAAACTGACAACGCACATTCATTTGTATTTTTTTCAGTAAAGTGGAAACTATGTTCTGGCCTTGGGAAGGCTGTTAAACAAAATGTCTATTTCAAAATTTTTATTGGACTAGTTTGGGGGGAAGGGACCTGTAGAGAGGAGGGACTATTTGCCCTCCAATCTTTTTGGTCACTTAAAAAGGGCACTTACAAGTTTAATTCCCTTTCGAATGGGCTATTACACACCTCTCTATGATGTTCAGGCCACCTCCTAGCCCTTCTAGAAAAAAAAGAAAGAAAAAAAAACGGGAGACAGATCAGTGCTCCACATGCAAAAAAAGTCATTTCCTTGGTGTTCAAGGTGGGGGACTGTAATTATCCCCCAAAAGGTTTTGGACCATGCTAATTCCAATGGTGCATTTTTTATTTCGATTTGACACCATTTTCAAGGGTTTTCAGTCTCTTTTTTTTTTTTTTCGAAATCACCATAAATTTCTTTTCGCAATAAACGTTTACTTCTAAGATTAATCGAAACAATAGTTACCACTCCTGATTCAGTGTCAGATGGCAATTTTTTTCTCACTAGACAGACAGCTGCCGCTGCAACCATGATCAGAGTTACTTCATAAAGCATACAACTTATTTGGTGGAAAGGACTGCAAATTTAATCCAGCAGTACCTAGGATGTCTTTACGAAAGAGGGGTAAGCTCTACTTAAAACTATTCCGAGAGGTGTGTCTAAAGACTTATCTTTAGTGGACATCCAAATTTCTTAGATATTATATTCAGAAATATTTCCTTTTGGAAAAGGATACACAGCTCAAGGACAGAGTGTCTGCATGAAGCCGTCTGAACGTTGTTAGGCTGCTTTCCACTCAAAAGCGTAATTATAACTCGAAGAAACAAAAAACGAAGAACAACTGCAGATTGGGTTCTCTGTCATAGACTATAAAATTTACTTCAACTCACAAAATCAAGGCTTTGGCTCACGTAAAGGTAACAACCCTCCTTTTCTCCGCCAGGCAAGTAATATACGCAGCTGTCCAAAATCTAACGCCATTTTCGCCAATCTGGCCTAAAATCCGCAATTTCCTCAGGAGTGACCTCAGGAGGGTAACCTCAGGAGTGAGATCTTTACTACTTTCTCGCATTAAACTGAAATCAGCGACATAAAAGAACAAAAAAAGACATAACCAAAGTTTTGCTCCCGCAAAACAATGAACCAATCAAAAACATGTTAGAGCAAAAGCTTCGTTGTTGCGTAAGAAAGTCATAAGCAATTTTTTACTATTCCTCAAGAGATACATTGAGTTAAATTGGGATCCTCTGAGGATCCCAAGATCAGAATCGAAGAGTTGATCAAAAATCAACTCTGAAAAATTAGAAAACGAAGCCGTAAGCTGTCAAATTTTTAACACCGCAATTTGTAGCCTACACAATGAGAACTCGCAACCAAGTTTTGCTCCCGCAAAACAATGAACCAATCAAAAACATGTTAGAGCAAAAGCTTCGTTGTTGCGTAAGAAAGTCATAAGCAATTTTTTACTGTTCCTAAAGAGATACATTGAGTTAAATTGGGATCCTCTGAGGATCCCAAGATCAGAATCGAAGAGTTGATCAAAAATCAACTCTGAAAAATTAGAAAACGAAGCCGTAAGCTGTCAAACTTTAACACAGCAATTTGTAGCCTACACAATGAGTACTCGCAACCACATTTTCAGTAAATTCTGACTGAAATGTAAAAAAGAATCCAACAACAACTGAGTCTAATTTTTCGGTACTCTTCTATTAACCGGACTCTTTTACCTATGGCAATGCATACCAGTCACGAAATAGACTGAGACGCGTGAAGAAAACAGGTTTACAATGCCTTCTGGGATATAAACTAAGGCAAGAAATGCATTTAAATTGTTGTCTTTTGGGCTTGGGGGGGGAAGTACCTAGGTTAGGTTAAATTACGTATTTAATATATGGTATGCTTTGCCCCCCCCCCGCCCCAATGTGCAAGCATATAACCCAAATTTGTTTCTAAACTATTATATATTCATCCTATTTTATTTTATTTCATTAGCATTAACCAAACTAGCACTATATAAAAGAATCCGGTTAATAGAAGAGTACCAATTTTTCTTCTTTTTTTTGGGGGGGGGGGAGTACTTTGGATATACCAAATTCGATGGCTCACAACTCTATATTTTTTCCTAAAATAAATTAATTTAAGGAATTCAGCTAGAATATTGTCAGGACTGCGCAGGAAATATACGACTTTTTAGCGATATCCACTCATCCCTTATAAAATTGAGCCAGTATACGGCGACCCCTTTCAGTAACTTCATAATACTACCTACTATTACTCTAGGGCCGACCCTACAATCAAACCTTGATTTTGGGAAATAAACTTGTGCGTTCAAAGAGCCATAACGATAACGTCAAGCCTGAAAAGATAAAGTGACCTAATTAAGTAAATAATGAAAAGACTACGCAAATTTCTTTTTTGGTCAACATATTGTTCCAATGTAGACCAATAGATAAGAACCAAGTTGACTAACAAATTCCTGTTCTTACTTAATTGATGGCTTATTTGCTATTCACTTGTTATCAGCATCGCGCTATTTAACTTATCTTTATCGGAAATTTGTCCAGCTTAAAAATGTTTACATTTCTGAGTTGCAAATGATAAATTCTAGACTTTTTTATGTAAGAAAAACCTATTTGTATCAAATGATCTCAACTTTGAGAGTAATAAAGCTGTATTTGTTTTAATTTCAAAGCACTTTATAGGTACTTGTCAATTAGCTAATACACATGCGAGAAGTCAAGTTTGGTTAATACTAATGAAATAAACAAAATATGACGAAAATATAATAGTTTAGAAACAAATTTGGGCTATATATTTGCACATTAGGGGGGTGGGTGGTAAAGCATAGTATATATTAAATACGTAACCTAACCTAGGTGCCTTTTTCCTCCCCCCCAAAAAAAAACAGTTTAAATATAGTAAACGCAATGACAAACCACGCTTTGCAATACAATTCTCTATTGACTGATACCCGTTTGACTAGTTTCCTTTAGCATCTATCTTACGTGTGTACCAGTTAATTGACAAGTACCACTTTTTTTTTTTACCAGGTGTAAATCCAAACTTGCTTAGAGGTAGGATATAATATTTCAGGCGAGATGAGCAAATTCGAAAATACAAAAAGAGCAGGCGAAATATACGAAAAAACGGGGTGGTGGGGTCTAAAAGTCTGGAACTTTCGGGCAAGAGGGGAGAGTTGGAGGCCCCAAGCCCTTCCCTTCTACTCTGTGGTTGTACACGACTTATAGCCTCCTAACTGAGTTCTATGGTTTAACTGGGGTAAAACAAACCTTGTCAAATGAAAATAAATAGAGATGTTAAATGTAAAACAGACAGAAATTATTCCTATATAAGAGGAGCTACCCCCCCCCCCCTCCACGCTAAAGTTTAACCACTCCATTCCAGAAAGCATTTTAGACTGCAGCAAAACAAATTACAAATATTACAACTGTGTAAGCATTGCGAGAATTTCAACTGGTAATTAAGTGATTATTTAGCAATTCCATTAAATTTACAATATTTAGCAATCAATTTGGATCTTTGAGAATTTCTGAGCTTGAACATTACACATTTGAGGCTGATATTGTTGCATAGAAGTTCAAAATCAAAGTAAGGCAAGTAAACCTTTCCAGTGACATTTGATTTCCATCAAAGTTGATATTTACAGCACCCAGGACATCAAAACATTTGTTTTTCCCCTCTGAACCAATCTTAGGTCTATTCATACCAAAAAAAGAGGATTTTCAGAGTTTTTTCTTCTACATTTTTCAAAATTATGAGGTTTTTAGGGCAGTTTCAAATTGTCGTCAGAGTTGCCACATTGAATCTCGAGAATAAATAAGCCAAAAAATTGGTTAAATTTGATAACGTTTTTTGTCCGTAAAAATCCAACTATCAACAGTCTTTGGTTACCGAAGACAATTTTACCTTCAAAGGAGAACTACGCTGTTTTGTTTAAGGCTGTTTTGTTTCACATGTTTTCAGCTTATTTTTGCCAATTTTTCACTCGTGCGTCTTTTTTTTTTAAATTGGGGGTCCACTACGTGCAAAAACTGCATAACTGCATATGGCGGCCTTTTTCACTAAAATTGAATTCCTGGTTTTCCTAATTTTTTTAATACATATATGGTTGTGTAAGTTTCCACCTAACCGATCTAAAGCATCAGATTTTGTTTTTAGTGCCCTTTAAGAATTTTAGGATTTGCACTTTACTGTATTTTAGGGATTACTAAGTTTGTTGGTTACATATCTGATACTGATATAGAGATTGGATTTAGGACATTTGAAAATTAGGTGTTACTAAGATATAAATAATATTGGAAAGTAGTCAGGGTAGGTATGAGGTATCGTTATGATTTTCTTAAATAATCAGCTTTAGTTGTTTTTTTTTTTTCAATTTGCATTTCGTTGCTGTTTTTTTTTTTTCACTTGTTTTGTGTATGTCACCATGGCCCAATTGGGCTTTCGTGTGAATAAATCTATCTATCTATCTATCTATTGCAAAACAGTTGTCCAAAAAAAAAAAAAAACTTAAGTAGCCTAAATGTTCACAAATAGTGTTTGATTGTCACCAAATTTTATATTTTTAGATTTCTGAACATACTGATTAAACGTATGAGGTTAATATCGCACTCTAAAAATGGAAATGGCCCATAATTTATATGTTTCTCAAATGGGCTTTTCAGAAGCCAATCTGACGATGTCCACTTTTAACTTTTTCATAATTTTATCGTTAACTCGCTAGGTTGACTCTTATAGTCTAAAGGACATTCTCTGAAAGTAAGGATTATCTACCAAAGTTCGTATTTAGGAATTTACTTGACTAAAAAGCAAAATTAAGGGTGTTTTTTTTCTCTTCCTTTTTATACCAGAAGTCCACAGAAGACTTCAATACAACTACTACTAACAAAAACTCACTGCAGAACCAAGCCACGTGAGGCCAACACAGCTACGCATGCTCCTCGTGCATCCCAATCTATTCAAAGCCTCCCTTTTACACTCTCCCAGGAATCTGCCATTTCCCTTAAATCTTTCCTTACAACATACTTTCACCATAACCGGGGACGCCCTGCTTTTCATTTGGCCCTAGACGGTTGGTCGACAATAACAATATTTGGCAATCTGTCATCCTTCCTCCGTAGAACGTCCTCTAGCCATCTCAACTTTTCTCTCATTATAGCCCTAGAAAACGGGACAGAACCAGACTTTTCGCACAGCCTACTGCTTGAGATACGAATGGCCAATCGGGTACCCAAATAACCTATAGGCAATTTCTATGGAAAACATCCAGCATATCTTCTTCGTTTTTCAGAGCGCCCCCGCTTCATAGCCATACTTGACCATTGTAATTACTGTAGCTTCCAATATTCTAATCTTGGTTCGCAAAATTATCTTCCTATTCTTCCTAACTTTTTTCAACTGTGAAAAAGAAAAAAAAAATACACACTGGGCCTTGGCTATTCTACTTTTAACAGATGACTCCAATGGTGCCTCTAATGCAATATGGTAACACATTTGGTAACACAATGCATTTGGTAACACATAATAGGCATTAATTTGAATACGAATACAACGCTACCCTAACTTAACCACAATATAACATACTTGACTTGACTTAAGGCTCCTGCCGAGGGTAGGTAACATAGCAGATATTAATTTATTATTGTTGCTTTTCTCACTCTCTCCTTCCTGCTTTCTGTTTCACTCTTCAATTCTTTGCCCTTCGTCCAATGACATTAGGATTTAAAACACATTCATTTTCATTGCCTTTCAAAATAAAAGCGATCTTTCCACCTTCTAAGGTCACTTCGTAATTTTCTCAACAACTCAAGGAAATTATGCTGGAGCTAGAGCATAACTTGAAACTAGCAGTAACCAAGCCAAAAGCACTCAATTCCCTCGCCTTCCATGTCTCGCGATTATGCGTTTGAGAGCAAGGGATAAACTCATAAATAGAACAAGTAGGTGAGTTATCATCTCAAATATTCAAAAGGAACAACATTGTAAGTTAAGTAATTGATCATAAAAGAAACGGCGTCATGCAGAATATATAGCTGACACTGATAATTGCTAACCGACATATCATATATATTTATCCCGCAAAACGTCACTTAAAAGGTTATGGATCTGCCAGCGCATCTCCTAACATTGGTCTCCCAGCAAAAAAACCTGAACATTGTAAGTAAAACAGTCGACCATAAAAGGAAACGCTGTGATGCAGGCTATATAGATCACATAGAGAACTACTTGTCGACACATCAAAGATAGCCTGAATATATTTATTCTGAAAAATTTGTAGATACTTGGAATATTCTGGATCTCCTAGCAGAATTAAGATAGATCAAGTCATGGGAAAGTCCAAATTAGGCAAATACCTAGCAATTGGCGGATTAGG
Source organism: Artemia sinica (assembly GCA_027921565.1). Taxonomy (NCBI): domain Eukaryota; kingdom Metazoa; phylum Arthropoda; class Branchiopoda; order Anostraca; family Artemiidae; genus Artemia; species Artemia sinica. Next base: position 49,594,847 of record CM051272.1, read on the forward strand.
CTTGCACACAATTCAATGATTCATTCACAAATGTTGCAAAAATCGGCAAAAAGAGGAATGAATTCAAGCATTACTCAGCCTCAATCGGTGCTCATGCCATTATATAAGACTCAAACTCCCTCCCAATAAATCCCTTTATCCACCTCAAGGTAACCTTTAATCCCAGTTCATAAAGATACCCGTCAAGGAGCAGTTTCATCCCCTAATTTCTTCAATAGCTGCATTATCAAGTCATAAGACAGCTGCTTCTCATCTTGCATTCTCAGCGCCGTTGACATTTCACCGATCTGATTTTCTGATGACAGGCTAAGTCTCAGCCAGAGTCCTGTTAAACCTTTTGAAACATTCTAATTCTAAAAAATATGTCCGTCACTTAAATCCCAAAAGTTGGATGTTTTACTTTACAATTGACAGATTGGCTCTTCTACCAATATCACACTTGGCAATTGCAAGGTAAAACCAGCTGATAAGTAGCATAGCTGGGACAACCAATAGGAGCCTCTTCCCAAAATACCCACTCCCTCTTGATTTCATCCCTTGCATGTCGAATTTCCAGCTCCTTCGGTCTGATCGTGAAAGCCACTATACGACTCAGCCGTAGGCTACACTCTCGACAACTGTCTACAACATTGTCTTTGCCACGAATACTAAACGCAGGCCCCTTCTGAAAACCTCTGAAAGGAATGATAAGTCTAAAACCCGTTCCTTATTTTTCGATTTGCCAAGCATAACCTAAAGTTGCCACCATGGACAAGAAATTGTTATACAGTCCGGCGCTACAAATTTGTTGACCCAAATGCAGCTGTTAACCGAACAATTTGCTTATACCCATTTTTGTTACGTTTTTACGAGTCTGACAAAAATTTCGGGGGGGGGGGGGGTCAAACCCTTTAGCCACCACCCCCTTGGATACGGCCTTGGTTATCTGTATCGTTTGTTTGTGCCTTTTCCTTTTGTTTCCTTTTCTTGCCTTTTTCTTACTCTGTCATTGTAAATTTTCTGTATTCGAAGGGTGTTCAAATTTATTATATTTTTATTATATTGACTTACAAAACAAAAAAAAATCTTATAATCTGAATATGACAAAAAATTTCACTTGTCTTCACCAGCTTTCTTGAAGGAGACTGGATCTGTTATTGTTATTTTTCTTTTATATTTTTATTTATCTATTATTATTTTTTATTCAGCTATTTATTTATTTATCTATTTTTCATATATATATAGGTTATAGTTTATTTATTTTTGGTTTATTTATAATAGTTTTAATAAAATAGTTGAGGTTTAAGTAAATGGTCGAGTTAATTAGGTAAGTAGTTACGTGGATTTTCGTGCGACCGCCAACCTTCATAGGTTTTCTTCAGCGCAAAAGTGTTGTTTGATTTATTTATTTATTTGTCTGTGAATGTGGATATAAACTTATGAACTTAACTTATGAACTTTATTATATGGACAATAACGTTTAGCGATGATTAACACATCCTATACACCCAATAGTGCTACTACACCCAAATAGCCCATAAGCTGAAATAGCTCAAATAGCCTGCACAAGCTCTACTGTAAATAGTGAAACTTCCACAGAAACCAAGAACAATAACCTTATCTACCATAGTCAATAAATGAGAAAACTAATTATCCTCATTTAAGCTTAGTTACTGATTTTTCTGAGACTGTTGGTTACAAATCTGAGACTAATATTACAATATAAAAGTATAAAAAAGGAGAAGCAGGGGAGAGTCATATATAATGGGATGCAGTATGTCATGGGAAAGCTGATTTCTTACAATCTATCGTCAAAACAAGTCACCAATAAAAACCATGGGACATTGCTTTTCACGTGGCAAACAAAAAAGACTAGTTTTTTTTCTAATTTACATTTTAGTTGCTTAAAAAATACTTTAATCTATTAACTATATCCTCAAATTCAGTCCTCCTGATTTGTCTTTGAAAAAAAAAAATATGTTTTGTTAAATATACATGTTATGTTAAATATGTAAAAAAAAAAAAAACAATAAAAACAATAAATATATAATAAATAAACAATAAAATTAACAATAAACAATAAATTTGATAAAATAAATAAATTAAGAAGAACAAAATTATAAGTAGAAAGCGACTCGACCCAAAAGTGACAGATCGAGGATTGGGCAGGGGGAGCTATTGGGCATAGATGGGATGTCAGATTTCTCTCTGCTTTGTTTTGGCCGTTAAAAACAGAAATAGAACTTTTAATTGGTGACCATTCCCCCCCCCCATAAAATTCCTATGATTATCAGTTCTATATTATGAAGCAGACAGAAATAATAATATTTTGGAGACACTTCGGTTTTAGTAAGCCCAGCCTAACACGTGGACTATGATAGAAATTTTTAATTTAAATTACATTTTTGGATAAACAACAAATCGATGGGGGAGACGAATTTTTATAAATCAAAAGTCTTCTAGATTTACTTTTGCAAGAATTTCGTGGCTTATATGGGTAAGCTTACTTTGGCTATCTTGCTAAGGACAAGGACTCGGACAACTTCAATAATTTATTGCCTATTACTGCAATTAATTACACAATTGTAATTTAATTACAGCATTCCAATTAATTGAAACGTGGTCTTTCATGGTTTTAGCAGTTCCTCAGGACACGCAAAAATATTCCTTAAAATCCTTTATTATACTATAAATGAGATAAGAAAAAATAATCAATGGAATTTTTAACTTGTGATCCAATAAGTCCTCCCCCATATTTCTAAAACCATCAGTTTTACGCAATCAGGTCGAGGGAGAAAAAATAATAAGACCCAAAATTCACCTACAGACACCAATAACACGAACAAGACAATAATAATAGTAATAACAAAACAATTATAATTTACAAAGAAAACGAAAGAGACGAAAATAATAAAAAATTGTTATATCTAATGAGGAACTTTTTTTTTGTCAAATTAAACCTTGATTTTGATTTTTTTTTTTTTTTTTTTTTTTTTTTTTTTTTTTTTTTTTTTTTTTTTTTTTTAGGTATTATTATTTTTTTAAGGGCATTGTTATGGGGCGATTGTTGCAGCTGTCCAGCTTCAAAGCTTTGTTTCTTATTAGATTAATTTAAAAAAAACTAAAATGAGCAGAAATAAAATGAAATAATCTTCCAAGCGTAAAACTACCACAAATTACCATCAATAAATAAATGACACAAAAAATACATAAAAATGCACAAAAAATACAAAATACATCATAAATAATAAACAAGATGCATAAAAAATGTTTACATTTTTTTTTTTTTTTTGCTTTAATGACTAAAAAAAAATATTAAGACTTTAAGGAATAAATATCAGTATATGCATTTTAAACTGAAGATCCATCAATTGTTTCTTTTTTTAAGTAAAGTGCAAATTATGTTCTGGTCTTGAGAAGACATGGGGGTTGTCAACCCCACTGATGTTAAATTTTGATCGTGCTGAGTTTGACTTGGTTATTTATTGTAATTTCTGTTCGTTTTGGGTTTCATTTATTTATTGATGGGGATTTGTGGTGGTTTTACGCTTGGAAGATTATTTGACTTTACTTCTGCTCATTTTTGGTTTAATGGAGCTCTTTACTTTTTTTAAAAAACTTAATTTGTGGAAAAAGTTTTTATATTAATTTCTGTGCGTTTTTGACTGACATAGTCTCTCATTAAAAAAATTATATCTTGTCATTTTTTAATATAGGAATCCATAGTTAGGCTTGCTTTTTGTAGGTTGGAGAGACTTTTTCAACATTTTCTTGTTTAATTTAGTTTTATGCCTCCTCAAGTTGACCTGAAAAATGAAATTTAATATCATCCCTCAAAACTTCTGTCTTTGCTCTTTGACAACCTGGATACACTTACACTCTTTTGATTTGACTAAAATTGTAAAAGCAGGAGTGGTAATAGTAGTAGCCCTGAAAGTTTCAACTTAATGCCCCCAGTCATTCTGAGACATTGCTAAGGTGTCTTATTGGCAACCATACACACAGTGCCTTTTGATTTAGTTTTAAAGCATAATGGGCAAATTGCATAACTGTAGGGGGTTGATATACCCAATATCCCTAGAAATGTAGTTACTGAACCGTTTTACTACGCTTAAGAAAATGACTGTCTCAAAATTTTGATTGCATGTGTTGGACAATTAATGGGTTTGGAATGAGGGCTGCTTGCCCTCCAATCCCTTTTGACTCTTAAAAAGGGCAATAGAACTTTTAATTTCTAATCAGGTTAGCTCTTTTAGAAGTTTCAATGATATTGCAAGCCATAATAGAGCGGTACTGCCTATGATATTGCTTATATGCCCTTTTGAAAACCTGCATACATTTTGTCTTTTTGTTTAATTGAAACTCCCCTAACCGTTCATTAAAAGTTTCACCTTAATACCCTTAGCGCCATTAGTTGAAGTAACTTTAGTGGTAGTATTAATATTATACACATAGTGCCTTCTGGCTAGTTCAAAATCCACCAAAACTTACCCTTAAAAGTCTAAATTAATATTGTAAGCCGTTCTTGAAATATTGCTTTGTCGCCTTTTGGAAAATCTATAGACTCAGTTCGTTTTGATTTAGTTCAACATCCACCTTAGTATTCCTTGACACCTTCACCTTAATAACCTTAGCTTGCGAAGTAGCAACAGTTTTAGTAGCAGTAGCAGCATTAGTACCTTTGATTTTCTTCAACACCCCCTTCAACACAAGATGGAAAGTTTCAACTCAGTACCATCAATCGTTCCTGAAGCATTGCTGATACGTCCTCTTGACAACATATGTGGTTAAAAAGGGCACTACAACCTCTAATTTCCAATCAGATGAACCCCATGCGTATTTTATACGACCACCCATTCCATAAAATACCTTATATTCCCCCAGGGCATAACTTACAACCCTTACCCAACGGTTCTGGTGGGTTCCGTCATCCCTGGAGGCATTGTTATATGTCATTTGGGCTATTTTGAAAAAAAATAGCTATCTCAAATTTCGATCAGATGTGCTTTGGGAAAAGAGGGCGTAGGGGGAGGGGGCTAGTTACCCTCCATCACTTTTGACTCTTAAGAGGGAGCTAGATCTTTCAATTTCCAAGTAAATGAGCTTCTTTTAAAGCTTATACGACCAACCCTTCCATAAAAACCTTAAATGCCCCCGGGGCATAACTTACAACCATTGCCCCCATTTTCTGAAGAATTTTTTTCCAACCCCAAAGGCTTTTTTATATGATCTTTAGACTATTTTGACTAACATAGATATCTATAAATTTCTATCAGATGTATTTGGGGAAAAGAGGACGGGGGGGGGCGGGCTAGTTGCCCTTCGATCCCTTTTGACTCTTAAAAACTAGAACTTCCGATTTCAAATCTTATGAGCCCCCTTCGAAATTTATACGACCCACCCCTTTTATAAAAACCTTATGTGTTAATAATGGGCGTTTTATAACTTATAGCCCTTTCTCTGAGAGCTGTGGGGGGTTGTAATCCCCGGAGACATAATTTCTGGATCTTTCAACTACGTTGAACAAAATGGCCATCTCAAAATTTGATTGGATGTGTTTGGGGAAATGATGGGCCTGGGGGGGGGGGGGGGGGGGGGGCTGGTCGCCTTACAATCACTTTTGACTCTTAAAAAGGACACTAGAACTTCTAATTTCCAATCGAATGCTTGGATGTTTTTGCCGGTTCTAAGCATGACTCTCATGGCTAGGCTTTAACCTAAAAATAACTAGATATAGATACTGAGTTTTAACATCTATGATGTTAAAATAAGAGTATTTATCTTTACCTTATCGGGTATTTCATCGAAGGTCATGTATTGAAACATGTCATGGTTAAAGACACGTCCATACTGAGGTTCAATCCAGCATTCAGTAATCATATAAGATGATGGACGAGAAATATAATCATCACGTGTTGAATTCAGTACATCCTCATCAGACAGACTGTAAAACCAAAATTTAATCAAAACTCTAAAATAAATAATAGTTACATTAAAATATTTTAAAATTGAAGGGCATGCAAGACAATAGATCTGCGAACATTTTACCAGTTGGGGAGGCTGATGTTTTTTTTTTTTTTTCAAACAAAAAAATTCAATTTTTTTTGTAAAATATTACAAAAATTGAGGCAGGTGCATGGTTTTTTTCTTCCATGGAAGAGAGATGCTGAAACCATGTGCATCACATAATCATCAAAAAAAAAGAGAAAAAGAAATCTCAAGAAGAAGAAAACAAACGGGACTACGGCCAATAGAAGAAAAAGACAAACTAAAATGACGCGAATGTGTCGCCTGTATAAAACAAGGTGTATTCAACGCTAAAAACAAAGAAAAATCCAAACTAACCTAAAACCAAGAAGTAAAAAAAAGTTATCTTTGTTTTTGTCATGGCTGGCCAGTTCGGCATTAGATTTTTTTCAATCGTCATAGGACGAATTTATTTTTTAAATCAACGTGCAAAATTTCAAAGCAGGTAAGATTTGCAAAACCGTTTATTTTTTCGCCAGAAGAGTGTCAAAATTTATTCCAAAGACTGCAGATTTGGCACCTTTAAGGGGCATTTTACCTTCGAGGGAGGGGAGAGGGAAGTCGGATCAGGGACATGTGTCTTGCCCGAAATTAAAAAAAGACTTAAAATTAAAATCATGCTGCTTAAGAATTATAAAAGCAATAATTTCATTTTAGTTTTTAGCACATTTCATTCCTAAAATAATGCACAGGGAGCGTTTCGGGTCAAACAGCGCAATGGAATCCACCGGCAGGTGGGTAATTTTTACTGACCCACATGCATATTTTCGGCATAAGCTGATGAGACTGCGGATAAAAACAAGGCAAAACTGGAAGAATCCCGGTCCATTGCACTACCATTCTAACTACTACTACTACTACTACTAACAACTCACCTGAGGCCAACACAGTTACGCACGCTCTTCCTTCGCCCCAATCTATTCAAAGCCTCCCTTTTTACACCAACCCACGAATTCCCATTTCCTTTAAATCTTTCTTTATGACGTCCTCCCACACCAAACGAGGACGACCTGCTTTCCGCACAACGTGCCCTAGCCACCTCAACCTTTCTTTCATTATAGCTTTAGAGAGCGGTATTGAACCACATTTTTCGTATAGCCTATTGTTTGAAATACGGTCAGTCAGCCGGGTACCCAGAACAATCCTTAAGCAATTTCTCTGAAAAAGATCTAGGAAATCTTCATCCGCTTTTCGGAGCGTCCATGCTTCAGAGCCATATTTGACCACCGTCATCACTGTAGCTTCTAATATTCTAATCTTGGTTTGCAGAAGTATCTTCCTATCCTTCCAAACTTTTTTTTAACTGTGAAAAAAATACCCTGAGCCTTGGCTATTCTACTTTTAACATCTTCACTGCTCTCACCATCTTTACTAATAATACTACCAAGGGAAGTGAAGCTGCCCACCTGATCAATCTTTACAATTTACACTGATTGCCCAGACAAACGACGACAGAATAAAGAAAGGAGAGGGAACAGTCAAACTTTGATGGGATATGGTTCCTGGAGCCTCGAAAATGGCATTTTTACACACGAAGGTAATACGGAGGAGGGGTTAATTTGAGCCCTCCTCCACATTCATTTATTAATGCCCTCCTTTCAATTTAAGCCCTCCTTTATTTCAGTTAATATACTTTAATCAAGTATTCAATATGGGTACAGGGCGGCAATTCTCCCCTTAGCACAAAAATATTTTGAGCGCAAAATGGTGGATATTATTCATGTACTAACTTGACGAGAGGGTGAGGCAACGGTGGCATTCCATAGCTCAAAATGCGTAAATGACAGGATCTGAGGGGACGGTAGTCCCCGCATACGTAAGAAAATTCCTGCTCGTTTTAAGTTTTAACGTCGCTCTTTAGTTTCATTTGAAAAAACTTGATTATTTTAGCATTCAATAACAGAAAAAAAGTCATGACAGGAAAAGACAGTGACTATTTAGTAATGACACTTTTGAGAATGACGGGAAAATCAATGCCAAAAATCATTAATTAATTTATAATTGTGTTTTTTTTATATATACATACCTATCTCTTCTTTAACAGTTTGCGGAGGGAATAAAACATATTGGACTAGACAAACTGAGACATCGTCCTCGGCTGATGTCGATTTTTTCCAATTTGGCTTATCTACCTGCAATTAAAATTAACCATTCAACACTGCTATATCGACTTTACTGAGCCTTAAGAACGCTAATAATAATCTATCTTATTGTATAAAAAATCTTATTATGTATACTTTAAATACTTTATGTTTTATCTAAGCCTCTCTGTTTATTGACACTGACTTGCCATAACTTGGATAAGAAATTTAAAAGCCGACACCTAATTTCCCAGAAACTTTGAAAAACTCTTAATCTCTCATTTTGTGCCACAGAGATATTCAGTTTCAATGAGACTTGCACCATCAGAAAGCGCGGATTTTTTATTGAAGCGAGCAGAATTTTCTTTTTATAGTTCTGGAAAGGCCAGTCCCTAAAAATATTCAATCACGACTACTTGGAAAATGATAAAAATCATCTCAAAGAAGCATTATTTGAGTAATTTGCTCTGGGAGTTCCCTGTGGTGCTACCCGCTTTGATTGAAAATCTTGCCAACACAAGAGGAGTATTATCAAAGTTGTAGGTACACTGAAGATATAGTGCTTTGCTTAACGATTCGTAAAAGATTATATTTGTTTTTATTTTAAACTAGCTTCTTGTTAGCTTTTCAAACCAGTGACACATTTAAGCTACCCCAACAATTTTTTACCAAAATGCCTCGGGAGTTCCACGTGGTGCTGGGAAAACATGCTAATAGACCCTTTGCCTTTGAGACGGTCAGCCGACACGGAGACTCACAAAATCATTTTTAAGGTATCGAGTGGCCTTAATAAAAAGGTATTCAATGTAAGTGACGATCGACGCTAAAAATTAAAAAAAAGATAATAGTCCTATGTCTCTCTCTTTACACTTAATTATTTTCGTCATTGTGCTTCAACGTGAAACGTCATTGTCCAATAAACGTGCTCATTTAGGCAAAGTTGCTTACCACAGTAATAAATGCAGCCAAAACGTGAAAGCAAATAGGCAAAAGACAACATTATTGCAATATAAGAAATGACTGGTTATGTTTATTGTATTCTAGTGGGCTTTTAATGCAAGCTAAACTTCAGCGTAAAGAGTAGGGGGAGATTGGCGACAATTCCCCTCAAGATTGGTACGATTCAAAATCATTATTTACTGTTATTTGAAGAACTTACTGATTGCGTACATACCTGATCGATGTCTGTTAGGTATCCCCACGTGGTCCGCCACGAAAAAAAAAGTCCCATAGCATTTACAACTTCTATTTTAAGATAAATAATAGATAGTGCTTTTTCATAATACGAAATGGATTTAATTAGTTTATAATTTTTTTTATATAAATATCCATTGTAATTAATAAGTAATAGTGATTTAAGGTGATTTCTTTATAATTATTTAAATATATTTTACTTGGATATATGCCTTATGACATTTATAGATAGTATTTTAAGACAAATAATAGATAGCATTTATTCATGACACAATCAAGGAAAGTAGGATGTTTACCTTCACTGATAATTCCAAGGCCATTGTTATCACACCATCGCTACAAACTGCAAACCGAAAGCCTTCAGAGAGACGCAGTCTGGAAATAAAACATTCAATATTATTTAAATTAGATTTTTATTTTGCTCTGATAAAAAAAAATAACATGAATTTTCTCGGAACTGCTCTTTTTAAGGCCTATACATAATGACATACAGCTAAGACTAGTACCAGATTAGTTCATGATGAGATTTCTCTGACTAATTCAGATAGAACATATTGATACTTCAACACATCATTTGATGCGTTGATGTGTGCTCCGGTAGTGGCGCAGTGAGTTTGATGTCAGGTTGGTAACAGAGTTCGACCTCTGCTGCAGCAACACACTGCAGGGCTCGGAACTTGATTCAGGTGATGAGATTATGCGACAGAGTCTCCATAACAACCCAAACAAAAGAAGAATAAGATAGAAGCTTTTATTTTATCAAACAGTCCGTGGTAACGAACTATAAGTAAGGAGCGATCCGGCTCAATAGTAACCGAAACTTTTAAAAAACGGAATTTCGATACCAATAGATACATCAAAAGAATCAGATAGGATACGATGAGTGGAATGTTCAACTGACCAAAAGGGAAAATGTGCATGCTACTATCACTACTACTACCACTACTGCTACGACTACGACTACTACTAGAGTTAGGGGTATTAAGGTGGAACTTTTAGGGAATGCTGATGGGGAAAGTTGAACTAAATCAAAACACTATGTGCCTGTAGTAGCCAAAGGGCGTATCAGCAATACCTTATGAACGGCTTTGAGTTTTATGTTAGAACATTCAGGTATGTTGATGGGGATGTTTAACTAACCAAAAGGCACTATGTATGTACTGCTAATACTACTACAGGTACTACTACTACTACTACGACGACGAATGGCCTTGTTTTAGGGCTCTTTCCTATCAAGCAGATCGTCGTAACGAACTATAAGTAAGGAGCGACTCAACTAAATAGTACCCAAACTCTAAACGACGAATTTTTATAACAACAGATACATCAAAATAATTGGCCTTTATGCTGATTCTAAACATATAAAATTCATTAAGTTTGATGTTATCCATCAAAAACCACGAGCCTGAGAAAATTTTCTCGATTTTCGAAAAAGAAAGAAACACCTCCAAAAGTCAAAGGATGTGAATGAAAATCCGACCATCAGATTCAATATATCAGAGAACCCTGCTGTTGAGATTTCAAGTTCCTATCTACAAAAATGTGGACTTTTGTATTTTTTGCCAGAAAAAAAGATCACGGGTGCTTGTTTATTCATTTTTTTTTCCAAGAGATAATCATATCGAACTAATGATCCTAGAAGATCGGGAGAGGGCTTAGTTTGGACAGAAATCAAAAGTTCCAGTGCCCTTTTTAAGCAACCAAAAATATTGGAGAGATACTAGCCCCCTACCGAGTCCCTTTTTTCCAAAGACATCTGATCAAAATTTTGAGATAGCCAATTGATTCAGCGGCTATTTGATTCCTATCTTGATTTGAAAAAAAACGACAGGAATTTAAGTAAAAAACTTTTCCCAACTGAAAGTAAGGAATAACATAAAAACTTGAAACAATCAGAAATTATTCAGCAAATAAGGGGGGGTGCCTTTTCCTCAACCCTCGCTCTTTACGCTAAAGCTGAACTTTTGTCACAATCCTTTAGGAAAAACTGCTCAAACACAAGGGCCGTAAAGTTTGAATGAGAAGTATTTTTAAGGGCTTTAAGATATTAGCGTTAAGAGCAAGGGTTGAGAAGGGGCAGCCTCTCCTTATATACGGAATCATTTCTGTTCGTTTTCAGTTTTAATGTTGCTCCTTACTTTCAGTTCAAAAAACCTTTATTTTCAATTTTAGCTCAGGATTGATAGCGAAGCTCTATGGCTGACTGGCCTAATTTAAATTCCTGAGTCAGGTTCATTGTTCAGCTCCAACCCAGGTCTTCATGATCGTTTAATACTTTTAGCTAGCTGTACAATTAAATATCAAAATAGCCGTACAATTATAGTTAATGTGGATTAGAGTCAAAAGAAAGGTCATTCTGCTGGAATAATTCAGAAGGCGTTACACATCAATTTCCACCTCTAGGGGGGCGGGGGTAATTTTTTCCCCTCAGGTGGGATTTACATCCCACCCTTTCAATTCTGAACAGCATCTATCAATTGCTCCAATCGATGTTTTCCCTAATATGCCCCCAGGCCTTAATATGCCTTAATATGCTCCCAGTAAGGCCTTAATATGCTCCCAGCATACTTCGAAAATTTATTTTACAGAATATATCCTATCCTGTTTTTCCAATCACAAGAAAGCAGTCAGAAAATGGAAGTTTTGGTATCAGACATTGCTTTTGTTGCATCTTTGATGCTGGAAAAACCTATGTAGTTGAAGCATGGTCTTTACTTGCAACCAAAACCCCAAATAAAAAAAAAAAAAGAAAACTGGCTGAATCAAAACCGTGGAATTAGATCTTATAGATATGGATTCAAACCTAAGGAACGGTCATTCGGCACAACAATTCAAAAGCCTTTCTTTTTTTAAGGTTTTTACTTCAACCTCTCAATTCTGAGCATCCTCAGTCCTGAATGTCGATTTCTCCACTCTGTTTTCCCGTCTTAATATATTGGTTGGATACTTACAAGATTTGTTTTCCAAAATACATTATTCACATTATATCCTCTTTTCTCAATCACAAAAATAGTCAAGAATTGAAAATTTTGATATGCCAAACTGTTTTATTCGTTACTTTGATGCTGAGAAAAACTATTTTGTATAAATAACTGGTAATTATAAACCTTTTTCAACCCCAAAGAAAAGAAAACAAAAACTTACTTAATCAAAACGGCCAGAATTCTACCAATTGATGCCTCATCCAAAGAGCACTTTTCATCAGACTGCATTTTCCAAACCCAATGTCGCTTCTCTAAAAAACGTGACAACGACTCATTTCGACTCTGATTTGATCGGAGGCTCCTGGAGCTCCCAGGCTGCAGCCTTCTTGTATTTATATGGGACTTCAGTTGCTTGTCAGTCCTACAAAAAAATGAGCTTAAGATATGTAAACAAAAAATTACACACAACATTAGCAGATAGGGTTTGAGATACCATCGTGTTGGCATTATTCCAAACATCGTCAGTGAACTCCAAAACTATTGAAACGTTGCTTATGGTGATTTACTATTAATTGCGTGCTAATTTTTTTATTTATTTTTTTTTTACCGCCACTGTTTTATCTTTCCTACCAAGAACGTTTTTTTTTTTTTTTTTTTTAGCAAAATAATAAGCTTTCAGTAGTTCTTCTCTTTTTTCGGGGGGGGGGGGGGGCAGGTAGGTGGCTCTCTGACAATATATACATTGCTACAATTCAATGTTTAATATCAATATTTTTATTAAAAAATCGTAAATTTTTTAAATCTCCGGTACAAGCACTTTACAATCAGTTCATCTCTTGAATCTTCGTAGACTATGAAATTTAAAAAAAAAAACAGGTTTTTTCAACTGACAGTAAGGAACAACATTAAAACTTAAAACGAACAGAAATGGTTACGTATATGATGGGGCTCTCCTCCTCGTCAATACCTCGCTCTTTACTATCAAGTTTGAATTTTGTTCCGATTCTTTAGGAATGACCCTTGAATCACAAAGTCCGTTGAATTAGAATAAATAGCTCTTTTGAAAGTACTAAAAAAAACTTTAGCGTAAAGACCGAGGTATTGATATGGAATAAAAAAAAAATGGTGATAGAAAAAATTCCATAAGTAGAACATGAAGATAAGAACACTGAGGTTTTAGCGCATGGAAAGGATATGTCGATCAAATGGTTAAAAAGGATAGGTACTTGATTCAGCCGATGCTTGATTGACGGTCGTATTATTGCATGTTATACCAGATAAGGACATTATAGTGATAACTGTTATATAAAAGAATAACGTAGATGAGGAAGGTAAGTATGTGAGTTCGCAGGTTCAGTGTGGAATCAGGGGTTAAGCAGGGTTATGTTCTATCCACTTTTGTATGGATTGTTGTGATGTAATTTGGCCTAAAGAGCACAGCATAGGCAATAGGAGCCCATGGTATCAAATTGGAAGGTATTAAAATTGTGCTGATGATTTGAGAGTATAAAGTGGAGTAGGATACGTCTAAATTACATGATAACCATGGTTACCAACGACTAAATAAAGTTGAAATTAGTTTAAGAATTAAGAAAAAAAGGTATTGTTTATTTGAAACAATTCCAGTACTCGAAAAGTAGTAAACACATTTTTATTATTGAAACAGGAGGTAACAAATTAGAAGAAATTAAAATCAACATGTCTATGTCTATCTCCTAGACATAGATTATAAGGATGGTTTGAATGTCCTAGACAAATGAATGAACGTGAATGAATATTATAAATAGTGATTTGAATGAATGAATGAATGAATGAATGTTAGCAAACTGAATTAACATTTGAGGGTGCAGGAGTAGGTTTGAAATTTAATGCCAAGAGGACAAAGTCACTGGGACTAGGAATAAACGAGGGCGAGGAGGTGATGTTAAGTAACGATAAATTTCATCAAGTGGATAGCTTCACTAACCTGCGTAGTATCAGAGGCAACGCTGTAGCGTTGCCTAAAGTAAAGGCCATACGGCTCCAATGTTTTATTATTATTTATTTTTTTCCCAGAGGCACTTCATATGGAAGGGGTCGTCGTAGAAGCTTCAAAGGGGGCTCTTTCAATTGGAAATCGAAAGTTCTAGTGCCCTTTTTAATAGTCGAAAATGATTGGAGGGCAACTAGCCCCCCCCCCACGCCCATCATTCCCCAAACACATCCAATCAAAATTTGAGATAGCCATTTTGTTCAGCGTAGTTGATTTCCAGATAGAAAAAATATTTTTGAGGAGGATACTCCACTACAACCCTCAGGGCAAGGGTTGTAAGTTATGCCCTGGGGCCATATAATGTTTTTTATAGAAAGCGTTGACGTAGAAACTTCAAAACATGCTCATTCGATTGGAAAATAAAGGGCTAGTGCCCTTTTTAATAGTGGAAAGTGATTGGAGTGTAACTAGCCCCCTTCCCCCCCCCCACGCCCATCATTTCTTCAAACACATCCAATCAAAATTTTCAGATAGCCATTTTGTTCAGCGTAGTTGATTTCCAGATAGAAAATATATTTTTGAGGAGGACATTCCCCCACAACCCTCAGGGCAAGGGTTTTAAGTTATGCCCTGGGGGCATATAAGGTTTTATATAGAAGGCGTTGTCGTAGAAACTTCAAAACAGGCTCATTCGATTGGAAATTAAAGGGTTAGTGCCCTTTTTAATAGTCGAAAGTGATTGGAGTGCAACTAGCCTCCTCCCCCCCCACGCCCATCATTTCCCCAAACACATCCAATCAAAATTTTGAGATAGCCATTTTGTTCAGCATATTTGTTTTCCAGATAGAAAATGTGTTTTTGAGGAGGACACTCCCCCAGAACCTTCAGGGCGAGGGTTTTAAGATATGGTTTTTATAAAAGGCGTTGTCGTAGAAACGTCAAAAAAGGCTCATTCGATTAGAAATTCAAAGGGAAAGTGCCCTTTTTAATAGTAGAAAGTGATTGGAGGGCAACTAGCCCCCCCCCCCACGCCCATCATTCCCCCAAAACACATCCAATCAAAATTTTGAGATAGCCATTTTTGTTCAGCGTAGTTGATTTCCAGATTGAAAATATATTTTTGAGGAGGACACTCCCCCACAACCCTCAGGGCAAGGGTTTTAAGTTATGCCCTGGGGGCATATGAGGTTTTTATTGAAGGCGTTGTCGTAGAAACTTCAAAACAGGCTCATTCGATTGGAAATTAAAGGGCTAGTGCCCTTTTTAATAGTCGAAAGTGATTGGAGGGCAACTAGCCCCCCCCCCCACGCCCATCATTTCCCCAAACACATCCAATCAAACTTTTGAGATAGCCCTTTTGTTCAGTGTAGTTTATTTCCAGATAGAAAATATGTTTTGAGGAGGACACTCCCCCACAAACCTCAGGGCAAGAGTTTTAAGTTATGCCTTGGGGGCATATAAGGTTTTTATAGAAGGCGTTGTTGTAGAAACTTCAAAACAGGCCCATTCAATTGGAAATTCAAAGGGCTAGTGCCCTTTTTACTAGTCGAAAGTGATTGGAGGGCAACTAGCCCCCCCCCCCCCCCCCCTCCCAAGCCCATCATTCCCCCAAACACATCCAATAAAAATTTTTAGATAGCCATATTGTTCAGCGTAGTTGATTTCCAGATAGAAAATATGTTTTTGAGGAGGACAATCCCCCACAACCCTCAGGGCAAGGGTTTAAGTTATGCCCTGGGGGCATATAAGGTTTTTATAGAAGGCGGTGTCGTAGAAACTTCAAAAAAGGCTCATTCGATTGGAAATTCCGAGGGCTAGTGCCCTTTGTAATAGTCGAAAGTGATTTGAGGGCAACTAACCCCCCTCTCACGCCCACCTTTTCCCCAAACACATCCAATCAAAATTTTAAGACAGCCATTTTAATAAACGTAGTTTTAAGCTCTGGAAATTAGGTCTTTGAGGATTAAAAACCCCCAAAGCCCTCAGGGCAAGGGTTGTAATTTAAGGATTCTCCGAATCCTTCATATTAATTCTTATGGAAGGGATGCTCGTATAAACTTAGAGAGGGCTCATTTGATTGAAAATTGAAAATTCTTGCTCACTTTTTAAGAGTCAAAAGAGATTGAAGGGCAACTAGCCCCTCTCCCTCCTCCACGCCCTAAATGCATCAGATAAAAATTTTGAGATAGGCATTTTGTTAAAATAGTTCAAAGTTCTGATAACAAAAAACTCCGGTGTCGACACAGCCCACCAGGACCAGGGGTAGGCGTTGTAAGTTATGCCCTGGGGCATAACTTATTAAGGGGGGTTTATAACTTATGGGAAGGGTTTTGTATGGGAAAAACACATAGGAAATCTATTATAATTATCCAATTATAAGGTTAAAATACATACTCTGTGATAGATGCAAAATTACTTTGGCACACAAATTCCTATTAAGGTCAATTCCAAACAGTCGTGATCCCTTTGTGTCAGCAAGTGAAATGGTCTAAACCCCCTTATTGGAGCTATTTTTTCAATCCATTCACATTGTTGTCAATCGCTGTCCACAAGTTATGCAAGCTGTCTATTGTTCATATATAAGGTTTTTATCAAAGAGGTAATCGTATAGACTTTGAAAAAAGCCTCATTCGATTTAAATTGAAAGTTCTAGATCCGTTTTTTAAAGTCAAGAATAATCGGACAGTAAGCACCCCCCCCCCATGCCATAAAAACTTGAAAATTTTTGCAATCAAAAACGAACAAAAATTAATTTAAAAAAAACTTTCCGAAAAATAAGTTTTTCAAAGAAAAGTAAAGGCCATTTTAAACTTAAGCTCAGGAGATACAAATACCTGTTAAAAGTCAAACTCAAAACGACCAGAAATTACTATTAAAGAATAAATGAAACCCAAAACGAACAGAAATTAAATAAACAATCATAGCAAAAAACATACAAGTAATAATATAAATGAATAAATAGATCTTAAAGCGAGTAATGCTTAGATTGAATATGAAAATCAAGCTTAAAACGAAAACAAATATTTTGCTATTAAAGTATAAATGAAACTTAAAACGAACAGAAATTAAATAAACAATCAATGCGAACAAACATACAATATATATTAATATAAATGAATAAATAAATCTTAAAACGCGTGAAAATTAAATTGAATATGCAAATCAAGTTTGAATCGAATAAAAATAACTACAAACAAGAGTTTGGGTATCGTCTCACTGCAGAAGCCTAAAACCTACTGCGTTATTGGCGCTTTACTGAAACGAATTATATTACAAATGATTTCTTTTGTACTTAATATTGAAAATAAATATTAAAATTACAGTAAAATTTTGAACTGATGAGCTTTTAGCAATTAATATGATTATGCATCAAATATTCAGTTTAATTTTATTAGTTCTTTTCAAGATTGGTCAAGACAAATGTAGTTTCACTACAAGCAAAATTTGGATGCTGCCCCCTCCTTTAACTGTAAAAACCTAAAGCCTTCTGCATCATTGGTGCTTCAGTGAAACGAATTACTCGTATATTACAAATTTATTATTTTCCAGTTCTTACAGCATTGAAAATGAAAATAAAAATTACAGTGAAAAAAAATCTTGAACTGATGGATCTTTCAACAATTAATATCATTATATATCTAATATTCAATTTGATTTTGTTTATACTTTCCAAGACTGTTCCAGACTCGTATAGTTTTGCCATTTTTTTAACTCTGCCATTTTTTGTAACTAATCGTGTTAGTTTGTTATGAAAACATTCTATGGCTTCTAAGCATTTCTATTTGAGCGGAAAACTGCACCTCAAACTTTGTAGAACAGCATTTTCTTGCATGAAATACCAAAATATAATAAAATGTCAAGTTTCGGAGTGTTCCACCACTCGCAAGCAAGTGCCATTGGTATTTTCGAATCCACATGGTCAATTTAGGGGGTGGAGGTTAGGCTAATTCTCGTAGCAGCCCCATTCCGTCGTGGTATGGTTCACATTTTCAAAACCTGGCGTCCGGACTATCATATAATCTACCAAGCATACAACTACCCCAAATCAGTATCAATAAATAAATGAAACCCAAAACGAACAAAAATTAAAATAAAAATTAAAATGAAATCAAAATAAACTCAAAACGAGCATAAATTAATGTGAGTAGGGTTCAAAACCCCTATGCTTTCTAAAAGCCAGAATATAATTTGTACTTTACTGAAAAAAAATTCAAATGAGTTTACTGAAAAAAAAATGTGCATTGTCAATTTAATATACGTATGCTGATATTTATTCCCTAAAATCTTAATTAATTTTTGATTTCTTAAAGTTACAAAAGTGAAAATATTTCAAAGAATTGTTTTCAGTATAGCGCCAATGACGCAGTAGGTTTTAGGCTTCTGCAGTGAGATGATACCCAAACTCTTGTTTGTAGTTATTTTTATTCGATTCAAACTTGATTTGCATATTCAATTTAAGTTTCACTCGTTTTAAGATTTATTTATTCATTTACATTAATATATATTGTATGTTTGTTCGCATTGATTGTTTATTTAACTTCTGTTCGTTTTAAGTTTCATTTATACTTTAATAGCAAAATATTTGTTTTCGTTTTAAGCTTGATTTTCATATTCAATCTAAGCATTACTCGCTTTAAGATCTATTTATTCATTTACATTATTAATTGTTGTATGTTTTTTGCTATGATTGTTTATTTAATTTCTGTTCGTTTTGGGTTTCATTTATTCTTTAATAGTAATTTCTGGTCGTTTTGAGTTTGAATTTTAACAGGTATTTGTATCTCCTGAGCTTAAGTTTAAAATGGCCTTTACTTTTCTTTGAAAAACTTATTTTTCGGAAAGTTTTTTTAAATTAATTATTAGTAAAGATGGTGGATGTAGGGAAAATGCAAAAAGTAAAATAGCCAAGGCAAAGGGAGTTCTTTTGTAATTCAAGAGTAGGAAGATAAATCAGCAATTCATATTAGAAAAATATTTGATGCCAAATTGATAACAGTGGCCAAGTGCGGCTCGGAAATGTGGGAGCTTCGAAAGGTTAAGGCGACTAGTCAAATGTTTTCCAAAGGAACTGTGTAAGAATTGTTTTAGGTAGGGCCGTATCCAACATTTTTTTCGGTGGGGGGGGGGAGGGGGGGGGGGTAAAAAGGATTTTAGCTACAAAAAAAAACTTAGAAAAACTCATAAAAAAATGGTTTATATTCATTTCAGTTACGTTTTTACGAGTCGGAGAAACATTACGGGGGGGGGGGGGGGCTCAACCCCTCTACCCCCCCCCCCCCCGATACGGCCTTAGTTTTAGATACTCGTTTGACTGACGGTATATCATGCAGTGATCTCTACGAAAAACGTGAGTCGATCTCATTTTCTAAGGCTATAATGAAAGAAAGGTCAAGGATACCAGAATACAAAAGCTTTTGCTTTTTAGCCATCCGTCTGGGGCCGAACAAAAATCAGGCCGTCCCTGAAAGGAGTAGGAAGAGACGTTGAGAAAGGAAATAAAGTATGCAGAGGCATTAGCTTGTTATATATAGGAAGCAAATCACTAAGCATGGATATGCTGTAGAAAACGTTTTAAGAGAGGAACAGTGCGGTTTTAGGAAGGGTGGAGGATGCACCGATCAAATTTTCACTCTTAGATTAATAATTAGGAAATATTTGAACCATCAGATCCCCCTACTCCTCAGTTTCATAGGTTAGGAACATGCGATTCATTCACCTGGCAGGAAGGCTTTAATGAGGGTCCTATCGCTATACGGTAAACCAGTCAAGTGCGTTCAAAGTGATTAGTGTTTAGTGATTAGTAACGAAAATATTGTTACTGCGGTTTTGGCCAGAAGCGGATTATTGATTTAGTTTGGTCGGGAGTTTAAGCAGGGCTCTTTTTTTATCCCCGTTTTTCCTGAATTTTGACTAGAGAACAAATCAAGAGCTTTGGGGGACATGGTACCAAATAAAAAATTGAGACTCACTAAGATTTAAATTGTGCTGATGATTAGAGGGTATAAAGTGGGGAAGGGTACGACTAAATTTTGTCATCAGCACATATTGAAGAAGAGATAGCCGGACCTCAACGAAACCAATTGGAAAATAAGTATAACTATATTAATTGTACGTTTTGCATTCCTTTACTACTCCAATTAGCCAATTGATTGAGCAATCGCCCAATTAGCCAATTGATTGACCAAGAAGCTCAAATTACTTTTTATGTAATTTCCCACGAAGAGCAGAGAAGCGTGTGGGAATAAGGGCATAAAAAAACCGTAGTGGATAATCTTCAGTCAATATCGGAGAAAAACTGTTCCCTCCAACACAAAATTCGAACTCACCTATCCATAAAAATTGGCTTCCCCATTAATATTTTTCGCCCCTTCACCCCTGTAACTAGTGCAACCTTCGATCTTCTAAGGCGGACACTAGAGATTCACTAAGATTAAAAGGTGAGATTCATTAAGATTTAGATTTGATTGATGATTGACTGTCCTAAGTTAAAGTGTTGGCGAAGCAATTGATAAATGGAATGAGAAGAGCCCAAGAACTAATGTTGTAGAGGAACTGATGAGAAAATTGACGTAGTAGAAAGATTCAGTTACATAGGTGGAATTATTAAAGGGAAGGTGGATGTCTGAAAGCATCTGGACTAAAGTTTCAAATATGTCTTGACTTTTAAGAATTACGTGATGCACAAATTCACAGAATAATCTAGAATAATTCCAGCAGCCAATTTCCTGTTTGCAGTAATTTTTGCTCGTTTTAAGTTTGAGTTTGACTCAAGTATTCAACTTAAATTTACTCGTTTTAGATTTAATTTATTTGTCTATATCAGTATCTATCACCTTTGTGTTTGATTATCTATTTTAATTTCTTTTTCGTTTTAGGTTTCATTTATTCCACCTTCTAACATCAGGATACTTATAACGACAGCTGTTATAACGACAGCCACTATAACGACAGCTCTTAGGCGTGCTTCTAAAAAATCGGTGTTTCAAAAACTGTAGAGGATGTGCAACCTGTCTTTCAGGGGATCTACATAGGGATAATAGGGATCTGTCTTTCAAGGGATCTCAAGGATACTTTGAGGTATTCGCTGGAGTGACCCTGCCCCTCAATATAGCATGCGAACAATTTGATTCAATCCCAAAGTCTACGTCTATAGACTGGAAAGACTGGTTAACGCAGCGAGGAGGCATTATAGGTTGACTCTGCTTGTTTGGTAATACAGTTAGGGGGAAAACAAAAGCACAATTGCGTCAATCGGGATTAAGAAAGGTTACAAAAAAAAGATTTAAAGGAATCGCATTTGCCATAAAAGGAAGAGAAATATATCACTTCTTCCATATTTTATGTCATCCTCTTGGTCACAGGCCCGTATGTTCATACACGTACACGTACAATTCTCTGAATCTATACCCTATGATTTATCATTGAAATGATTAAACTTTGAAATGGCAAACTAAGTCTGCAATTTCCAATTTTTTGGGGCCCGGAAGGGGGTTATAAAGTTTTTCGCAACCAATCTCACAAAAAAAAGCCATGAAATTACAAAACAGATTGTATTCTTTAATAAGAATTATGTTACTGATGTACTTATTTCATGCACAAAACTTTCAAGATAATTATACTTTTAAAATATAATTAATGACACAATCAGCAAATATACTTATTTAAAACTTTAGTAGAACGACTAAACTTTGTTTTACACTCCAAGTCGTTCAGAAAAGGGGTTTATTTGCATCTAAAGAAATAAGGCGCTATTAGATTGGCTTGCGCCCATTAGGCATTGGCTTACAAGGCCTAATTAGATTTGCTAATATACGTCACAAATAAAAAGTAACGAAATTAAAGCAAACTTTTTGATGCAGAATCCTTTTGATGCATTAATTATTTTTATATCGCTTCTCCAACTTTATGTAGCAGCATTAAGGCATGCATAGTATAACAATGGAGACGAAGGCAATTTTACCGAGATTGGTTTGAATGACTTAGATCCTTCTTTCCATCCCCTCCGGCCCCCTTCAATGCCCCTCCCCCTTACTGTTCTAAAATAAGATTTTTCTGAGTTTGATAGGAGTGTTAGTCTTACATAGCTTAATGGTGTGACGCACTGCTATATGGTTAAGGTAATATCTGTGAATCATAACTATTTTAATTATAGTTCATTAAATCAGGTTCGGAAAACCACATGTCTGGAATCAATTTAACTTTATAATATACTCTTCAAGTAATTTATTTTCTATAAACAAGACTAAAATTTGAATTAAAGTAGGTAGTTAAAGGTAATTAGGTAATGAAGGTAGGTAAATTAGGTAGTTGAAGGAAATAAGTGAGCAGACCGACACCCGAATACAGAGGTTTCAACGCTATACCTTCCCCACTCCTTCCTCGAGGGAGAAGTGGTTTACGTCACGATAAGTTTAGCTCAATTATATCCATTTAAGTAGTGTTTCTCAACCACGGTTCCCAAGAGCACTAGATTTCTCCAGAACGTTCTAAGAGTTCCACAGGAGAGGAAGCTACGATGAAACTAAGCAAACTAATATATAGAAAAAACATAAAAGAACTATTTTTAATAATGTATTGGGGTCCTTAAAGACATGGATTTTATTTCAAAGAGTCCTACATGGGCCAAAAGTCTGAGGAATTAAGAAAAGTCCTTCAACACCTACGAAACTTTTGTAGGAAGCAAAATAAAAAATCATTTTTGTCAATTTTGAGAGTTTATGTCGTGCTTACTTGATTAATATTTTTTCCAAGGATTTAGTCATAATGTGACAGCATTTATGTTCCAATTTTCCTTCTATGACGAGACCTTCTCTGACTGAAGAATGGCGACTCCGAACTTTCTGATCCTTGTAATTTGGATGCTGGGGTACTGAAGTTGACCCTATGCAATTCTTCAGGTCTTCCAACACCTACAAATACCAGAATTTGCCAACACCAAAATTACGCGATCGAACAAATAAGATTATATTACAAAACGATAATGCAATTTAAATTTTTGGGGTTTTAAAAAGAACAAAAAAGGTAAGTCACTTGAAAGCTTATACACAATCATGGCTTTCCATTTTACCCATCTGTTTACTAAAATTGAAAGAGAAAAAGAGTGGTTCCCGTCCTATACCTCAGTGTAAAGTATGCGTAATTCCATTGGTTTATTTCTGCGACCAATTTCTGAAATTCACTCACATTATTCCTTAAGCGTATGTCAGAAAGGATTGTCAAATAACACCACATTTTAAAATCTAATTGGTTGTCCCACTCTCCTGCATGAAATTCTAATCAAATAAAAGAAAGAAAAGTCAAATTTCTTCTGATTAGTTCTCCAGGTCTGCCACTAAAAAAAAAGTACTTAACACACTTTAAAACAATTAAACTAAAAGTCATATTATTTAAAGCGAATGAAATTAAATAAATCCCTCCCTTTTTGAGGCATTGTGAAAAAAAAATTTTTGTTATTACATTCCTCTTATATTAGAGCATTACTTCTTGAAGCATTAGGGGAAAAGAGTAAAACGGGTAAAGAGTAGGGGAAAAGTACTGGGTGTTTCAATAGCTCAATTTTTTGGATAGTCAATCTGCTGAAACTCCTCTGATCTTACGTAATTCTGCCAGATCTTTTCTGAAAAAAAAACGCCTTAACGGCAAGATAAAAGCCCTAAAAGTTTCTTAAAAAATCGGTTTCGAAACGATCTTAGAAAGTTGATTATCCAAAAAACCGGGCCTAATGTGAAAGTTCCATAATAATGCAACATCCAGAACTATAATACATTTTAAGTTCATAAAGTATATTGAATAATTTCAGTGAACTATTCCTTGACCTACATGAAGTGACAGTACCGATGTTTGCTAATGACACGCCGCTTCTTTATCTTGCAAGAACTGAGAAGGGACTACTTGAATTAAGCAAGAGATCGTTAGACACAGTTTCAACTTGGATGCGAGTAAATAAACTACTAGTTCAACCGGCTAAGGGTAGCTTTATTATATTCTCAAGAACAGCTACATATTATCCAAGGACTTCTTGATTAAAATACAGTTCCTATTAAAATACAGTTCCTATTGCATGTGGAGTTCCACAGGGCTCTGTTCTTGGACCGCTATTATTCTTAATTTTTGTAAATAACCTAAGTCAAACCATGTCTAATATCAAAAACAATTTCAGTGAATTATTCCAAGACCCACAAGAAGCGACAGTACCGATGTTTGCTGATGGCACGTCGCTTGTTTGTATCGCAAGAACTGAGAAGGGAGTATTTGAATTAAGTAAACAATCGTTAGACAGAGTTTCAACTTGGATGCGCGTAAATAAACTACAAGTTCACCCGGTTAAGAGTAGTTTTATAATATTCTCAAGAACAGCTACTTACCATCTATAGATTTCTCGATTAAAATACAATTCCTATGAAAATACAGTTCCTATTACATGTGGAGTTCCACAGGGCTCTGTTCTTGGACCACTATTATTCTTAATTTTGTAAATGACCTTAGTCAAACCATGTCGAATATCAAAAACAATTTCAGTGAATTATTCCATGACCCACAAGAAGCGACAGTACCGATGTTTGCTGATGACACGTCGCTTGTTTGTCTCGCAAGAACTGGGAAAGGATTACTTGAATTAAGTAAATAATCGTTAGACAGAGTTTCATCTTGGATGCGCATAAATAAACTATAAGTTCACCCGGCTAAAAGTAGTTTTATTATATTCTCGAGAACAACTACAAACTATCCATGGATTTCTGGTATAAAATATAGTCATCGCGAGATTGAAAGGAACTCTTGTGTCAAGTATTTAGGTATTACATTTGATGAAACTATGTCGTTTAGGAAACATGTCAACGATTTGATCAGGGAACATCGGGATACTTAGAAAACTCACACATTTTGTCCCGCATCGCATTTTAAGGCTGTTGTAATATACATCCGTATGCTTTATTTTATTCTTCGGTATAGTTAGAGACGTTTCCGTCATTAGTGAATCCAATTCAAGTTCCCCAAAATAATGCCATCCGTTTACTCTGCAAAAAAATCTTATAGTGATTCTGTGAGATTGGAATATGGTAGGCAAAAAATTTTACCAGCTGCTGGCTTACGGAATTCTTATCACCTGTTATTTATGTTTCAGTCTACTAATAAATAATAATTCACCTTTATGCTTCTCAGACATGTTTCGGGTCAGGTCTGATAGCCGCAATTATAATACTTGAACAAGCACGGCTACGGCAGTTTAGAAGCGAGAAAATGTAACTTTTATTAAGGCTGGAGTTGACATATGAAACGTGAATTGCACGAGAAAAAGCAGGGGAGAGATCTCAAAACAAATAGTGAAACCTGGATAAAAATTAAACTAGCGAACAAGAAAATAATTCCCAAATAAAGAAAATTTATGTTTTCCTTTTATCCAATCACTAGCTTGGTGCACTTTGTTGGGTTACTTTCTTTTTCATTAAGAAGTGACTGATTCTTGTCAAAAGATATTAACAGATTTCTAGCCGAGAACGGGCCTAATATGAATTTAAAAGCTCTATAACAATCCAACGGAAAAAAAAAAACTTTAAGAAAATTACCTTAGTTCTAATAACGTACGGGGTTCCGAATAGAAATCCAATTTTCATAACAATGTACGGCGGTTTGGAAGCAAGCCGAATAAACGTAAAACCACTTGGGAGATCTCTCTTCTTCATCACTTGAAGTAGAATTATTTCAGTCCATTATTAACATTTAAACATACTATTAATCAGATAGTAATAATTCATGTTACACCAAAAATATTGAAACGCATTAAATTTTAAAACTGATACTTCCTATTACTAACAACAAGTACACAAATCGAAACGAGGAACAAGATACGTACACAGGAATTTATGTAGGTCAGGGGGCCACAATGTAAGGAGGATGGCAGGGAAAAATCAAAACAATAGGTGAATTGTGTGGAAAATATAGATACATTATAGAAAAATTAAAAAAAAAAAAAAAAAAACGTATGAACCTAAAGACTCTTGGGATAGAGTCAAACAAACTCAAGCCCTCTTCCCCTGTTATTACATTAGTGGAATCCAGGTTAAGGGAGAGCCCCCCCCCCACAGATCCACCACTAGAAAAGCCATCATCATTAGCATAACGAATTGGTATCAAAACTATTGACTAGCCTCAATTGTCTATAAGCGAAATCAAGGTACTTAATTTTGAGCTCTATAATTCCGGTAAACTATATTTTTGAAATTACTTTTCTGAACTTTATCGACTCTAATTCTGATTACTCGAAAATATTAGATGTGTTGGGAAAAGATATAGTGTGCAAGTCACTGACAGGTAACCTTAGAACTTTATTCTAATAAACCCCAACTAACTTAAAATACATAATAATAGAATGATCATTACAATCAAAAATTCATGGGAATAAATAAAAATTAAATAGATCGATTATGTTAGGTATCTGTCACAACTCAAGTGGTGTTAGAACAAAGCATCTTCCTAACGTCTGCAGAGAATAAGAAATGGAATTTGGTAATTCCTTGAATTTGAATATCCAAGGTGTATCGCTATTTTTAGCATCGACCATTATCGAAGTTCAAGAGGATTGTGGAAGTTTAAACTACCGTCACTCAACTTTAATTAACAGATAAGCACGATGCTGCAAGGGCTATATTTATGGTTTGAAATAGCAAATGGACTATACGTATAACGGGCTAAAAAAAGGCCACCAAAACAAAAAAAAACTCAGGATGATTGAAAAAATAAGGACATTTATTTATCAAGTTCTTTAAATTGCAATGTTCAAGGTGTACAGACGCGGTTTTAGGGGAGAGACAGAGGGGGTACAGAGAAACAGAGGGACAGGGGACTGAAATTTTAGGGGCCCAAAATTTCAAATAAATAATCAAATGGTTATAGTCATTTTTTAATTTTTGAAATTTCATTTTTATCAGAATAAAGTAGAAAACGCATTTAATAAATGAAAATAATCAATAAATTGTTAATTATAAAATAAACATAAATTGAAAAATAATGAAATAATAATAATCAAAATAATTAAACTGAAATAATGAATGAAAATTAAACTATTAAATTATTTCAAAACAAATTAATAAATAGTTAAACAATAAAGTATGCATTATTTAATAAATTAAATATAATTTTGTTTAAATTTGGCCTGAAAATTTAATAGTAGACAGACGGGGTGGGCTAATCAAGATTTTGCCCCGGGTGCAAGAGAGGCCATGGCTTGACATAGATGGCTTGACATAGTAAATGGGCTATACAATCAAATACATAAAAGTACACAAAAGAAACAGAACCCAGATGGATTAAGAAGAAAAAGATTTTGATTTATCAAATTCCTATACGTTATTTTGTAATTCCTTTTTACTGGAGGGGGGGGGGGGGTTACATTTTGTTTTCGGCAAGATTATGATAATCTGGTTGATTTACAATAAAAAAAAAACTAATTACCGTGAACCAA
Source organism: Artemia sinica (assembly GCA_027921565.1). Taxonomy (NCBI): domain Eukaryota; kingdom Metazoa; phylum Arthropoda; class Branchiopoda; order Anostraca; family Artemiidae; genus Artemia; species Artemia sinica. The sequence goes on from CM051272.1 coordinate 49,622,483, forward strand.
AAACAGTAGACCCTAACACGAGAGAATAGAAGGGGGAAGAAATAGTAGTAAGAACTGAGTTCAGCTATAGAAAGTTTTAACGAATGACGACAACCCATAAACTATTAAATTTCTTCTTTTGGATTCGTTGTCATTCAATATTTTTTTTTTTTATCCTTTTCTATCATACCTAGCAAGTTTGCTTGATATATAATAATAATATATAATAGCTCAAAACTTGATTTTTGCGCACCATGTACTTTATTTTGGACGAAAAAGCTGTTTAGGCAGCAGGGGCACAAGAAAGGATTTTGATGATGATTTTAGAAAGGATTCTATAACATTTACCCAATACCTGGTTTTAAAGGGGGTGCGAGAAAGTTTTATAACATTAAAATGGGGGCAGTCCTGAAAAAATGTTGTGGAATCTCTGTGCTTGTCAAGATAATTACCGACCGTCTTAAAATGGACAAATTCTCACCTATTCCAAAAGCAACACAGAACCTAACTTTAAGGCTTCCTAACTTAACCTAACACAGAACCTAACTTTAGAAGTTCGTTACGTAAGTTAATTTGTAAATTACGTCACAACCAAATTTAGAGACAGCCATTTAGCAAAAGAAAAGTAAAATTTTTATGCAAATTTTTTGTTTACTTATTCAATGTCGGTGAGCCAAAATAAAAGCTGCATTAACTAAAAAATGATCAGAAATTAAAATAAAAAAATAAGTTTTTTAAACTGAAAGTAAGGAGTGACATTAAAACTTAAAACGAACAGAAATTATTCCGTATATGAAAGAGGCTTTCCCCTCCTCAACGCCTCGCTCTTTACGCTAAAGTTTGACTCTGTCTCACAACTTTATTTTTTTAAACAATAAAAAACTTTAGCGTAAAGAGCGAGGCGTTGAGGAGGGGAAAGCCTCTTTCATATACGGAATAATTTCTGTTCGTTTTAAGTTTTAATGTCGCTCCTTACTTTCAGTTTTAAAAAACTTATTTTTTTTTATTTAATTATTCGTACAAGAATCAGATTGAAGACAATTTTGGTCCCCTTTTGCCACATAAGATCTTAGAATCAGATATTTTAATTTTTACCTCCGTTAAAATTAAAAGGGGTGCAGACCTGAACTTAGGCATAGAACCACTCTACTAGTCAAACAAAATTACTGAATTTCTCAAACTAATCAAATTTTAGCTTTTGCAAGCACGGACATAGGAGCACCCCTTAAGGCTTACGCCTCTTGAGATTCAAAGGGACAAAGGGGAACAAAATAAGGAATGCACGTGCTAGTCTTAGAGAACTATTGAATGTTTTAAATGACAATATTTTCACCTCTTACATAAACCTATATAGGAGCACCACTCAAGGTTCTTGCCGTTCAAACAACCAGTGACACCCCTAGGTCTAGTCCGTAGACCCACCTTAGGTCTAGTCATTCCTGAAAACCACAATTAACTAAGATTAAGAATTTTAGTTTCAGAATCATGAAGTCTCTAAGGCAGGACCACATTTTCCCCTGTGTTGCCACGGTGAAAATGAATAAACAAAATTAATATGTTAAATTTAACGACATTTTCTTCCCCTAAAAGTTCAAACATCAAAAATTTGCTAACTGCCAAGCACATACGCACCTTCATTAGAAAGATACACCATCTTCAGCTTAAGCATGCCATCTGTTTTAGCTTTATTTTTGCGGGTTTCTCACTCACGTTTCTTTCTTTAATGTGGCAACCACTACCAAAACCCAAAACTAAGTAAACTAAGTAACATAGGTCATACATAGGTCTTTTTCATTAAAAATTGAAAGCTGCGTAAATCTACAATTAACCAATTCAAAAAATCTGATTTCGTCTTTACTATCCTTAGTACATTGACGTTCAGAGGGATGCACATCTGGAAAGAAGTGCGAAATACATGCGCTAGTTAAAGAGAATTAATTTCTTAAACTAGTAAAATTCTCAATTCTTACAAAAGTCAACACAGGAGCGTCCTTAATCAACACAGGAGCGCCCTTAGCCAACACAGGAGCGCCCTTAATCAACACGGGAGCACCCTTATGGGTCGTGCTCCTAGAAATTCGAAAGGGAACATATCCAGAAACAGGTGTGGAGTCCCTGTACTACTTGAACAGAACTATTAAATTTCTCAAACTGAAATTCCTACCTTTTACAAAAACCAACATAGGAGTTATTATCCACCAAAATAAAGCTTGAAAAACTGGCTAAAACACCGCTGAGGGCTGTTCTAGAAACCCTGCAGGAAATGACAGGTCGGTACTTCTCCCCTAATGACATAGAAGGTATGTTTTTGGACAAAGGGGCATCGTGCTCCAGAAGTATGTCTATACGATGGACATGAAACCACCGTGCCCAAGACGGAAAATCAAGAAGAGAGATGGCCCTCCAAAATTGGCCAAATGCACCGAATTCGCTGCAATATTAGAAATTAATTTATTGACGAGTGACATGATACAAACAAAACAAGTTGAAAGAAATTTCCTAAATAAGTCACATCTTAAGCCAAAAAAGTGAAGATTTCACTTTACAATTCTTCTTTTATTGTCGAAATCCGGGTAATCGCATGAAATTCAAACAGATAAACAAATTGAAAATTTAAGAGATGGAAAACCGAGACGAGAGGTCGTCTTAAAAAACTGTTTAATTATTCTAAGTTCATTACAGTTTCAAAAATAGATTTACTCAAAAGTGACGAGATACAAAAAAACGTTATTTTATAAAAGGAAAAATATACCTTAAGTCAAAAAAGAAGAAAAAACAGATTTTTAAATTATCCACTCTAAAATTCTTTTTTTCAAAGGATGATTGCATGAAAAATGTTTTCTCCTTTAAGAATAATTGGATGTTTGCATGAAAAATTTACAAATAAAAGACAAGTTGTTCCAACGACTTATACATATTACCATCGATATTTCAGTCCGCAGTTGGTTTTAATATATCAATAAAATATGGAAACAATATTATATGCAAAGAACAGATGGCAAGTTTTAGCCTTTTTTGGTTGACAAAACGGCGAAGTGCTTATTAGAGTTCAGTTGTATTCAAAGCCAAATTCAACCAAAAATAACTACAAAAATGTCAAGGCAGCCCTAAAAATTGACAAAATCTCTTTTGGCTGCTTACAAGGCAAAGAGGTGTGTTATCAACTCTTCAAAAGTCGGTATAAGCAGCTCGGTAGCGCAGAAAGAGCAGTGCGTACCTTAGCCGGCAGACTACATTTAAAATGGCTATTGCTTCAACACACTCAACCAATCTTCAAAGTTCTTTCATTAGTTTTCACGAAACACTACAAACTAATCTGGATCAACGTTGTCAATGCGGTACAATTGTACCATTTTTGGTACAGTTTAGGGGTCCTGGTACAATGCGATACATTTTGAAATATTTTGGTACAATGAAATTTTTCTGTACATTTGGGTTTTACTTGCTCCTATCTGGCTCGGATACCTGTTCAAGTTTCAGTTTTATAAAAAACTTTCTTATTTTTTGTGGCAAATTTTTAACCTGCTGTTCAGATAGTACAAATTAATCTCTTGCTGTATTATTTTAGTCCGAATACTGGTACAGTTTATTTCAAAGCGCTGGCAACGCTTATCCAGATATATCGGAAGTTTATAGCAGTTTTTTTGGTTGGTGAAAACGACGACGTTGCCACTGAATTTCACTTCTGTTCCGGGAGAAATTCGACCAGCAAAAATCACAAAAACAATCACAGAAACCGAAAAAGATACTGAAATTTCTTTTGCCTGATTACAACGTAAAATAGGTATTTTTTCAATTCTGATTCTTCACCAGATTCAACCAGCTGTCAAAGTTCTTTCATTACTTCTTTGAAAATCTAAAGAATGGCTTTGCCAAGTGTTTATCACGTTTCAAAGACATCCAAGATCATCCACTTCCCGCCCATCAAACTCCAAAAGAGGGTATGGGCAACGTCAGCAAAGTTTTAGTAGATGTCCTACAAGCCCGCAGATTTGAAAAATCTGTAAGCAATATCACGCGCAAGCGTCTTAGCATCACACCAGGGAAAAGCATTGGGAATGCAGAAGATTCCAGTTGTGAGTCTGACATGACTAACGCATCTGGATGCGAAAGTGAGTCTGAAATGGAAGTTGAGGAGGAGACGAGTGCTGGCCCTTCTAATCTGTCAAACAAGGCAGCAGCCAATACAGGTTCAAATTATCCACCAAAAACCGTGAATGGACGCTGGTTCATTGCAAAGTTCTTCACGGGTCGTATTTATAACTATTTTGTAGTGTTGGAGGTAGATGCTCCTTCTTCTGACGGTTTGCTGAACGTGATATGCCTGCAAAAAAACAAGGATGGATCATTCTATTTTTCCCAGGGTGAAACACTCAGCATCCATTCCTCTCGGTCAGGTAGTGGGAGATCTTCAGCCCCTCGACTCACTCACGGTACAAAATTTTTATTCGATTATGACTTTCGTTATCTGATACTTAACTAATTTGATTTATTCTTCGATTTTTCATTTTAGAAGTAATATTGTAGTTTTCTCAATAAACGAGTTTTTTTACTTTAAATTTGATGCCATATGCCTTCAAACTCCTCCAACTCTTGTTCAATGTTACCCGTCAAATTGTTTAGTGTTCCAAGTTAAACACCCCATGAGGTAACTTTGAACAGCGTTTTAGGATTGGTGTAGCTTTCACAATAGCAAGACAAGCAGTTTGGGACAGTTACCATTTGCCGCAGAATGACGTATTCCCCAAACGCCAAAAAATAGTTTTGTGTGGGGGCAAAAGCCCCCAGAAGGCAGTCCTGAGTTGCTTTGATGATTCGATGATTGGGCAATATTCGGTAATATAGAGTAGGACTGCCCTCACTGTCGACTTGTATATGCTCAACTTTGTTTTCAATTTCTCAACGAAACCAGAAATGGTTACAGAGCTGAGCTCTAGTTGAGCTCTGAGAGAACTGAGCTCTGTTTGTTCTCTGAGAGAACACTACTTGAGCTCTAGTTTCTTCTATTCATATGTTGATCACTTAATCCTTTGGAATCCACCTCGCACCCCAGACAGATGAAAGTGTCAATTTATTTTAGAGAAAGACCATATAGGGCAAGTCCGTAGTCTGTTGTGTGATTATTCAAGAACATTCATTTTTCCTCGTCTCTATTTGTAGACCAAGATAAGCTGAGAAGTGTGCAACTTCGACTCCAGATGCACATCCATAGTAATAAGCTTCAAGAATATCGATGAATTCTTGGTTATACCATCTTCAAGGAGAATATTCAACAAGGTAGTCCGTTCAACTGAATCGTAGGCGATAATGTAACTGACTTGAAGAATTTAGAAATAAAGTTTGTAAAGTTAAGAAAAAAATGTATTCTATTTATGTGTTCTAAGCTACTATTTGTTATTTTTACTTAAATTATTTTTTTTTTCTTTCTTCTTCTACTGTTGTTTGATATGTATGAAGGAGTATATTAGATCCCTTCGATAAATTTTTTTCCGTCGTTACGGTGACTCTAGTAGCAACTCAGAGAGGAAGTATATATATATATATATATATATATATATATATATATATATATATATATATATATATATATATATATATATATATAATATATATATATATATATATATATATATATATATATATGTATATATATATATATATATATATATATATATATATATATATATATATATATATATATGTATGTATTTTGTTAAGTTCTATTCTTATTAATAAACTTAACCCTAGCGAAAATGTTGATGAGTTAAAAATTTCACTTTTTACCTTGTTCCATGACTAAACAGAGGGCGAAAATCTGATCTAATCATCCTCTGTCAGATCAAAATCCAGACTGGTTTTCCCGAGTTCACCTATCTCTTGGAGTTTAGAACCTCTATAGCAATGGTCGCAATTAATTTGGTTGCAGTGTAAATAAGGGACATGACATGCCTATATAATTAATAAACTCTGCCTTTTCACCTTTCTTTTTAAACGGGTAAAATGACTGATATTTTCTAATTCTATTATAAATCTATTTCCATAAATTTCCTGGAAAAAAAAATCACAAATAAAAAACTATTTACAAATAATTACAAAGATAAATACAAATGATAAATACAAATAATTAAGTATATAAAAAACTTAGAAGAAAGAAGATGAAACCTAAATTCAAACGCTGTTGGATTTAAGAATTTAATGTAAGAATGTTTAAATACTGCAATGTTCTGCAAATGTGCGCAGCTACCTTGCAGTCTGTAAGTTGGTGCGTTGGGTAATTTACGTGCTTTTTATTTCAAAGTTCACATGAAAGATTAATATAAACAATTGAAGAAAAAACATCTAACCTCGAATAGAAAGTGGGTAATAGTGTATTTTGTGGAACATAGAGCAATGGAATTCCACTCTTCACTCCCTCTGGAACTGTATAATGTGCAGAATCTTTTGGGAATTGGTGAAGCTGTTGGAGCTCTTGACCCGTTTCTTTTAAATTCTTCACAAGCTGCCAATATTGATGGAAAGTTGTCAATCTGTATGGAGATCTTATTGGCTTTTTTTAGCTTTGCAGGTGATATCATGCAGAAACTCGTAGGGACCTTACATAAGATAAAAAAACATTTAGAGCAGTTTCGCACTTAATTTTTTATTTCTCACATAACCCATTATTATCGCTTTTGCAAGGTTTTGGATAAGAAATTCGTGTTCCATTTTTATTTCAGCTCAAATAACACGGATATTAACACAGAAAATTCAGATGACCTACATGGGGGAGAATAGCTTTGATTAAAAGTTTTTTAACATGTTGCATATCTCAGCGTGGAATGTTCTCCCGAGGAAGGTTTTCCCTCAAACCCGTCTGTTGAATCCCTGAAAAGGATATTAACACGGATACTAACATAGTAAACTTGGGGGAGAATAGCTTTGAGTAAGTGTTTTAACACGTTGCATATCTCCGCCATTTGTCTATTTTCCCCATTTGTCATGGATCATCAGAAATATTGCCCTGAGCAATCAGGATACCCAAGGTTCCATGCAGCGCTACACAAATTTTGGAAAAAATCAAAAAAATACCAACGAAAAATAAGTATTCGCCATGTACTAATATAAAATATAGTCAAAAAAAATGTCTAAACCTAGCTGCCCGGAAAGAAGCAATTTTCCCTACTAATTAAAATCAGGGCAATAAATATTGCAATTTCATCTCAGGGTTGACGAAAGAGAATGGGAAAAATTCTAAGAGTCAGATCTTCAATTATTTAACATGGGAAAATAAAGATTAAAAATCTTAATTAAAATGGTGGTTTTTTACCACTAGCGCCACTTACAGTCTACGTTTGGTGACGTTTGTACGTGTATACATGCACATTTTGGTTAAAAAAGTAGAAAATTTTCGAAAAAAATTGGACATTTGACGTGATTAATCTACAATACAATCAAATTAAAGCTAAAACTTCTCTGTAATAACTAACAACATTTTCTTTCCAAGATAATTTAAAGTCAAAATCCAGTCTGCATAGAGTAGGCCTAAATTAGCTTCGAAAAATCTAAACAGGTTTAGTAGGCTATGCTGATATGCCTGCTGGAAATAGAATTCTGTTTTATTCACCCTCCTCATTTTAAAGTACCTGAAACGACAAGTGTTACACAAGTGTTACAAGAGTTACAAGGTTGCTAGATAACTTTGTAGGTTTTTTCTTTTCGACACAAACTTGGAACTCTTACAAGGTTCACTTGTATAGAAAAAAAAATTTGAATTAGACACATAGGCCTCACAAAGCATTTTTAATTTAATTGATCAGTCTAATATACTTCAGAATTTTCATTTTTGGGGGGAAGGGGAATCCCTAATTTTCGCCTATGTCAACCTGTCAAACAGGGGAGGATTTTCCATTTTAAAATTTACTGGGTACAGATAGAACAAAACATTTAAATTAGACACGCGGGCCTCACAAAGCATTTTTTAATTTAATTGATCACACTAATGTGTTTAAAAATTTTCCTTCTCTGGGGGGGGGGGTCCCTACGTTTCACCTATGCCTACGCCTAGACACTTCTAACTGCACAGAGAAAAAACAACAAATTTTTCCCAAATATTAGCCTAAGAAAGGAACAACTTCCTGCTTTTAACCTCCCCCCCCCCCCCCCTACACCTGAAAAAAAATACTCTGATAATCCTCCTTTTAAGGGTAAGGTCAGTGGGTGCCTGAATAAATGCTGCAAGATATGGAACTCAAGAATAAGTCTAAAATATTAAGGTATAATTTGCATTCAAAGGACCATTCAAAGGACTCTTTGAGTCCAGCCTCGAATAGCTTCAGACATTTGACTAAAATTGAGCCCTGCAAGAATTGTGCTACTCGTTAGACTGCAGAAAAATTTATTTTTCGTAGTATTTTAATCCTTCAAGGATATTTTAAATTTTACTAAACTACTGAGACAAAAATTCATTTTCAATTAGAAAGCTAAATTGATAAATTTTAGGTTAATGAGAAATTAAATACGAATTATCTAGCGAGGGATGTGATACTGAACCACACAATTCTCAGGCTATTTGAAAAAAAAAAATCGATTTCAGATTTTTTCTTAAACCACATTGGCCTGACATTACATAAAGAAAGAAAAACGAGCAAAACTGGGGGTTTTATAGGCCAAATAAAAATACTGAAAAAACAAAGCGAATATTTCGAGAGGACAAACGCCTCTCTTCTTCGGCGCGAAACGAAAAGATGTAACCAATGAAAGTGCCAAAGAAAAAAACAACGAAAAAACGAACGCGGAGAGTCAATGTGAAAAGAACCAAAAAACCAAAAAAAAAAAAAAAAACTTAAAAAAGATGAATAAAATTCAATAAAAGCCAAAAATTAAAAGAATTAAAACCAAATACCTAACAACCATAAAAGCGAGTTATTCGCCAATATCCGCGATTTGCACAAAATCCAAAAAAATGTGAACAGCCATCGACGGATACTAGCGAACAACTGACAAAGAAAAAGAAACAATTCATTCACTCAAAAAACAAAACGAACCATCAATTAAATAAGTTGGAGAACTATGTCATTTGATTTCGGATTTTAATTAATGCATTTCTTGCAGACACCCTTTGAGACCTAAGCGGTTGTTCACGTGTTTGATTAGATGACTGGGAAAGTGCTTCAAGGTTTATTTCAGGGATTACTAAAGTATCGGCTTCTCTTTTGAGAAAACCGAAATATGACCCGTTTATTCTTAAATCACCGGAATCTCTGTTTAAAGCTAGACCTAAATGTTGGTATTTATAAATTTCAACAGCTTCTCTGTAGTGCTGGACAATACCTTTGTCATGCGAAATAAGGCTAGCTTGATTAAACAAAATAGTATGGTCTGGTTTTTCAAAAGTGTGCTCTGCAAGGGCAGAGTCAAAATTTTCTGGTTTTTTCCGCTTTTTAAGTGTATTATTAATTGAACTAGAGTGCTGAGTTAATCTATCCGTTAGTCGCTGATCAGTTCTTCCGATATACCAAAGACCACACGAACAAGGAATTCTGTAGACAACCGGAGTTTTCACCTATCAGGATAGGGTCTTTACCTTGATAAATTTGGGACCTGATAGTTTTTCTGGGTTTATAATAAGTGTAAATGTTATTTTTCCTTAGATTTTTTGAAATGTGTCTGAAACCCCTTTAACGCATGGGAGACCAAGATAAACTGAATTTTCCCTTTGATTTGTGTTTTCTGTGGGACTATCTGATAATCTTTTAATGCGTTTTGCAATTACAGAATTTATTAAACTAATTGGATAACCATTCCCAAATAAAATATCTCTAAGGTGGTTGAGCTCTAAATCCAAGAAACGTGTTGAAAAAACTTTCAATGCTCTATCAACTAGAGAAGTGACAACTCCTCTTTTCACAGCAGGAGAATGATTAGAGGAATAACTTAAATAACGGTCATTATGTGTGGGTTTTCTATAGACACCAAAATCGAAACATGAATCATTTCGGTGCACCAGAACATCTAAGAAAGAAATAGATGTTCTATTCCTTTCTTAGATGTTCTGGTGCACCGAAATGATTCATGTTTCGAGTTTGGTGTCTATAGAAAACCCACACATAATGACAGTTACTTAAGTTATTCCTCTAATCATTCTCCTGCTGTGAAAAGAGGAGTTGTCACTTCTCTAGTTGATAGAGCATTGAAAGTTTGTTCAACACGTTTCTTGGATTTAGAGCTCAACCACCTTAGAGATATTTTATTTGGGAATGGTTATCCATTAGTTTAATAAATTGTGTAATTGCAAAACGCATTAAAAGATTATCAGATAGTCCCACAGAAAACACAAATCAAAGGGAAAATTCACTTTATCTTGGTCTCCCATACGTTAAAGGGGTTTCAGACCACATTTCAAAAAATCTAAGGAAAAATAATTTACACTTATTATAGACCCAGAAAAAACTATCAGGTCCCAAATTTATCAAGGTAAAGACCCTATCTCGATAGGTGAAAACTCCGGTGTCTACAGAATTCCTTGTTCGGGTGGTCTTTGGTATATCGGAAGAACTGATCAGCGACTAACGGATAGATTAACTCAGTACTCTAGTTCAATTAATAATACACTTAAAAAGCGGAAAAAACCAGAAAATTTTGACCCTGCCCTTGCAGAGCACATTTTTGAAAAACCAGACCATACTATTTTGTTTAATCAAGCTAGCCTTATTTCGCATGACAAAGGTATTGTCCAGCACTACAGAGAAGCTGTTGAAATTTATAAATACCAACATTTAGGTCTAGCTTTAAACAGAGATTCCGGGAATTTAAGAATAAACGAGTCATATTTCGGTTTTCTCAAAAGAGAAGCCCATACTTTAGTAATCCCTGAAATAAACCTTGAACCACTTTCCCAGTCATCTAATCAAACACGTGAACAACCGCTTAGGTCTCAAAGGGTGTCTGCAAGAAATGCATTAATTAAAATCCGAAATCAAATGACATAGTTCTCCAACTTATTTAATTGCTGGTTCGTTTTGTTTTTTGAGTGACTGAATTGTTTCTTTTTCTTTGTCAGTTGTTCGCTAGTATCCGTCGATGGCAGTTCATATTTTTTTGGATTTTGTGCAAATCGCGGATATTGGCGAATAACTCGCTTTTATGGTTGTTAGGTATTTGGTTTTAATTCTTTTAATTTTTGGCTTTTATTGAATTTTATTCATCTTTTAAGTTTTTTTTTTTTTTTTTGGTTTTTTGGTTCTTTTCACATTGACTTTCCGCGTTTGTTTTTTGTTGTTTTTTTTCTTGGTACTTTCCTTGGTTACATCTTTTCGTTTCGCGCTGAAGAAGAGAGGCGTTTGTCCTCTCGAAATATTCACTTTGTTTTTTCAGTATTTTCATTTGGCCTATAAAAACCCCATTTTTGCTCGTTTTTTTTTTCTTTATGTGATTTCAGATTTCGTCAAGAAATGCAAAAGTAATACAAATCTATTAGAACAACATTAAATATTACAGGAGCCCTCAATCAACTGCATAATTTATCCGCAAATGTACAAATTGGAATTAAACCGTTCATGAAATAACAACAAAAGTTCTTTAGGGTTTCAATCTTTGCGGCAAAGTAACATAGCCTTAGCTTGTATACATGCTGCACGTTCTAGCAAACAGCATTGATTGAATGTCAGGAAACAGAGAATGAAGTATGTTTAATTGTATGTTTTATGCGTTAAAGTAAGTTTAACGCATAAAACATACTTGTTAAAGTATGTAGTGCGTATATACTCGTTAAAGTATGTACATACTTGTTACATACTTGTTAAAGTATGTAGTGCGTTTATACTTGTTAAAGTATGCACATACTTGTTACATACTTGTTAAAGTATGTAGTGCGTTTATACTTGTTAAAGTATGTACATACTTGTTACATACTTGTTAAAGTATGTAGTGCGTTTATACTTGTTAAAGTATGTACATACTTGTTACATACTTGTTAAAGTATGTAGTGCGTTTATACTTGTTAAAGTATGTACATACTTGTTACATACTTGTTAAAGTATGTAGTGCGTTTATACTTGTTAAAGTATGTACATACTTGTTACATACTTGTTAAAGTATGTAGTGCGTTTATACTTGTTAAAGTATGTACAAACTTGTTACATAGTTGTTAAAGTATGTAGTGCGTTTATACTTGCTAAAGTATGTACATACTTGTTAAAGTATGTAGTGCGTTTATACTTGCTAAAGTATGTACATAATTGTTACATACTTGTTAAAGTATGTAGTGCGTTTATACTTGCTAAAGTATGTACATACTTGTTACATACTTGTTAAAGTATGTAGTGCGTTTATACTTGCTAAAGTATGTACATACTTGTTACATACTTGTTAAAGTATGTAGTGCGTTTATACTTGTTAAAGCATGTACATACTTGTTACATGCTTGTTAAAGTATGTAGTGCGTTTATACTTGCTAAAGTATGTACATACTTGTTACATACTTGTTAAAGTATGTAGTGCGTTTATACTTGCTAAAGTATGTACATACTTGTCACATGCTTGTTAAAGTATGTAGTGCGTTTATACTTGTTAAAGTATGTAAATACTTGTTACATACTTGTTAAAGTATGTAGTGCGGTTATACTTGTTAAAGTATGTACATACTTGTTAAAGTATGTAGTGCGTTTATACTTGCTAAAGTATGTACATACTTGTTACATACTTGTTAAAGTATGTAGTGCGTTTATACTTGCTAAAGTATGTACATACTTGTTACATACTTTTTAAAGTATGTAGTGCGTTTATACTTTCTAAAGTATGTACATACTTGTTAAAGTATGTAGTGCGTTTATACTTGTTAAAGTATGTACATACTTGTTAAATACTTGTTAAAGTATGTAGTGTTGAAGTTGGTTGGTGTATTTTGGAATCATTTTTAAAGAAAGCGTCATCATTTTTTGGGATTGACAACCATGAAACAAATCGAATGTGAAGAAACAAAATTAATGCGTTATTTTCACACAATTATCCCTGGTAAAAGCGATCAAAGGTTGTTGCAATTCTCCATATTGCTTTAGCAGCAAAATAATTTCATGCTGAAATGTCTTGTTTGTTTTAGCCGCACGGACTCCAAAGAACTTAAAAGCTGAATCAATTTTTTTCGCTTTTTTTATAATTTGAACTGAATTCAACTACAACTGTCGAAAAGAAACACATATAAAGTAATGTACCTGTTATCAGCAGGTTGCCATGTCGATTATTCAGTTTCACCATTACAAATTATGACCATTTTTTATTCACATTTATGAACTGAATATTCATCGAAAAGAGTGTGTATGCTTACCAACAACATAAATTTCACACATAACTCCAGATGAATCATCGGGAAACGCTGATTTGATCACATATTCAATTGTGATGTCTGTTCTCCATAATAGAGCCAAGTCCAGTTGGATCCTGTTATCATCCTTGATTGAAAAACCCTAAAAAAAACCTCCGGGTGCACAACTATACTTAGTTGATACTTCTACGAACTATAGAACAAAACCTCACACTACAAACAAAACATCTTGGCTGTGCATACAAGCGGAACTAAAAATCAAAATAACAGAAAATGATTGAACTCAGGCCAACAGTAATTAAATCTATTTGAAAGTGTTTAGACCTAAAAATATAGCAGACGAAATTTGTTAGGCCACGATAGATTTCGATATAAAAAGGCAAATAAACATATAAATGCGGAGGGCAAATAAACATATAAATGGGAGGGAAAAACATATAAATGGGGAGGGCCTAAACGTATTTAGGGGAGGGAGAAACTATGAACGAAACAACTTGTGTGTATACAATAACATAGGAAAAGTTGACATTTAAACCCTTCAATCAGTCAACAAGCTTAAATGTTCAAGCGTCTACACTGCTGTGATTCGCGTAAAAGACGTGTGTGGATTTGCTCAATTTTTCATTGACTTTTCTTGAGTAAACCCATTGTGAGCGAATTGATCTGTGTTCACCTTTGGTGCCAAACTAATTGGTATTGAAATAGATTGATATTAGTGGATTATATAGATTATTTTGGATATATATTATTGAATCTTTGGAGAATTATTTCAAATAAATTTTTCATTAAGGTTCTTAACTTACATAAAGATAAGTTGCTTTTACTTATATGACTTTTACTTTTGTCCTCTCCTTATTAGGAAATGCCTGCATTTAAAGAGTTTGATTTCGCGTTAGCTAACTTCAAAAATTATCCTCATTGGCCAGTAAAGATACTAAAAGTGTCCAAGGATAGCAAAGGAAAGCCATCATATTTGGTATTTTGCTATGGGACACATGACGAATACAGACTTGTTGAAGCCAACTTGGCAGAATATAATCCAAGCGTTAGCCGAACTTCAACTAAACAGACTGCAGGTGTAAAGGCTGCATTTGAGGAATTGAAAAATTCGCCGGATATTTATAAATCCCTTTCCAAGACATATAATGCATTAACAATTAAGGAATCTAATACAGGAGAATGTGCTTCGTTGATGGATAAAATCACTTCTACGGAACTTGACCTGGAAAAAAATAAGCGAGAGTTACTGCAAAATATAACTAAGAAGGTTAATGAAAGGTTTTCGGATGCTGATTCTTTCCGCAAGTCATCTCACGACATTATTTGTCAAATATATGACGCGATTACTTTTGATTATCAACCAAAATTTGAAAAAATTGAACAATCGCTGAAAACTCTTCGCAACCAAATTATAAATCAAGAAGAGAAAATCATGAAAATTGAGATGAAACTAGATTCATCTGAACAAGAAGTGCTGCTTGATTCGCTAATTTTGCATGGTGTTAAGCAACAGTCCGGATCTGACCTCCAATCAACACAATCCTGCAAGTTTTCATAACCAAAATGAACCTGACTGAAATTAATGTTGCCCAAATTAGGAATATCTACAGATTCAAAATATCTCCTGCTTTAACCGATGCCTCCCTAAACGAAAAAAGTCCCTCCTGTTTTAGTTAAATTTGTGAATAGTGATATAGCGAAGAAAGTCTTCAAAGCAAAAGCCAGGTTAGCTTCAAGTGGAATTTTCCTATCGGAAGCATTGACAAAGAGGCGACGTGAGATCCTATATGCCGCTAAGGACAAATTTGGTCATAGAAATGTTTGGACTGATCGTGGGCAAATTTTGGCAAGGCCTAACGGTGAAAGTGTCACTAAAAAATTCATACTCTAGCCGACTGTGTTTAAGAATAAGTTTTTTTTTGTGTAAGTGTTTTTTGTTTTTTTTTAGATATGTTTAGTATCTTGCCATTCATATATTCAGCTTATTTTGTTTATCTTTTGCTTATTTTTTTTTGTGCGTATCTGTCTAATGATTTACTTTCGTTCCAATTAACTCCAATGAAATTTATGGATTTCAATAATTATTCTTTTTTGTTACATGCCTGTTCTCACAAGTCATTGCGTCAGTTTGGGATTGTAATCCTTTGTTGTCATGAAAATGATTTTACTTGTATTGGTCTCATGGGTACATTAATGCAGTGGAGCTTTAGCGTTATTAAATAAAAAAAACAAGTTTTTTAAACTGAAAGTAAGGAGCGACAATAAAACTTAAAACGAACAGAAATTATTCTGTATATGAAAGAGACTGTCCCCTCCTCAACGCCTCGCTCTTTACGCTAAAGTTTTTTATTGTTTTAAAAAATAAAGTTGTGAGACAGAGTCAAACTTTAGCGTAAAGAGCGAGGCGTTGAGGAGGGGACAGTCTCTTTCATATACAGAATAATTTCTGTTCGTTTTAAGTTTTATTGTCGCTCCTTACTTTCAGTTTAAAAAACTTGTTTTTTTTATTTAATTTTTGAACGTTTTTGAATAAATGGAGGTTTTGATCTTGGCTCACCGTACATGAATAATTAAAACAAAATTTCCATATTAATTTACTTTTATTTAGTTAAATGGCTTTCTCGAGACTTGTTTAATTTTATTTACGAACGTTTTTATTAGTAATAAATATACGTAACTTACGAATTAACTTACGTAACGAACTTCTATATTCATATATTTTTAATACATTTATCCCCTAGTCAATACCTTGCTCTTTAAGCGAAAGTTCAAATTTGGTTCCAATTCTTTAGAAATGACCGCTTAATCACAAAGGCCGTTAATTAGAATAAATAGCTCTTATGAAAGTACTAAAAAATCTTTGGCTTAAAGAGCGAGGCATTGACTACGGGGTGAACCCAATTATATATGTAATATTTTCTGTTCGTTTAAAGTTTCGATGTTGCTGCTGTTGCAGTTGAAATACTTGTTTTTTTATATTAAATTTATGATCTTTTTTTTAAATAATGCTGGGAAGTCCGGCGTCCCCTTCATAGCAATGTCCCTTCCCCCATGAAAACTTCCTTCATGGAAAGATCCTCCCACATAACCCCTGACCCCCCCCCCACTACCAGGAAAAATCTCCCCTGAAAACGTCTGTATACTTCCAAATAACCAATACTATATGTTAACATTGGGTAAAGTTCATAACTTTCAGCCCTCCCCCCGGGAAGTTTGGGGGATTAAGTCATCCTAAAAGACATACTTATAATATTTTCGAACATGCTGAACAAAATGGCTATCTCAAAATTTTGATCAGGTGACTTTGGTAAAAAAATGAGCGTGGGGGGGGGCCTAGTTGCCCTCCATTATTTTTGGTCACTTAAAAAGGGCACTAGAACTTTCAATTTCCATTCCAATGAGCCCTTCCACGATATTCTAGGACAACTGGTTCGATACGATCACCCCCTGGGAAAAAAAAAAAAAAAAAAAACAAACAAAAACAAATAAACACGCACCCGTGATCTTTCTTCTGGCAAAAAATGCAAAATTCCACATTTTTGTAGATGGGAGCTTGAAACCTCTACAGTAGGGTTCTCTGATACGCGGAATATGATGGTGTGATTTTCATTAAGTTTCTATAACTTTTAGGGGGTCTTTCCCCCCTTTTTCGAAAATCATCCAAATTTTCTCAGGCGCCTAACTTTTGATGGGTAGGATTAAACTTGATGAAACTTATATATTTGAAATCAGCATTAAAATGTGATTCTTTTGATGTATCTATTTGTATCAAAATACCGTTTTCTAGAGTTTCGGTTACCATTGAGCCGGGTCGCTCCTTACTTACAGTTCGTTACCACGAACTGTTTGATATATTTTTTTTATTTTTTTTATTTCAGGAACTGAGTAGTATGATTAATGATTTAAGAAAGTCACTAAATTTATCTGAAATTATTATTATTAATTTGTTCAATAATATAAAATGTATATGTATCTTACTTATTGGTATGATTATTGTGATTTTATTTATTTATTTATATTTATTTTTGTTGTTATTTATAGCCTCTTGGTTAAATTTTTTATTTATTTTATTTTGTGTGTGTTGCGGCGCAGGTTTGATACACAGACTCCTTAAGTTTTATGAATTTTTCTAACTCAGGCTCTGGGGATTTTTACTCCCTTGATGGGCGTTTACTTCAATTACAAAGAAACCCCTTAGATGTTTTGAGTATCATTAATAATTCCATTGGTCAAATTAAAAGAAATTCCCTAAATACTTCCCAATCAATTAATAGTAAGTATGTTTCTGATTTAAAGTGGGCTACTAGACGAGATGATCATTTTTCGGTCCTTCAACTCAATACTCAGGGTCTATGTTCATCGATTGATCAGTTGAGGCAGATAGTTATTGATGGGCGACCCGATGTTATCGGATTATGTGAGACTTTTCTTAATTCTAGCAATGAAATGCTTTTAGATATACCCGGCTACAAAATGGAGAGACTAAATCGCAGAAGGATGGCAAAGGGTGGACTAGCAATGTATATTTCTGATATTTTTCTGTATACTGTTCGAAGCGATCTGCCAAGGAATGACGAAGGGGTTTTTGAATCCCAGTTTATTGAAATCAAATTAAAAAATAAGGTTTTGATAATTGGTAATGTTTATAGATCTCCCAGTGGATCCGTCCCTTCTTTTCTTCAGGTCCTTGATGAGGTCTTGGATTTAATAGGCAGACGTCCATGTGAACTTGTAATAATGGGAGACTTTAACTTAAATCTAATTGACATGGCTTCCTCTACTACGATGGATTTTCTCTCAGATATGCTCCCTGCTGGGGTTCTACCAACAACTTGTATTCCAACACGTGTAACTGATACGTCAGCCTCTTTAATTTGATAACATTTTTTCGTCTCTTAATTTGGTTCGGAATTCTGTTGTTGTGAGTGATATTTCAGACCATTTTCCTGTATTTTCTAGTTTTATCCTTGAAAAAACATTGAATAGGGACACTCCAGCATCTGCTTCAGCTTCTTTTAGGTTTGGTTTGAATGAATTGATCCGCCTTAGATCCCATTTAGCTGAGAAGACATGGAATATTTTTGGTGACGATAATGATTTTTGTTCTAAGTTTGATTCCTTTTATGAGTCAGTAAAGGAGTCTATTTGTGACGTATGTGCTCTGTCCTCCTCTACTTCAAGGTCAAAAAGATCTATTCCCCTTAACCCATGGATGACCCCTGGTCTTCTAAAGAGTTGGAGAAGAAAAAATAATCTCTGGAAAGCTTTTAAGTCAGCAAAGCCATCTTTGAATGCTGCACGTCTTCAGCAATTCAAACTCTACAGGAATGTTTTCAATTCTTTATGCCGGAAGGCTAAATTCTTTATTATTCCAAAAAATTCTCGGATTGTGGGAAAGATATTCGAAAAACATGGCAAGTGATCAATTCCGTCCTCAAACGTTCTTCTCCGGCTCCTTTTATCCCTCCAAGTCTTGTAGTTGGTGATGTGGTTGTTGAGGGTATTCTATCTGTTCAAGAAGCATTTACATCATATTTTGCCAATATTGGGAAAACCAATGCTTCTTCAGTCAGGTCTTCACAGTCACAACCAGATTACAAATCTTATCTTGGTCCGCCTGGTCTCAAATCAATGGTGTTATATCCGGCTTCTGATGTTGAAGTAGCCAGGATTGTAAATAGCTTGAAGGGTTCTTCGTCGTCTGGCCCTGACTGTATTCCAACTATGGTAGTTAAGTTCATTCTTCCTTCAATTATTTCTCCATTGACAAAGCTTATAAATCTTTCTTTTGAAAATTGGATTTTCTCCAGTTCTCTTAAGCGAGCTAGAGTAATTGTTTTATATAAAGGTGGACCAAGAAGTGACCCAGCCAATTATCGCCCTATATCTTTGCTGTCTGTTTTTAGCAAAATTTTTTGAAAAGACCATGCTTTCCCGTCTACTTGCTTTTCTAGAGGCTAAAAGATTTTTTTCATGATTTTCAGTTTGGCTTCCGAGCTAAACATTCTACGGAGCATGCGTGTGTAGCTCTTTTAAATTTTTTCCACACCGCGCTTGACTCTGGTTTGATTCCTGCAGCTATATTCCTAGATGTCCGTAAGGCTTTTGACTCTTTAACTCATGAGATTCTGCTGTATAAGCTATCACACAATGGTGTAAGAGGACAGGCTCATGCTTGGTTTGATTCCTATTTGTCAGGTAGAACTATCTCCGTAGATTCCCTTTCTCACTTTTCCTCTGAAGTTGAGTTTGGTGTTCCTCAAGGTTCTGTTCTTGGACCGTTTTTTTGTTTTTGATTTACGTTAATGACCTTATAGTTGCGGTTATGAATCAAAAACCTACAGTTTGCTGTCGCCTATATGTCATCCTGAATCTTTCAATGCTAAAAAAAATCCATCGTTTTCGCAGGATGTGGACACTCTCGTTGCTTTCGCTGATGACAGTACCATTGGTACTGTAGTGGGAACTGAGTCTGAGATGCTTCCCAAATTAGTTGACCTTTTTGAGAGAGTCGTTCTTTGGTTTGATGCAAATTGCCTTGCCCTAAATGTTGCTAAGTCAAGTTTTTTAATTTTTTCCCGTATTTCTCTGGCGTGCCCTGACTTATCTAAAATCCAGCTTTCAAGGGGCTCTCTCAGTAGACCTAAGGAACGATATGTCTGATTTCTCGGTATTCTTCTCGATGAAAACCTTTCATTCAAGCATCATATTGGACTAATTAATATGAAGATCTCAAGGAGTCTTGGAATTTTGAGGAAGCTAAAACACATTTTTCCTGGATCAGTTTTAAAAATTCTGTTCCATTGCTTAGTTCAGTCCTACGTCTCTTATTGCCCTACAATATGGATGTCAACTTTCTCTTCTTTTTTGAAACCACTTTCTAAGTTATATGATAAGGCAAGAAGGCTTATACAGGAAACAAATTGTTCTACATCTAACCCAACTAGCCTATTACTTGATTTGCAGTCTCTCTACACTCTTTCGTGCGCGTCTTTCACTTTTCATCAAATTCATGGTGATGTTCCCGCAGCCCTTCAAACTACTCCTTCTTTCGTCACTGATAGGTCTTCGCATCATCTTCGCAATTCAAGGAATATTAATATTCTATTTACTCCATCGGTGAGGTCTGACTTTAATCCATTAACTGCTTGTCATATCGTTTGGAATAGCCCCATCTGAGTCAGCTAAAGAATGTCACTCGTTTGGAACTTTCAAAAGAATTTTAAGAAATTTTTTAATGTCTTGATTTTTCATGTTTAAATATTTTTTGTTAATTTTTATTATTATTATTTGGGGGGGGTGACACTAGCCTGGGTTGGAAACATTTGTTGTGAGGGGTTTTGAGTTTATATAATTTTTTTTTTTTGTGGTTTGGTTTCAAATATATATTTGGAATTTGGTTTATTTTATTGGAGTGTCCTACATCCTTTTTTTTTTTTTTTTGGGGGGGGGGTCTCATAAAATCGCTTTTTGTTTGGGTCTTTAATTATTTTTTTTCTCTCTTTTTGTTTGTTTTGTTTGTGTGTGTGTGTGTGTGTGTGTGTGTGTGTGTGTGTGTGTGTTGAGTCTTGGAAAGGTTGAAATGCAATGCATTATATTGAAAATACTTGTATTTGTTTCATTTTTGTTTCTCCCCTGTTTTTTCCTGGCCATAGAGCCTTACGGGGGATTTTATATTGAAGTGTATTTTGTTGTGTTTATTAATTGAATAAATTCATTGATTGATTGATTGACTACAGTAGAAGGAAAAGACAAACTAAGAAAAAGACAAGAAAAGAAAAGACAAGAAAAAGACTAAGAAAAGAAAAGACAAGGTGACGCCAGTAGAAGGAAAAAGACAAACTAAAGGACGCGGATATTTCGCCTGTATGAAACAAGGAGTCTTCAACGCTAAGAAACAAAGATAAAATCTAAAATAACCTAAAACTAAATAAAATCGAAAACCAAGAAATAAAAAAAAACAATATTTATATATATATACAATTGTTGCTACCGTGATTGAACACCATAGAAGTTCTATTTACCTCTCTGTTTAGCAACTCTATTTAGCTTGACATATACTTGAATGAAGGCACATCCTCACAAGATTGTCACGCGTAATAAAGCACTCAAGGGCAGGTAAGGTCGTGATTAATAAGCGTAAATATAAAGAGTAATACTGATAACTTCTATTTAATATCTAGCAAATAATAATTCCGCTCTATTTCACTCAATCAAAACACGGATATAAACTACAAATAGAAGAATAAAAAATAAATGACTCCGTTTATCAAAAGGGGCCAGAGAAACACCAAACGAAAT
Organism: Artemia sinica; assembly: GCA_027921565.1. Taxonomy (NCBI): domain Eukaryota; kingdom Metazoa; phylum Arthropoda; class Branchiopoda; order Anostraca; family Artemiidae; genus Artemia; species Artemia sinica. The sequence continues at coordinate 49,644,060 of CM051272.1, forward strand.
TCCTATTTGGGTTTCTTCTATTCATATATAGATTATCTGAATAAAATGTGTTTAGCTAGCAGTATTAAAAATTAAACTATAGCATCCCTATTTAGCAATGACCATTGAGCAATTATTTACTTTGTACGTCCATTAGGACCAGGCGTTTTTCGCCTCGCCTGGCGTCTAAAATTCACATGTTAGTTGGAAATTTGTTTAATCGTACGCAGTTATAATTGAGTCATTAAGTAATTGTTAATCAATGATTAGCAACTAGGTAACTACTAAGTAACTAATAACTATTAAAGTACAATTTCTTCAAAAAAAAAAAAAATGCGAAAATTCGGGAATTCAAATTATAATGAAAATGCTTCCGTGTGCAGTTATGCAGTTTTTGTCAGTAACGGGAGCCAAATTGAAAAACAAAAAACAAACGTGGGCAAGAAACCAGCAAAAACTAAGCTAAAAACATACGGCACAAAACAGCTTAAGAAGACGTAGCTATTCTTTGAAGGTATGGTTGTCTTTGAAAATCAACAGATTGTTAATGTTTAAATTTTTCACGGTCGAAAAGCGTTGTAAATCTCTCTAATTATTTTTGCTTATTCTTTTTTTGGTTCAACAGGGCAACACTGACAGAAATATGATATTGCCAGAAAAACTTCATAATTTTTAAACAATTAAAAGGAAAATCTTAAAAACTTGTGCGTTTGGGTATGAATAGGCCTAAGATGGGTCTGCGGGACAAAATTTTTTTTTCATTTTCATGTCCTTTGTACTTTAAAGTGTAATAATTTTACGGCTGCACTTCTGATACAACACAAGGTGTATTTTATAGAACCTCAGCCATTACTAATAAATTTTCAAAATACTAATAAATTTTAAAATAGGGCTCGATTCAATATCATTGATCTGTCGAATTAAATATATCTGGTTATTTAACAGTGCTTTATTTTATTTCATTCAAACCTTCAAGAATTTATTCTATATTTACAATGCATCGAGACATTTAATGTTTCGTAATAACTAGCTGCTTATACCCTTCTTAACTATGAGGGTTCATGTAATAGCTTAGTTTAAAAAGGATTATATCTATCGCTCAAATACTAATAAATAATACTTACAAGACAACCGAACCATAAATACGCGCTACTAGCGTGAATATTATGAACACGAGCTTAAAGAGCGCTGCAACAGTGAGGTTTTCCCAACGTTTCAGTTTTTGGAAACCTCTTCATTTCCATCTTTTTGGAAACCTCTCCACTCCTATCTATATCCTCCCAATAGTTTTCGGAAACCGCTCCACTCCCATGTATATTCTCTCTACCTAAGACAATATACCCAACACATCCCTGCTATTATATAGACACAAGCTGTTACCTTAGATATCAATAGCGTGACCTTAAATAGCCCTTTAAAAAGAGTTTGAATCTTTCGGAAGCCTTGTGTATGTCATCTATATTCGCGTCTATAAAATAAAGATCATAGGCAGCGCACTAGCGCTGCCTATGTAAAGAACGATGTTGGCACAATGTATTATTTATATTTTTAGACCAAGGCACTTCGTATAGAAGGAGTTGACGCAGAAACTTCAAAGAGGCTCTTTTGATAGGAAATTGCAAGTTCTAATGCCCTATTTAACAGTCGAAAGTGATTGGAGGGCAACCCCCCCCCCTCCCACGACAATCATTTCCCCAAATACATCCAATCCAAGTTTTGAGATAGCCATTTTGTTCAGCGTAGTTGAAAGGTTCAGTAATAATTTCTTGAAAGATTATAACCCTCCCCCAAAGCCCCTAGAGCAAGGGTTGTAAGTTATTCCCCGGGGGTATATATGGTTTTCATAGAAAGGGTGGTCCTATAAATTTCGAAGGGGGCTCATTAAATTGGTAATCAGAACTTCTAGTGCCCATTTTAAGAATCAAAGTGATGAGAGGGCAGATACCCCCCACTCCTGCCCACCCCATAAACGTCGTATTTTCCCGAATGCATCCAATAGAGATTTTGAGATAAAAATTTTCTTCAAAATAGTCCAAAGATCATTTACAAGGCTTTTGGGGTTGAGACAAACCCCAAGAGCCTGGGGGCAAGGATTGTAAGTTATGCTATGGGGGCATTTAAGGTTTTTATGAACAGGATGTTTGCATAAACTTTAGAAGTTGCTAATTTGGTTGAAAATTGGAAGTTCTAGTTCCCTTTTATGAGTCAAAAGTGATGGAGGGCAGGCAACTAGCCCCCCCCCCACACACACCCAACTACCATTCTTTTCACCAAACGCATCTGATTGAAATGATGAGATAGCAATTTTGTGAAAAAATATTCCAAAAAATATATAACAATGCCTCCAGGGTTGACACAAAACCCAGAGCCCTGGGGCAAGGGCTGTAAGTTATGCCCTGGGTGCATACAAAGTTTTTATGGAATGGGTGGTCGTATAAACTTGATATGGGGCTCATTTGATTCGAAATTGGAAGTTATATAGCCATTTTCAAAATTATAAAGTGATTTGACAGCAACCAGTCCCCCCCCCCCTCCCACGTCCATCATTTCCCCAAAAAAATATCCAAATGAAGTTTTGAGACGTCTATTTTTTCAGCATTTTTAAAAGGCTCAGTAATTATATGTTTGAGAATGTCAACCCCCCCCTCCCCCCGAGGTCTCAGGGCAAGGGCTGTAAGTTAGGCTATTTGTTTATTTTTTACATATAGTATATGTTATTGAAAAGTATGCATGTTTGACTTCTACTTTCCCAAAAAACAAAGAGCATTAAGGTGAGTCTTTCAGAAAATGTTGACGGGAGTGTTGAACTAAATTAAAACATATTATGTGTATATGGGTTGTCAAAAGGGCGTAATTCGGGAATGACCGAGTATATTAATTTGGAACTGTCAGGAAATGATAAGGCAGATGATCAATTGACCAAAAAGACAATATTTGTACGCTACTACTACTACAACTACCACTGCTTCTACTGCCACCACAAGTACTACTACTAATACCACTACTATCACTAAAACTTCTACTTCTGTAGCGAGTATTAATATGGTTGAGGAAATTAGTATGGATCAGGATACTAATATGGTTGATATTAATGCTGCTGCAACTACTGTGACTGCTACTAATACTAATCCACTATTACTGCTACTACTGTTCCTACTACTACCACTACTACTATGGTACTAGTTCAACTAAGCCTACGCGTATGAAGGTGAAAATTTGATAGAATATTGAGGGGGAATTTGAACTAAATCAAAACACACTATGTGCATGCAGATTTTCAAAAGGACGTATCTCAAGAATAGATTTGGGTTTTAAACTAGGACTTTCAGAGAATACTTAAAGGAGAAGATCAACTGACAAAAAGGTAATATATACATGCGACTACTAACACTACTACCACTGATTCTTTTACTAATACTACTACTGCTACTAAACTACTCCAACTACTACTTCAAATGCAACAACTTGTAAGAGCTAGAGCATTAAGATGAAAAGGGCGTCAAAAGGGGTTCAAAAACCCACATCAGCAATATATTTGGAACGGCTTACCGTGTCAAGGTGAAACTACCGGGGCATCATGAAAGGGATGTTCAACTACCAAAAGGTAAGATGTACATGCTACTACCGCTATTAATACTGCTGCTACCATTGCTACTACTGCTAATAATAAAACACTAACACTGCAGCTACTTCTCTTACTACAACCGCAACTACTGTGATACTAGTACTCTTAAGGCTAAGTCCATGAAGATAAAATTTGAGTGAATATTGCTGGGAAATTTGAACTAACAAAAGACACTACGTGCACTTAGATTGTCAAAAGAGCGTATCTTAAGAATTGATTTGTGTATTAAGTTAGAACTCTCAGAGAATGCTTAAAGGGGAAGATCAATTGACCAAAAGCTAAAATGTGCACATTGCTACTAATACTACTGCCACCGCTACATTTACTAGCTCTACTGCTACTATTACTATTACTTCAACGACTACTTCTATTGCTACTGCTTGTGAGGCTAAGAGCCTCACAAGCAGATGAAAATTTCAAGAAGTGCATAGCCTATACAAGTTAGGCAGTGACACTATTACAACTATACCTAGGAGTATCAAGGTGAAATTTCCAGAGAATTTTTAGGGGAGAAGGTAAACTGAATCAAAACACGCCATCCCTATGCAGGTTATCAAAAGGGCATATAAGGGATATCTTAGGAACAGTTTGGTGTGTGTGAAATCAAAATTTACGAGGCTTGTTGTGGGGGTTGTTGATCTAACCACAAGACAATATTTCCATCATAATACTACTGCTTCTACTCCTATAACAAAAACTACTGCTACTATTATTACTACTTATAACACATAGTTTTATCCTGAAAGGTGCTATGTGCATACTGCTACTAATGCTACTACTGCTATTACAAAAACTAAGGTTATTAAGGTGAAGCTTTCAAGGAATACTTAGACGGATGTTTAACTAAATCAAAACGAACTATGATTATTTAGAATGTCAAAAAGGTGACAAGGTAATATCACAATAACGGCTTACATTATTAGGTTACACCTTTCAGGGTAAGGTGTGGTGGATTTTGTAATAGCCAGAAGGCACTATGTGTATACTTTTAATACTACTTCTACGGGTACTGTAACTAATGACACTAAGGACATTAAGTTGAAACTTTAAGGGAACGTGAAAGGGGAGTTTCAACTAAACGCAAAAACTATATGCATGCAGGTATTAAAAGGGCATATAAGCAACATCATAGGCAGCACTGTTCTATCATAGCTAGTAATATCATTGACATTTTAAAGGAGCTAATTTGATTGGAAATTACAAGTTCTAGTGCCATTTTCAAGAGTAAAAAATGATTGGAGGGCAATGAGCCCTCCTCTTTAGCCCATAATTTTCTAAAATCTTCCAATCAAAACTTTATGACAGCCATTTTGTTCAGCATAGCTGAACGGTCTAGTAACCGTTCATCTAGGTTACTAGATGAACGGGTTATTGGGTAGGTTAACCCCCCACAGTTACAGAACTTGCTCATTATGCTTAAAAACTAAATTTTACTTTAAAATTAAATCAAAACGCACTGTGCGTATGCTGGTTGCCAATAAGATATCTCAGCAACATCCCAAGAACGACTGAGGGTATTAAGTTCAAACTTTCGGGGCTATTTCTATTACTACTTCTGCTCTTAAAGCTTAACTAAATCAAAGATAGTAAGTGTATCCAGGCTGTCAAAAAGCATGGAAAAAATTTACTGGGAATGGTATTAATTTTTATTTTTCAGGTCAACTAGAGCAAGTATAAAACTAAATTAAATGCTACTATTTGAGTCCAGATTTTCAAAAGGGTGTATGTTGGTGAAAATTGTTGAAAAAGTTTCTCTAGCATACTAATAGCAGGCCGAACTATGAATTCTTAAAGAAAAACCCGAAAAGACTTTAAACTAATATTGTCTTTTTCCCTGAAAAGTACTATGTCAATATAAAACGAACAGAAATTAATTTAGACCAACTTTTTACACAAAATAAGTTTTTCAAAAAAAAAGTAAAGAACTCCATTAAACCAAAAATGAACAAAAATAGAATCAAATAATCTATCAAGCGTAAAACTACCACAAATCACCATCAATAAATAAATGAAACCCAAAACAAACAGAAATTACAATAGATAACCGAGTCAAAATCAGAACAACCAGAAACTAACATGAGTAGGGCTCACAGCCCCTATGCTTTCTCAAGGCCAGAACGTAATTTCCTCTTTACAGAAAAAAATACAAATAAATGTGTATTGTCAATTTATTATACATATTTTGATACTTATTCCTTAAAATCTTAATAATTTTTGATTTACTAAAGTTATAAAAGTGAAAACATTTAAATATTTTTTCAATTAAGTGCAAATTATGTTCTGAGCTTGACAAGGCATAGGGGGTTATGAATCTAGTTTTGATGACCCCAAAGAGACTGTTTGGAGTTCTGCTTTGAAATGCAGAAGACCAATGGTACTATTCGCCCTCTCCAAGATTGATTCGAGGGACCCTCTCCCCCCCCTTCTTCAATAAAAAAAATTATTTGATCGTAATTCCCTCATCACATAAAAATATTTGAATGTTTATCCGTCATTTATTCGCTTTGTTAATATCTAATCATAATTGCGCACAGTCATTTAGGGTTTGAGGGAATAAGGGTGTTTTCCCGGGCAAGGACCTTCACATTGTTTAAAAATACACCCTAATCGCTTACATAGATCTCACCTTCTTATTGGTGAGATTTCACAATCAGATTTTATGATGCCATCATCTGATGGTATGACGCTAGTCCTGGTAATTATTCTTTTGTCTCAATTTTAAATATTTATTGCACCTTCTCTTAAAGCAACTCTTCAATCTCGGCTGGAAAATCATTCTACATGGTGACAGTGCGTTTAACAAAGCTCTTTTTAGGAGCTCCTGGCGAGGCGCTCCCTGCTGTTCCCTAGTAACAAGCAGCACTATGGCATCTGCTTAGCTCTACCAGTAATGAGCTTCTGCAGCTCCTCCGTGGCTTTAATTCGGGTCAAAGATAAAAGACTCACTTTTGCTAAAATGGTGCAAAATGTACATTTCTCTATATTTTTGAACTAGCCTATACTCTGTGGACTAACCTAACTAACTACTAACCTAATCCTAACTATTTAATAACTCAGAGAAACGCGTTTAGAAACGAACAGATCTGCCCACTTTGGAGATGTAAAGAAAGATTTTAAAAAAAAATTAGATTTTTAATTAAATGCAAACTCTACTAAATTTTGATTAAGATTAATCTACGATTTTCTTTTTCTGGTTCAGCTGGGCACTATCAGTAGCGCTATTTAATTTATTAAAATCCATGTTAAAGCGCAGAAGATTTTCCTTAAATAAATTTAAAAAAAAATTTAAAAAAAAAAACTTAAAAATTTAAAAAATTTAAAAAAAAAATTTAAAAAAAAAAATACTAAAAAAATTTTAATGATCAGGACATTTATTTTTTAAAGGGTGTTTTAAAGGGTGTTTATTTTTTATTTTTTAAATATCTAAGGATATTTCCTTCTAAAGGAAGAATTGTAAAAGTCCTGCGATTATCAAAAATCTTGCTAATTTCGAATAACTGTTCAAATAGAAAGTGAAACTTTGTAAAATTGGCCAAATTGGTTAAATAATTAAGTAAAATTCACCAAACTAAAAAGAAAGAAAAAAATTGCCCAAATTAGAACATTTAGGTTAATGATTTTTGCCATTGAGCTAGTACAATCCACAAAACCTGGCACCAAGCTCTACAGACTCCCAAGGTTAATCTATATTCGTACCATATTCGTTTTATAAAAATAAGAATAATTTATTTATTATCCACTATGAACAAAAAGAAGTGGAGTACATCAAGAACAAAAAAAAAAAAAAAAGCAAACTCGCACACTTAACAATTAATTACATAAAGCGCTAATACATTATAAGCGCTATATTCGTTATATATGCGTTATATAAGCGCTATATTGGTACTCATAGTTTTTTTGTGACTCTGGTGACTGCGGTTAAAACCTACTTATCACAAAGCACTAATCGCGCTATATAAGCATTATATATGCGCTATATTGGTACTCATAGTTTTTTTGTGACTTTGGTGACTGCGGTTAAAACCTACTTATCACAAAGCCTTCCCCCCGAGTAGTGGCAACAAGGTTTAGTAGTACGTAGGCCTTAGAATGCCTCTTGCAGTAGTGAGTTTTTTTCTTTTTTGGGGACTTACCTTTAAGAAAAAGCCTTCTTTAAGTCTGCACGCCAGGAGGTGGCATGCATCAAGCTCCAATCTATATTCCGAGTCTTTCCATAATTTACTCATAGTTTTTTTGTGACTCTGGTGACTGCGGTTAAAACCTACTTATCATAAAGCCTCCCCCCTCAAGTAGTGGCAACAAGGTTTAGTAGTACGTAGGCCTTAGAATGTCTTTTGTAGTAGTGAGTTTTTTTTTTCTTGTTTAGGGGCTTACCTTTAAGAAAAAGCCTTCTTTAAGTCTGCACGCAAGGAGGTGGCATGCATCAAGCTCCAATCTATATTCCGAGTCTTTCCAACGCTCAATAGCAAATATTGACGATTTTCTGTAAACAAAAAGGAAATGAGTAAATAAAAAAGATAAATATAAAAAGATAAATAAAAAATAAAAGATAATAAAAATAAAAAAAGACATAGATAATAAATAAATAGATAATATATATAATAGATAAAATAGATAAAATAGATAAAATATAATAGATAAATAGATAAGATAGATAATAAAATAAAAAAGATACATAAAAAAAAAAAATAAAATAAGATAAATAAAAAACATAAAATAAATAAAAAGATAAAAAAGGTTACACAGGTATAAAAGGGAATATATATGATAGAAACACTATCATACTATTGGCACTGTCACAGCAAAAGGTATGCAACAAAATTTTTCTTAGTAAATAAAACAATGTATATAAACACTTACACACGAATTACTTCACAAAATTTAATAAATAGACAAGTTTTTTCAGCTGAAATTAAAAAGCAATAATAAAACTTAAAACGACCAGAAATTATTCCAAACACGAGGGGGACTGCCCTCGCTCTTTACGCTAAAGTCTTAAAGTTCTTTAAAATATTTCTCATTTTAGTTTGAGCAATCTTCCTTATAGAATTATCACAATAGTCTAATCTTAATGGAAAGAACGAGGTTTAAGAAGAGGCAGCCACCCTCACATTCGGAATAATTTCTGTTCATTTTAAGTTTTGATGTTGCTCATTACTTTCAGCTGAAAAAACTTGTTTTATTTATTTAATTTTTGGTCGGTTTTCAAATCCTGCCAGGAAATCCTCTTCCCTCTCCCCAATCCCCGGTAAAAATTGACCCTGGGAAATTTCCTCCCCATGGAAACTCGTACCCGCAGAAAATCCCCCCCCAAAAAAAATTCCGTACATTCCACAATAGCAAAAGACTATATGTGAAGAATGGCCCAATTACGTAGTTTACAGCCCTTTCCTCACGGACTAAGGGGAGGGGGTGCATTTCATCCCCAAAGGTATATTTATTGGACCTTTCAACTATACTAAATCAAATGGCTATTCTAAAATTTTGATCAAATGCTTTCGGGGAAAAAAGTGTCGTAGGAGGGGGGGGGGGCAAGCTCCCCTCCTAGCTGCCTCTGCCTTTTTGGTCACTCTAAAAGGGCAGTAGAAATTTTTATTTCCGCTCGAATGAGCCATTTCCCAATCTTTTAGGACCATCAGTTAGACGCGATCACCTCTAGAAGAAAAATAAGAAGAAGAAAAAAAAAAGCATCCGTGATCTTTCAACTGAAAAAAAAAATCCACATTTTGGTAGATGTGAGCTTAAGACCTATGGAGTAGGATTCTCTGAGGTGCAGACATTGGTCATCCCAGGAAGAAAAAATTAAACATAAACACGAATCAGTCTTCTGGCAAAAGCACAAAATTCCATATTTTTATAGATAGGAGGTTGAAACCTGTACAAGGTTTTCTGATATGATGAATCTGACGGAGTGATTTGCATTACGATTGATTGACATTTTAGGGGTATTTCACATTTGTTTCGGATATCAGGCAAATTTTCTTAGGTTCGTAGCTTTAAATGGATAATATTAAGCTTAGCGAATATTATATATTTGGAATCATCATGAAAATCCGTTTTTTGGAGTTTCGGTTACTTTTAAGCTGACAGTTCATTACTACGAACGGTTTGATTCGGACTACCTTCCATAGTTAATGATCTGCTCAGATAATGTTTCAGTTGAATAGAAAAGTGAGAGGTTCAATAAACTAAAGAGTTATTGTTCGGGGGAATCGCCTATCATATCCAGGCACGTATGAAGTGGGGGCTTTGGATGGCCCTTGTTTCTAAAAAAAAAGTCAGAAAAAATTCATCATATATTTCTACATATTATTTCTATATTTTACATCTATAAACCTTTTATTGACTGTTCCTCAAAGTTGTAACCCTTCCCCCCCAGAATAAATGAGTACGCCCTGGTGGTAGCATTAAATAAAAATGTACGAATATACTCGCATGTATGGTTATACGTACGTGTATATAGTATGTTCGGAATAATCAGTTAGAGCAAAAGGATACTTAAAATTTTGAATAATATTGTATATTAGTTTTAAAAGTTGTGTTACTATTTTTATCATTTGGAGCTACTTATGGTTTGAAATCAAACGCATTATTATTGCTTCGATATTGTCATATTGCGTCGTAAAACAGATTTTCGGATTTTAAATGGCACTGGTCACGGATGTAAAACATTTCCCTAAAAGATTAATAGCTTCGTTATTTTAGTTTTTCCAAAAGTTTTAGTGATTAGCATGCGGAGCTTCAGCTCATAGGAGACCATCGCATCCTAAAGCGTCAAGGGATAAGACATTGGCTACGTATTTCCCCACGAATGAATGGGTCAACTCTCCTTTTTTACCCCCATCCATATCTAGTCGTTAAAACTGCTTTTCCGATACGCGTTGACTCACCACCAGGCGCTCTATTTTTACTTGAATCTAATTAACACGTCTGCAAGAATTTACCAAGGAAAGCTCAAAATAAAGATTGCGTGGTATTTAAGAGTAAGCAAGGGGGGGGGGGGAACAATAAGTCCCAAAGTGAGAATAAATGTAACCTTAAAGAAAAAAAAGAAAGGACATTCATCTGATATTAGGGCCAGGGGCCCAAACACATACATAACCACAGCATTGAATAGCATCATACTAAAACAGAACCAAAATTTGTTCCATCAGCAGTTAATATTTGAGCTCAAGTACAAACATAATTTTAGTTCGATTATATAACCCACTCAATGACTCAACAGCGGCACCACTTACACAAGGGTCAAAAAAGTTGACATTTTGCTTACTGGTATAGTAAAATAATACTTTTTACTATTGCTATAGTTCATAGAATCAAATATTGCATGAGTCGTACTTAACTTGGGTTGAATTTGGCTAGCACCGAATTTTCTTTGTTTGAGCTTTAAAATACCAAGGACATTAAAATCAAAACAGTTTCTACCCCTGGACCCATATTAGGTCTATCCATGCCTCAAAAATGCAATTTTCACAGACTTTTCTCTTTGTTGCTCCAAAATTATGAAGTTTTTAGGGCTGTACAATATTTTTGTCAGCACAACCACGCTGAACCGTAAAAAAAATACGATATACAAAACTAATTAGTTAAATTTGGCAACACTTTTTATTTATGGAAATTCAGCCATTAACAATTGGGTGATTACCAAAGACATCTTATCCTTCAAAGGAAAGCTCCATCGTCTTAAGCTGCTTAACACCGTATGTTTTTAGCTTAATATTTACTGAGTTTTTGCTGAGTATTTTACTGAGCTTTTTTTGCTGAGTTTCACCCTGTTTTCTTTGTTTGACCCTTTTTTAACGTTAATACCGAAACCCACATAACTGCATATGTAGGCGCTCTTCAATAAATTCCCAAATTTATTTTTATTTTTTTTTTTTTTTTTATATATGAAGTTGTCTATGTTTCTACTTTACCAGGCCCAACAATTTTAATTGTCCTTGTTACTTTAAGAACCACATTATATATGCTTTTTATTACTTTTAAAACCAGTTTTTTGTTTCAGCTTGATTTGTCTTCATCAGGAATGATAGTATCAAATCAGTGGTCGCAAATTTACGGTTTTGTTTATTTTTATTTCGTTAGAAATGGAAAAGGAAATAAATTCATTCAAATGCGCAGGTTAGGCATGAAATTATTTTCGAGAAGGAAACAGCAACAAACAGCAACAAACAGGCGATTTGTGATTCTTGTGATTCAAGAAGACATTCAATTTGTGAAATGAGTGACTTTAGAGATTGGTGACTCCTAAGAAGCAATTTGAGAAACTATACAAAAGAAAAAAGGAACTATACAAAAGAAAAAAGGAACTATACAAAAAGAAAAAAGAAACAATTCGTCTGTGGAAAAACGGAAGGAGGTAGGTGACATTTCGCAAAATGTACATAAGAAGCAAAAAACTGTTTTGGAAAATATACCTCCATCATAGGCCATCTCATGAAAGACCTTAGGTGACAATCTTCGTGGCTGCAGAAAAGTCGTGTACTTAACGCTTTTTGGTCTGCGAAACTGGTCAAATTTAGTTATAACGCGTTTTGAGTGGATTATAAAATTGAAACTATCTCAAAAAACAAAAAACTTTTTAGGTTCTTAGGTATTTTAGATTACTTGGGATGAGATGGAAGTTATGAGCCTTGGCTATACACGTGACAAACGTAAAAAATAACTAATAATAAAGGTAAAAATAACAAAATATGTAAAACATCATAAAAATAAACATATATTTTGCGATATTGAAAAACCCCATTACACGTGCTTTTTATTATTCAGAATGCGTTGAAAACGTTGCTTTTTGTCTTTGCTTGTTTTTTCACCAGGAGTGGTCGTATCGAAGAAGTGATCATAAAATACCGGGAGAGGGTCATTTGAGCGGAAACTTAAAAAGATGTTCTTTTTCAGCATCAATAAAGATTAACAGAATACCCTTAAACATATTCCTATCGAAGAATATCATTGTGGCAGAGAATACAAAAAAGCATTTTAGTGCTCTTTTTAGGTATTAGTACCCTTTATAGCACCACATGGAATTTCCAATTTCTGTAATTTTGTACGACAAAGCAATAATATTGGCCCAACCAGAGCAAACGCCATCTAGCAAAATTTTTAGAATTTTAGAATTTTAGAATTAGAATTAAAAGTAACATATTTATACAAAACAAAATAATTTACTTCCGTGTCATTCAATTAGTATTAATTTTAATACCTTAGTATTTCTACTGATGACGATCGCTTCATATTTGATCAAAATATCTTGACTTTTGTACCTGTTTTCACTGTCTAAATATATGGACTTATCCCCATTTGAACGTTTATTTGTTCGTCTTAGAAAGGCAGGGTGGTTGGGAAAAGGATACCTAATTTAAGGTATTACGTCGATTTTTTTTTTTTTTTTTTTTTTTTTTTTTTTTTTTTTTTTTTTTTTTTTTTTTTTTTTTTTTTAGTGCAATGACGATAGACAATTAGTAAATGCAGATCTTTGCCACTCAAAGTGTTTGACGTGTGTTAGAGTATTCGTTCTTGAAGCGTAGGGAAGAAACATTCTAGTTGAAAGAGCTGGAGTTATGGGACCACTAGGCCCCCTCATACACAAAATACTTCTGCCCGTTTTAACTTCTGCAGGCTGCGGAAAATAACTGCGAAAGATAAAGGTAGTGCCAATTAATTACTTACATAAGAAGTTCATTGCTTGCATTCATTTGAAAACTTCTACGCAGAAATGATAGATGACATTCATTGGGAGTGAGGGTGAAATCGTTCACCTGAAATACAACTTAATAGCGTTACAAATCAATTAACAAATAAAAGCCCAAAGAAAGAATAATGACAAAACAATTCAATTAACATAGTAATATTAAATTCAGACATTTCTTTTAAATAAACGAAAAGCAATTTAAAATTAAAAACAATTTCCCTTTGAATGTTAATATTTGTCGGGTCTTTTGAAGCGTAGGGGGAACGTCAGATTTTTTAGCGGGAGTATTTGGATCTTTCAACAAAACACTTTTTCAGGAGTGATATCAAAGCTTTTATCCATTTCGACATGGTATTCATATATAATATTATTATATATGAATATATATTCATATATAATATTATATATATATTCAATTATATATATATATTCATATATATAAGTTTTCCTTCTGCTTTCCCTTTAACTTTTCTCAGGTATATTTGTAACATAACTGTAGGTGTATTACTTTTTGATTAACGTTTTTAATTAGTAATTAAAAACGTAATATACTAATTAGTAATACTAATTAGTAATTAGTAATTTAAAATATTATTTAAAAGATTATGAATTTTACAGATAGTTTTGTACATGTTCTTATTTTTATTGCGGCTCAGGATTCGAGTTGGAGTTTTTCGGAAAAATTATTCTTTTGTTTTTCTTTTTTTAGGAGGGTTAGGGGGTTAAAGGAACTCTAAAATTTCGGGGAAGAGGGCACACTATAGCATCTAAAAAAATAGTCTTTCCATTTAGAAGGGTTTCCTAACGTAACTTCGGGTTTGCAATTTCTACTTAGAGAGTAGGATTTGAAATTAGTTTTGAGTTAAATAAGCACATATTCACAAATAAGCACAAAATTTTGAGAATAGTGTAAGCCACTTTCAATTATTGGTGGGACTAAATAGGACTAATAGGAATGAATCCACACAGTTACACAAAATTGGGGTTAGATTTTAAACTGAATTTAGGAAGAAAATAAAGAGAGATAAAATTTAAAACTTGAACATTGTTTTAAATTTTGATTTCTTGGGTAATTTTTTACATATTTGTTCTAAAACAATGAATTATTGTATCTGATCTTTTGCCATTTGGCTCATGGAAAAATATGGGATATTCAGGGAATTTTGAAAATGATGAAAATAAGGCCTCGACGAATGAAATGGTAGATACATTCCATCCAATGTAGGGGTAATAAAACACATCTACTAACCAAAACACGTGAAACAAAACACGTCTATTACTTAAAAGGTATTTCTACAAAAAAATTGATTTCTCCGAAAATGGCTAACGGAGAAACAAAGGACAGTTTGTGAATTTTGAAGGCGAAGAAGGGATTTAAATGTAAGAATTTATGAATTTTGAAAATAAGAAAATGGAAACAGGGCTCAAAGGACACTTAAAAAAAAACCCTACCTCAACGACAGGGGCAGTTGGTAGATACATTCCTCCTGTTGTAGCAGCAACAAAACACATTAGCTTCTTGTAAGGTATTTCTCCAAAAGCTAGATTTGGTCGTACTTCAGATCCTAAGCCAATAAAGGAGCATGCAACCCAAGACAAACGCAACTGACTTAAGAAAGAATCCATCACGTCCGATTTCGAAAAGCCAAAAACGTCGTCGGATATTACAATAACAGCTAAAATATAAATTAGTCAACTAAAAAAGATTCAAGTGTCAAACAGAATCAAATTCATCAATTGAAGAGAGACTAAGAGGAATCGGGATTTCTGAGCCTCTCAGATCAGAAACGTCAATTCATAATAGTGTCAGGGGGAGGTTCTATAAAATCGGAATATTCTATAACAAATCTGATTGGCTTAAACACGCGTTAGCTAAATCTTGTTATTAGTAAAACCTTATTGTCAATGGGCCTTTGCTAAAAGATATGTGCTCACACACTATGTGCTCACAGTTTATGTGCTCACACTATGTGCTCACGATAATAATATTTTGTTTCAAATATATAATATATTATATTTTTAGTTCAAAATATAAAATATTTTGTTTATGCAGGAAGGATGGCCATGGAAAACTGAGAGTGGGATAAATCAATAAACAGAATTTAAAACCTTTAGGATATTTCGAAAGTAAATGATTGATGACAACTTTAGCAGAGCGCGGATTTCTTGAAATTCCAAATTTGTTGTGTTGGTTTACCCTCCAATAAACTCGTAATTAATACAATCGTCAAGTCTTCAGGACTAGCTAATACTACCTAATTACTACTACGAATTTTACCATAAAAGAAATTTACTATGTAATTACTGAAGCGACATCTTTTTTTTAAAACATATAAAAAAAGGAACATTTTTAAGTTTATCTCCAGCCAATAGGCTGATAGTCATAAATTAGTCTAAGTTAAAACAATGAATTTTACTTTTAACGTATCTTGAACGTGGATAGCTAAGTAGTAAGCCAAAAAGGGGCGTTTTGGGAGAAGGGGTTTAACCTCAATTAATAAGCAAAACGATGACGCATCTTAATTGAATAATATATACTAAGTATGCGTGAGGAACCAAATCAAAGGTCATCAAAGGTCAATAGTTGATAGGGTTTTCAGATATAATATAGATAAATATAGATACATTATATAGATAAATTACGATACTAATATAGATAAATTACTAATCATATCTGCTAATCCAAAAGGAATTGGAAAAAAAAATTAATTGGTAGTTTCAGCAGTACAATAGTCGTTAAATTAAAAAAAAAAAATTTTTAAATTTAAGGGTTTAAACTAAAATGCCCTTAAAACTAGAAAAAGTGAAAAATTTAAAATGCACATTCATCACTAGTTTTGATTTGAGCACATCAATCATTTAGCGGACAAAAAGTCCAAAATATGTTAGTGCGTATCTATCTGCCTGAGTATTGCTTAAGTGGTTTAATTTCTTAAGTGTATTTTAGAATTGACTCTGTCAAAGTGGTCATTAGAAAACATCTTTAATATCCCTGAACACGAAAAGGCAATTTCTTAGCTCAAATTTATATGGAATTTCCTAGTAATGGTATAAAGGTAAGATTCAAATGCAATGGTTTGACTCTAAAACCACCAAATTTTAAATAACAACTTGCCAGACTAAACCTAATCCGAGATACTCAATAATAAGGATACCCCATATGAAAGGGAATTTACGATACTCTGCAAATTTCATCACACACAAAAATTTCAAACTTCACCATATAATTTAAAAATGAATTTAGTATAAAACAAGCGGAACAGATATAACAACTAAATATAAAACAAAAGTACAAATGCTGAGCTTCAACCCCTTGAAGGGTTGAGGAGGTATTTATTGTTATACTCTGTCGCTGATTTTTTACTGTTCCACGATCAAACCATTCCTCTCTGTTGCTATGAGGTTTATTCATTATCCTTAAACAAATATTTAGCATTATATCAATTATTTTTTTTAGACAATATTTTGGTCAATTATATTTTGGTTTAAGCACTAGGTTTTGCACATTTACATCAGAAATAAAATTTGCCCCCCCCCCTAGTGTGTAAATATATAACCTGAATTGGTATATATAGGGGGGTGGGGGTAAAAGTCATTTCTGACAAAAATGATTATTATATTTTGGAAAGAGCATAGAAAAAAGGCATTGAGTGGTATATTCACTTTATTAATAAGTCAATAACATGATTTGGTAAAAATTTACCAATTCAAAGTCAAACGATAAACCGATTTTAAAAGATAAACCGATGGTATTGATAAAATAACACCTTAAGGGCGTAGATTAAAATACGCATTTTTTTTGTAGCCCGTATTTAAATGAAACATACCAGGGCAGGTAAACTCGCGGGAATGTATATAAGAAGGGCAAAGATGAAAAAAATAACTCAAATATTAGGTTAATTATATGGGAGACATAAAAAATAACATTGGACTGAAATGGCCAAAGGTGCCAGAATGCATAAATATCTCACATGCGGTACCCACTTAAGATCCTTCAGAAATTGATGAAAAGCTTAAACTTAAGTCTTAAAAATGTGATACAAAAAAGTTGCCTTGCGTTTAAAGACTGTGGAGGTAAGGACGATGTTCCTGATCAATTGTGTCTCCGCCACACTGACAAAAAATAAAATAAAATAATTCAAACTAAAATATAAAAAGGAAAAAAGTCTCATACCATAAGAAAAGAAAACCCAGAGGACAATATCGGTCAAATTTGTCTAAACAGCAAAAACATAGCAAGTATTAAAAGCTACAGAACGGCAAAAGCAGCAATTATGAAATCATTTTAATTCCAAAATTTAATTTAGTCCTATCAAAATTCATTAAAACGCAAATCGGAAAATTCCTACATTTAAGGAGAATGACAAAATTTTAATTTAACTTCAACTATATACCTCCCTTATTCAACCTCCTACCTCTTTACTTCCAACTTCAACTATTTACGAATCAACCTTATTAGCCTTTCTCTCCAACCTTACCAATCAAACTTTAGACCATAAGCCACGTACGCATTTGCCCGTATATTGTTGACATGCAAAATAAGCAAATCTCCTCTCCTCTATACCTTTTTACCATGTATTGTGTTATGTTTAATCTCACAAATTTTATACTTTCTTTTCCAACCTTTGTTTTTAATAAGTTGTGTTTTTGTTTTTACCATAAACTAAACTGCCTTGTAGTTTTTTTTCCGTCTAATTCCGCTATAAACTATACAAGGTCAAATTGTATTTATTCTTCTTCACGCCAGTTTGCTTAATGCGAGAAGTACAAATTTGGCCTATCTGGGCTTGTGATAGCCATTTTTCGGGAATAAATCTTACCAGGCCATGAGAAATTCCCCCTCAGACTGACCCGAAAGAATCCACAGAGGTCAATATGATTAGTCATATCAAACAGTTCGTGGTAACGAACTGTAAGTAAGGAGCGACCAGGCTCAATAGTAACCGACACTATAAAAACGGAATTTTGGTACCAATAGATATATCAAAGAGAATTGGCTTATTATGTTGATTCCAAATATATAAGTTTCATTAAGTTTAGTCTTACCCATCAAAAGCTACGAACCTGAGAAAATTTTCAGATTTTCGAAAAAAAGGGGGGGGATGACCCCTAGAAGTCATAGAATTTTAATGAAAATCACACCATCAGATTTAGCGTATCAAAGAACCCTACTGTAGAGGTTTCAAGCTCTTATCAGTAAAAATGTGGAATTTTGTATTTTTTGCCAGAAGAAAGATCACGGATGCGTGTTTATTTTTGTTGTTTTTTTCAAACAGTTCGTGCTAACGAACTGTAAGTAAGGAGCGACCCGGCTCAATGGGAACCGAAACTCTAAAAAACGGAATTTTGATACCAATAGATACATCAAAAGAATCAGGTTTTAATTCTGATTTCAAATATATAAGTTTCATCAAGTTTAATCTTACCCATTAAAAGTTACAAGCCTGAGAAAATTTGGCTGATTTTCGAAAAAAGGAGGAAAGACCCTCTAAAAGTTATAAAACCTTAATGAAAACCACACCACCATATTCAGCGTATCAGAGAAGCCTACTGTAGAGGTTTCAAGCTCCTATCTACAAAAATGTGGAATTTTCCATTTTTTGCCAGAAGAAAGATCACGGATGCGTGTTTATTTGGTTTTTTTTTCCAGGGGTAATCGTATTGACCCAGGGGTCCTAGAATATCGTAGGAGGGCTCATTGGGATGGAAATTAAAATTTCTAGTGCCCTTTTTAAGTGACCAAAAAAAATGGAGGGCAACTAGGCCCCCTCCCACACGCTCATTTTTTCCCAAAGTCACCCGATCAAAATTTTGAGATAGCCATTTTGTTTAGTATGGTCTAAAATGTGATAACTATGTCTTTTAGGATGACTTAATCCCCCGAAGCCCCCGGGGGGAGGGCTGAAAATTATGAACTTTACCCAATATTAACATATAGCATTGGTTATTGGGAAGTATACACGTTTTCAGGGGGAATTTTTTCTGGTAGTGGGGGGTGGGGTGGGTCGGGGGTTATGTGGGAGGATCTTTCCACGAAGGAAGTTTTCATGGGGGAAGGGACATTGCTATGAAGGGGGTACCGGACTCCCCAGCATTATTTTAAAAAAAATCAGAAATTAAATATAAAAAAAAAACAAGTTTTTCAACTGAAAGTAAGGAGCAACATCAAAACTTAAAACGAACAGAAAATATTACGTATATGATTGGGTTCACCCCCTAGTCAATACCTCGCTCTTTAAGCCAAAGATTTTTTAGTACTTTCATAAGAGCTATTTATTCTAATTAACGGCTTTTGTGATTAAGGGGTCATTTTTAAAGAATTGGAACAAAATTCGAACTTTAGAGTAAAGAGCAAGGTATTGACTAGGGGGCGAACCCCCTAATATACGTATTAAAAATCTATGAATATAGAAGTTCCTTACGTAAGTTAATTCGTAAGTTACGTATATTTATTAATAATAAATATGTTCGCAAATAAAATTAAACAAGTTTCGAGAAAGCCATTTAACAAAATAAAAGTAAAATTAATATGCAATTTTTTTTAATTATTCATGTACGGTGAGCCAAAATCAAAACTTGCATTAATTCAAAAACGTTCAAAAATTAAATAAAAAAACAAGTTTTTTTAACTGAAAGTAAGGAACGACGTTAAAACTTAAAACGAACAGAAATTATTCCGTATATGAAAGGGGCTATCCCCTCCTCAACGCCTCGCTCTTTACGCTAAAGTTGACTTTCTCACAACTCTATTTTTTTTTAAACAATAAAAAACTTTTGCGTAAAGAGCGAGGCGTTGAGGAGGGGATAGCCCCTTTCATATACGGAATAATTTCTGTTCGTTTTAAGTTTTAACGTCGTTCCTTACTTTCAGTTAAAAAAAAAATTTAATTTAATTTTTTACAGGGGTGATCCTATCAACCCAGTGGGCCAAGAACGTCGGGAGAGGTTTCATTCTAGCGGAAATGAAAAGTTCTATTGCCCTTTATATGTAACCAAAAAAATTGGAGGGAAACTAGGCCCCCTACCACGCCACTTTTTTCCCCAGAATCTTCCGATCAAATTTTGAGATAGCAATTTTGTTCAGCTTATTTGAAAGGCCCAATAACTATGTCTATGGAAATGACATACCCCCCACCCCCAAAGCTCCTGGAGAAAGTTATTTAAATTATAAAATTTGCCCATTGTTTACGTATAGTATTTGTTATTGGGAAGCATGCATACATATTCATGGTAGGGAAGGGAGGACGAATTTTCTCCTGGGGGGGGATTTTGCAGGGAGAGAGAATTTTCCATGGAGAGGGATGTTTCCAGGGGGTGAACTTTTTCAGGTGAAATTTTACACTGGGGGAATATCCCAGAATTCCTATACGAAATTTCTTTATGTGTCTTGCTTTCTCTGTACCGATTCAGTTTTACGTATGGAGATGTTAAGGTTAATTGTCCAGGGTAAATTTTCGCAATGATCGAATTGTCCAGAGGATATTTCCGTGGGTAGGGGGATTTTTTCGTGGAAGTGGAGCCAGATATCCTGGCCCTATTTAAAAACGATCAGAAATTAAAAAAAATTAGTTTTTTCAATTGAAAGTAAGGAGCAACATTAAAACTTAAAACGAACAGAAATTATTACGTATATGAGGGGGGTTGCCCCCTCTTTAACACCTCGCTCTTGACGCTAAAGTTTTAATTTTGTCCCAATTCTTTAAAAATGACCCCTGAAACACAAGGGTCATTTAATTAGAACAATAAATAATTTTTTTTTAAAGTGCCCAAAAACTTTAGGGTGAAGAGCGAGGTGTTAAGGAGGGGGCAATCCCCCTCATATACGTAATAAATTCTGTTCGTTTTAAGTTTTAATGTTGCTCATTACTTTCAGTTGAAAAAACTTGTCTTTTTTATTTAATTAATCTAAAAAGGCAATTTCCCTTAAAAAAAAATGAGATAGGAGGACAAAAGAGGAGATAAAAGATACAAATATGGATAAAAAGGACAAACATAAAAAATGAGAAGACAAAAGAAAAAAAGCGAGAGAGCAAGAAAACTCCATACCAGGACAACAATAGTTAGGGACCATTTGAAAGCCCAGAAGACAATATCTTAAAATATCGAGAAGACCTTGCTCGGGTTACTCAGGCCACATACTGGTTCACTTGATATGCTATCCTCACCATCAAATAAACTTCCTACCATACGGCCATACTGCGACTGAAAGAAATGCATAGACCAAAACCAATTATTTAATCACACAAAATCAATACAACTTGATATATTAGTCGTTAGCACAGGTACCCGCAGGTCCTGTCCCTCCCGGAGGGACAGGACCTGCCCGGAGGGGCAATAGATTCTATTTTATTTCCAAAACTCCAGCCCGGAGGGGCAAAATATTCTTCATAAGGGAAACAGGTTGAAACAGGAAGAAGAATTAAACTTTTAGGTCATTATTTTTCAACTTCTCAGGAGAGTCTTCCGGAAATCCTCTTCCGGCCCCTCCCCCTCTCTCAGCGAGCAGATATATTGTATCTTAAAAGATATATAATTGTAGGGTATTGCATCGACAACGCAAGGGAATATGGAAAATTAATCACATAAACGGGAAGGGAGGTTGCCCTGGCTTTGTTTGCCGTGTATATTGAAGATAGTTGATTATGTTATTAGCAAAGATAATTTCTTAAACCACATTGGCCTGCCATAACATAAAGAAAGAAAAACGATCAAAAATGGGTTTTTTCAAGCCCAAACGACAATACTGAAAATACTTTCAGTAATATATATATATATATATATATATATATATATATATATTATATTTCACATGCGTTCCGTTATAAATTTTTTTGATGCCGTCAATGTTGTTGCCTACCCGCTATGCTAGCTCATGTTATTGATTGTAAATGTTATTATTGAAAAAAAACTGAAGTTTTTCAAATAGAGGTAAAGAGTAACATTAAAATTTAAAACGAACAAGATTTAGTCGGCTATCTATTTTGTCAACATTTATTTGATTAAGAGCAACTGGAGCGCCACTACAAGAAATTTGATTTATATTCTGTAATTGTTTTATAGTACTTTCTGTAGTCAAATGGTTAACATTGAAAAACTTCCCGTGGTCAAAGTCTTCATATTGAAAAAAAATAATAGGCATACCTCATACAAGAAAATATTTCTTTTAAATATAAAAATTAATTATATTAAAAGAAAAACTAAATAAAAGGAAGTAGATGGCTAAACGTCATCAATTAAGGCCTTCAGGGAAAATACAACTAGATTCTATGAGTTTGAGCACCTTAAATCACTTTGAATACATTCTATATAAAGCCAAAGATATAGAGCCGTCTTATAACAATTCATAAAAAATGTAAATTTCCCAAAGATATAAATTTCACCGTCTTAAAATAATTCGTCGTTGTACTACCTCTTATTGCTTGTATACTGGAAAGGGAGTCTGGTCTTTGTTGTTATTTAGTACATTTATGTGTTTTTCGCGTAATTTATGGGTATTTTTATACATTTTATAGTATTTTTTTTTCAAAAAATTATATTTTTAAGTTGGGATTGTGAGATAGTATTTCAAAGCGTGAAAACTAATTAATTCCCCTACCGAAAAGCAAAATGAAGTACACTATTTGGCAAGCTCTTTCTAAAGGTTATTTAATGTAGAAAGCAAAAAGAAAACGAAAGAGAATAACAAAGACAAAAGCAAAGCGAAAAGAAAACGAAGGAGAATAACAAAGAGAAAATAATAAGTAACGAGAAGGAGCGAAAGTGAGAAAATACCAGTATATAGAAAGAAACTACACAAATACGGAAGAATAAAGGGTTTATCTGAATAGATTCAAAATTCAGGCTAATTATATAATTTACACTGAACTGAACGTGAATAAAAAAGGTCAAGCAAAGAAAAGGACCGTTCAGAAGTTTACAGCACTAAATTGAGCCAAGTTCAAAAGAAAATTACTTTCAAAAGTATAAAAAAGTACCAAGTTCAGAAGTAAAGAAAAGTACAAAAGAAAAGTTTGAAGTAATTTAAGCGACTAAAATTGAATCTTATTGGATTATGACGTAAGATGATAAAATAAAATTCATTTTGAATTTATTTTGTAAGATAATAAAAAGATTAAAAGAAAGAATAGGAGAGAGAGGAAAGGTAGAAAGAAAAAAAGGAAGTGAAAGAGAGAATCTTGTGCCCCCTCCCCTCCCCCCGTATAGAAGAAAAAACTATACAAAACAGAAAAAAAAAATCGATAAATGTCAGGAAATAATAAATTGTTCGTATTTGAAACACGGATACAAAATTCAAACATCATACAAAATATATTCTAAAAACTGAATCCAGAAGGCCAAACTGAGGCAGATCTTATCCGGAAGATTTAGAATAAATTGGCTGAAGTTCAGAAGAAAAGTAACCATCAAGTTCGTATATTATATTTTATTACAGTTTTTTAAGACAAAAAGAAATCAAATGAGGAAAAATATGTTTAAAATAAGATAATGGAAGTGAGAAAATCTTTTGACCCATGTGTTGAAGAAATCACAAAAAAAAAATACCGTCATAATTTCTTTCTGGCGATAAGCTGCAGCAGTTAACCTGGCAGTTGAATCTTCTACCTCACACAGTTTGCTACCAATATAAGACAGAAAATTATCCAGGTCATCCTCGGACAGCAGCCAACCTTGTACAAGAGCCTGGCGATTACCTGCTCGAGCAAATGGCACGTGAACCAATACGGACACATAAATATCAGGGTATAGTATTAGATTACTACCAGGTACAATGAACTGAAAGAAGGAAACTTAATAATTTCAATTATATCTAAGCCAAATGATTTTTTGAAGCCAGAGATAGTTATTTTTATATGACAAGGAGCAGGGGTTAACAATTTAAAGGGGGGTCAAGTTTTTTTTTTATATAGATACAAAAAAAAGGTTTTTGTCAAGATCTAGGAGTCAACAGTTTTATTCTTATTATTCAATTTTCTCAAATGAATTCACCAAAAAGTTATTTTTCAAAACCTAGGAGGCCCCTCCAATCGGTAACCGCTGAAAATAAAAAGAGAGGGAAACAAAAAAAAAATTAATCAGAAACAAACCACAGTCGAACAACTAACAAAGTAATTATACAAACATTTCTTTTCGTAGTTGTTTTTCTTGAAAAATTTTCCTCAAATTTTTATTTCCTCGATTTTTTTTTATTCGCCTCTTTGTTTTTAAGTTTTACTTGTAGCTGACACATCCAATCAAAATTTTGAGATAGCCATTTTGTTTTAGCGTAGTTGATTTCAAGATAGAAAATGTGTTTTTGAGGAGGACACTCCCCCAAAACCCTCAGGACAAGGGTTTTAAGCTATGCCCTGGGGGCATATAAGGTTTTTTATAGAAAGCGTTGTCGTAGAAACTTCAAAAAAGGCTCATTCGACTGGAAATTCAAAGGGCTAGTGCCCTTTTTAATAGTCGAAAAGGATTGGTGGGCAACTAGCCCCCCCCCCGCCCATCTTTCCCCCAAACACATGCAATCAAAATTGTGAGATAGCTATTTTGTTCAACGTAGTTGATTTCCAGATAGAAAATAGGTTTTTGAAGAGGACACTCCCCCACAACCCACAGGGCAAGGGTTTTAAGTTATGCCCTGGGGGCATATAAGGCTTTTATAGAAGGTGTTGTCGTAGAAACTTCAAAATAGGCTCATTCGATTGGAAATTCAAAGGGCTAGTGCCCTTTTTAATAGTCAAAAGTGATTGGAGGGAAACTAGCCCCCCCCTTCACGCCCATCATTCCCCCAACCACATCCAATCAAAATTTTTAGATAGCCATTTTGTCAGCGTAGCTGATTTCCAGATAGAAAATATCTTTTTGAGTAGGACACTCCCCCACAACCCTCGGAGCAAGGGTTTTAAGTTATGCGCTGGGGGCATATACGGTTTTTATAGAAGGCGTTGTCGTAGAAACTTCAAAACAGGCTCATTCGATTGGAAATTCAAAGGGCTAGTGCCCTTTTTAATAGTCGAAAGCGACTAGAGGGCAACTAGCCCCCCCCCCACACACCCATCATTCCCCCAAACACATCCAATCAAATTGTGAGATAGCCATTTTGTTCAGCGTAGTTGATTTCCAGATAAAAACTATGTTTTTGAGGAGGACTCTCCACCAAAACCCTCAGGACAAGGGTTTTAAGTTTTATGCCCTGGGGGCATATAAGGTTTTTATAGAAGGCGTTGTCGTAGACTTCAAAACAGGGTCATTGATTGCAAAATTCAAAGGGCTAGTGCCCTTTTTTGATAGTCAAAAGTGATTGGAGGGCACCTAGCCCCCCCCCACGCCCATCATTCCCCAAAACACATCCAATCAAAATTTTGAGATAGCCATTTTGTTCAGCGTAGGCTAGTTGATTTTCAGATAGAAAATATGTTTTTGAGGAGGACACTCCCCCCACAACCCTCAGGGCAAGGGTTTTATGTTCTGCCCAGGGGGCATACAATGTTTTTATAGAAGGCGTTGTCGTAGAAACTTCAAAAAAAACCTCATTCGATTGGAAATTCAAAGGGCTAGAGCCCTTTTAATAGTCGAAAGTGAGAAATAATATTTGTTGTTTTTGTTGTTCTTTAGACCAGGGCACTTCGTATCGACGAATTGTCGTGGGAACTTCGAAAGGGGCTCATTCGATTGAAAATAGAACGGGCTGATGCCCTTTTTAATAGTCGAAAATGATTGGAGGACAACTAATACCCCTTCCACTCCCACCCTCCCATTTGCCCATTATGTTTAAAAACTAAATGTTGCCTTAAGATTAAATCAAAATGCACTGTGATAATGCTAATTCCTAATGCGTATCCCAAGAACGACTGAGGGTATTATGTTCAAACTTTCGAGGCTACTTCTGCTCTTAAAATTTAACCAAATCAAAATAGTGTAAGTGTATCAAAGCTATCAAAGAAAGTAAACAGATTTTTTTGCAAATGGTATCAAGTTTTCCATTTCAGGTCAACTAGAGGAGGTATGAAACTAAGTTACAGTACTATTTGTGTCCAGATTTTTAAAAGGGTGTATGTTGTTAAAAATTGCTGAAAATTTTTCTCCAGCATACAAATAGCAGGCCAAACTATAAAGTCTTAGAAACGAAAAGATTTAAAATGTTATTTTCTTTTTCCCTGTAAAGACTATGTCAATATAAAACGAACAGAAATTAATTAAAAAAACTTTTTCCACAAAATAAGTTTTTCAAAGAAAAGTAAAGAACTCCATTAAACAAAAAATGAGCAAAAATAAATCAAATAATTTACCAAGCTCGAAACTACCACAAATCAGCATCGATAAATAAATGAAACCCAAAACGAACAGAAATTAAAATAAATAACCGAGTCAAACTCAAAACGAGCAGAAATTAACACAAGTTGGGCACAAAAACCCTATGCCTTCCCAAGGCCAGAACAAAATTTTCACTTTACTTTAAAAAAAACAAAAATTTTCACTTTAATTAAAAAACAAAACTCCAATAAAATTCTTAAATTTGGAAAGCCTTCTTTCCCACGGGGGGGGGGGATTTCACGGGGGTGGGTTTTTACCGGGGTAAAGTATTTGGACAGTTTGAAGTCAGAAAAAAATTCTTTCTAGGTATATGGCCACCAAAAAATTACAGAAGAATAACGAGGTATCTGGAAATTTTGTTACCTAAAAAAAGCCCAGTATACAGTAAATGTAATGTTTCATTTAAGTGTTTTTTCCAAGTGTTAAGTATTTTTTTTTTCAATGACCGTTTTTTCCAAGTATTAAGTACTATATTAGGTTAATGTAGTGTTTCATTTAAGTGTTTTATGATGATCGCTGATCAAAGTTTATGTTATTTGTGCCTTTCATTTACGTTATTTTACTGTGTTCATGGCCGTATATTTGGCTTTAAAATAGAGTTATTTATTTATCTCTCTAATATGCAGAATAATTGTACCAAA
This sequence comes from Artemia sinica, assembly GCA_027921565.1. Lineage (NCBI taxonomy): Eukaryota > Metazoa > Arthropoda > Branchiopoda > Anostraca > Artemiidae > Artemia > Artemia sinica. The sequence continues at coordinate 49,671,292 of CM051272.1, forward strand.
CACATTTTGCATGCAGACCCGCTATACTTTACCCCCCCCCCCCTAATGTGCAGATCTATAGCCCAAATTTATTTGTAAAGCCACGAAGAAACTAACGAAAAAACCGGGGTGTTCTCGAATTTTACACAGCGTAAACTTGATTGAGTGGCACATAACACACAAGTACCAAAATTCCTTCCTCTACGGAAATTAAAAAACTTAAACTCAAACAAAATTCTCAAATATGGAAAGCCTTATTTTCCACGGGAGGGTGTACTTTCTAGGGGGGGGGGTATATACCAGGAGGGGTATTTTTCGTGAGGGGAGGGGGGGGGGTATTTTTTCCTCGGGGGGGGGGATATTTTTTCGGGGGTAATAACCGAGGCGGAGGTAAATGCCTAGAACCTGAAAATATGAACACTTACATGTCGTGTCAATCCTTGGAGACAGGCTTTCAAGGAGGAGTATATTCGATCTAGTGGTACTTCATCCGAATCACTTGTCTACAAAAAAAAGGGAAAGTTATACCAACGTTGCCAGACAGGACACACTAGATGACTAGCTCACTAAATTTTCAAATTAGCGCGTTTTTTTTGCGAGTTTTTTTACAAATTAAATCTTCAGCATATTTTGGCTTTTATGGCTAAAATATGTTTTACAAGGCAGCTAGTAACTGAATTATCCAATTTTAGCAAATCACAGTAATTAGTCCTAAAATTTCATAAGATTGAAATTACAGCTTTCTGGAGGTTACTATGTTTTGAGGTCAGGAGGTATTTTTCTTTTCTTACGCTTTTTTTCAATTTTTTTACGGTATGCTACTATAAATTTTAAAACCACAAAAAACACAATTCCCAGCTTTGCAGGGTGCCTTTCCGCCATAGGGCACCCCTTTCACCGTGGGAATACATTAATAATACACAAATATTTTTCTTAAAACATTGTTCTCAATCAACTATACATCATCCTCCATCCTCGCAATCTTCTCTCAACCCCTTAACAAACCTAGAAGGAGTAGAATGATGTGCCCTTACAATATCTTTAGGCACGTATTTCTAATCATTCTTTAAAAACACACACAAATAAACTACTAAATTCTTTTTAATACCTTTTGGCTACTTAAAATTCATACAATAACCATTAAATGTAATTTAAATTCTTTTATCATAATACTAACTTAATTTCCTCAAATTTTAATAATATTTACAATATAAAACTATTTATACTTTATAGCATTTAAATCAAAATTTTCAAATTTAAAACTCAATTTTACTCATCCATCCATTCCACATCTACTCTCTCCCTCCATACTCGACTCCATCTCAAGTCATCCACATAACTTTCAAGCCAAACATTCGCCAAAGGAATTTTGACCTGCTTCTGACGTTTCCGCATTTTCCACACACGCATGCTAACACTTGTCACTAATAAACACAGCGCATAGTTCCTTGGTTTATCTTTAACACAAAGGGACAGCTTTAGAGCTTTCTCTCCTTTTCTTCTACAGACGTTGGTTTTATTCCTTCATTTTCTAACATTTCCAATAGTCTTTGGGGTAATCCACCGTTCGAAGGGCATTGAATCAATTCGTGTATCAGTCCGTCAAGCACTTTGTCTCCACACATTGAATAAGTAGGCGTTTTGGTTTTCAATATGCGACTAACTCTGTCACTAAAGGGTAAGATTCCATGAATCATGCCGTTCACAAACTCTTTCTGTTCATAACTAAACGGCAATTCACTTAGATTTTTAAAAGATAACTGAAAATAAATGAACGGCTCCTTTTCTCTAGCTTCATAATTCGGTTCTTTCTCACTTCTAAAAACATACCGCGATACCTTCTTTAGTTCCTCCTTTCCCAAGTCACACCTCAGTGCTCCCATTCCTTTGCTTTCTTCAGAGGGCTGACAATCCACCGCAAGGGGTTCGGAATTTTTGTTGCTTAATTTTTTCACCTTCTCTTCTGCATCCTCATTCACTATAGGGAGACTCTCCACTGCCTCATAATTGCAGTTGATGGCTCCTCTTTAACCACAAGTTCACAAATGTTTCTGAGGAAGAACGTCCTGCATATTACCCTGAAATCTGCCACCCAAGTTCCGCCCGATTCCACAGGAAAGTATAGAATTTTCATCTGTAACTTTTCTTACGCTTTATCAAGCACCTTATAGTTCGGAAGGGAAATTAAAAATTTTTCTTTCGGCAAGTGAAATGGTGAAAGTTAAGTGTAAGTTATGATTTTAATGCAGTGATAATGAATAATAAATTTCAAATGTATACAGTGAAAGTGCTACTGACTGAAGTAGTATTGGGACTTAACAAAACAAAAATCAGCTGATACGAATTAGAAGCAGTAGCATTTTCTATAAGTAACAGAAAAAATGACATAGCGCCCCAAGCCATGTCAAATAAAAAACTTTACAAATTCGTCAGGGATCAAAGCCTGCTCCCAGCAATAGGTTCCAGATTAGATACAGCCTATATAGTAACCAAATTTCCTATATCGACTAATTGCATATGCAACGCCACTAATTTCTTTCATTTTTACTTTTTCTCCAGGCTTCTTCTCACTACCGCGATATTTTTGGCAGGAGTCTTGGTTGGCAGAGTCAAGTGAAAACTGTTTTATATCTAAAATCAGAACTGATAAAAATCAAAATTGATAAGAACCAGGCTTAAGTCCTTCCTGGATATTTTGTGAGTACATTTTCTCCAGGCTTCTTCTCTCTTTGGCGATATTTTGATAGAAATCAGGGTTGCCAGAGTCAAGTGAAAATTGATTTACATCCTAGATCCGAACTGATAAAAATCAAATTTGATTTCTACCAGGCTTAAGTCCTTCTTGGGTATTTTATGAGTAAAGAAGTAAATAGTAATAAAAAAAGGTAATTTAAACCTTAGGCATTAGAGTTCACGCTGGCCATGGGCCAGCGTGAATAAAATGTGATTGAGAAGTTTTGGAGCATTGAAAAATTTAATCTTGTAGGAGGGGCGGAAATTGTTTAACCCCAACCCTGACTTTCTATAACACATTTAAATCCTTAAAATTTTCAAAACTTATTCACAATCTATTTCGAGTGATTTAACCAAGTAATTCGGAGAAGAGTAAAAACAAAATTAAAGACGAAAGAAAATACAAACCTTTGGCTTAGCTAATAAGGAACGACCCCATAATATTTGACGTAAATAGGCTACGTAGAACAAATTGAATTGGAACAAACAAGTTGAACAAACAACTACGGTAATTCAATTTTATGAAGTTAAATGACAGGTCAATAATCCAATCTAACCCTGTCTACACTACTACCACTAGCCACTCATAGCAGCACCAAGCCACCTGAGGCCAACACAGCAAGGCCCACTATTCTTCCATCCCAGTCAATTCAAAGCTTCGCTCTTTATCTCCCCCTCCCCACCCTCCTCATGAAATTTATGACTTGCTCCAACCCCTTTCGGGGGAGGAACTATGGTAATTCAATTTCATGAAAGTCAAATGACAGGTCCAGAACTCAATCTAACCCATTCTATACTACTACCACTAACAAGTCATAGCAGAACCAAGCCGCCTGAGGCTACCACAGCACGGCTTGACTCTTTACACCCAACCCCCCTCATGAAGTTCAAATTTCCTTTAAATGGTTACTTATGACCTGTTCTCACCCCGTTCTGGGGTGACCTTTTTTCATTTGGCCGCAGATGGAATGCGAAAAAGCACAATCTTTGACAATATATCAACCTTCATCCTTAAGCCATGGTAAAGCCATCTTAACTTGTCTGTAAATAGGCTTAGAAAGTGAAATCAAACCACATTTTTTTGGAGAGGTAATTGTTTGATATACGGTCACCAACAAACGAGCACCCAAAACCATCCTAAAACAATTCCTTTGTAAAACTACAAAACACCTTCCTCAACCTTTCAAGTGCCCACATTTTAGAACCACAATTGATCACTGTCATTACCATGGCTTTCAATATCACAATCACAGTATGAAGACCTCTCTTCCTATTCTTCTAAACCAACTTAACTGCGAACTAATTTTTTCAACTTGTTACTTCCCATTTTACAAAAATTCTACTGATAATTTTCATTATTTTATAGCTAACTTTGTAATCGCCATATTTAAAAAAAAATATTTATCTATCAGCACCTGATGGTTTATTATTTTTCAATGCTTTTAGTACCATATCTAACTTGTCCTCACAAAATAAATTGTCCTTTAATTCCAAATTATTGAAAAAAACTCTCATTATTTTCTACATAAATTCCAACAGCTTTATTATATTCTATTCTTAACCCATCCTATATCTTTGGACAAAAGTAGAAGGGGGGGTACCAGCCCCACGGGGCACCCCTGCTGCCACCTACAACTTTTTTTAACACCAAATATGTGCATAGCCTCCCTAGGGGAAATAGATTTCTGAGAAATTGATTGCGTAATCGATTGGGAATTTGGAACACCTGGGCTGTCAGTCATTAATCAAATTGTTTCCAGGCAAAGTTTAATAATGTCTGACAGGTACTGTCAACATTTCTCCAGGAATAGATCCAAGTCATTAATGTCTTTGCCTCGGAAACAACTCTTTTGGTCGAACTCCAAAAGATATTAATAACCAAACGCCATGGAAACAATTCTCCAAGAAACATCTTAGCGATGAATTGTTTTAGCGCGGGAATCAGGTTTCTTATTAATTTGAAATGCGTCAGCGCAGGGATGCCAAAAACAAAAGGAACACGCTGAAATTACGTTTAGGGATTATTTGGGCGAAACTGTTTTAGACAGGTTATGGAATTATTTCGGCGAAAGAGTTAGAGACATTTTAAAAGATGATTTTAAAAGATGATTTTAGAAGAGGATTTGAGGGTGAAACTCTGTGGTCGTTATAATACACAAGTTCCATTTGAACAATGTTGTGAGGTCCCCTACCACAACCCCAAAGGGTTCCTATCCCCCCACCCCAACCCCGAAGGAAGCCACCGGTCCTCAAAGGTTCTCCGGATTCCCAAAGGCTCCTGAGCCACCATTTTAATACTTTTTTAAGGCTTTATTATATCTTTTCAGAACAAATTATTATTTAGGGAATTATTTCAGCGAAACAGTTAGAGACATTTTAAAAGATGATTTTTTGAAGAGATTTTAGAAGAGGATTTGAGGGTGAAACTCTGTGGTCGTTATAATACACAAGTTCCATTGAACAGTGTCGTGAGGTCCTCTACCCCAACCCCAATGGGTTCCGATCCCCACCACCCCAACCCCGAAGGAAGCGCCCGGTCCTCAAAGGTCCCCCGAAGCTCCCAAAGGACCACCCGCCCTCAAGGGACCCACAGATCCTCAAAAGCTCTCCCCGAGCCCCGTCTTTCGTTGATGTGGGTTGTCTGAAACTTATGATTTGGGATATGTAAATTACTATTTCGGACTTTTCCGAGCTAGATTTCTTAGTCTTTCGTTGGTGTGTGTTGTCTGTAACCTATGATTTGGGATGGATGGATTGCAATGTTTGACTTTTCTGAGCTGGATTTCTGAGCCGTTCATAGGAGTGTGTTGTCTGAAACTTATGATTTGAGATGTGTAGTTTGCCAGTTGGACTTTTCAGAGCTATGATTCTTAGTCTCTCATAGGCGTTTGTTGTCTGAAACTTCTAGTTTGGGATGAATAGTTTGCTATTTCAGGCTTTTCTGAGCTAAGGTTTCCTAGTATTTCGTAGGTGAATGTTGTCTGAAACTTATGACTTGGGATATGTAAATTACTATTTCGGGCTTTTCTAAGCTAGATTTCTTAGTCTTTCGTTGGTGTATGTTGTCTGAAACCTATGATTTGGGATGGGTGGATTGCTATTTTTGACTTTTCTGAGCTGGATTTCTTAGCCGTTCATAGGTGTGTGTTGTCTGAAACTTATGATTTGGGATGGTTAATTTGCTATTTTTGACTTTTCTGAGCTAGGTTTCTTAGCCGTTCATAGGTGTGTGTTGTCTGAAACCTATGATTTGGGATATGTAAATTACTATTTCGGGCTTTTCTGAGTTGGATTTCTTAGTCTTTCATAGGTATGTGTTGTCTGAAACCTATGATTTGGGATGTGTGGGTTGCTATTTTTTGACTTTTCATAGCCAGATTTCTTAGTCTTTCGTAGGTGTGTGTTGTCTGAAACCTATGATTTGGATTGTGTGGATTGCTATTTTTGACTTTTCTGAGCTGGATTTCATAGCCTTTCGTAGGGATGTGTTGACTGAAACCTATGATTTGGGATGAGTGGTTTGGTTTTTGGACTTTTCAGAGCTGGATTTCTTAGCCGGTCATAGGTGAGTATTGTCTGAAACCTATGATTTGGGATGGTTAATTTGCTATTTTTGACTTTTCTGAGCTAGGTTTCTTAGCCTTTCATAGGTGTGTGTTGTCAGAAAATTATGATTTGGGATGTGTAGTTTGCTATTTCAGGCTTTTCTGAGCTAAGGTTTCCTAGTATTTCCTAGGTGAATGTTGTCTGAAGCCAATAGTTTGGGATGAGTAGTTTGCTATTTCAGGCTTTTATGAGCTAGGTTTTCTTAGCCTTTCGTAGGTGTGTGTTGACTGAAACCTATGATTTGGGATATGTAATTTGCTATTTCCGACTTTTCATAACCGGATTTCTTAGTCTTTCGTAGGTGTGTGGTGTCTGAAACCTATGATTTGGGATGTGTGGGTTGCTATTTTTTGACTTTTCTGAGCTGGATTTCTTAGCCTTTCGTAGGTGTGTGTGTTGACTGAAACCTATGATTTGGGATGGTTAATTTGCTATTTTTGACTTTTCTGAGCTAGATTTCTTAGCCTTTCATAGGTGTGTGCTTTCAGAAAATTATGATTTGGGAGGTGTAGTTTGCTTTTTGGACTTTTCAGAGCTAGGATTCTTAGTCACTCATAGGTGTTTGTTGTCTGAAACTTCGAGTTTGGGATGAGTAGTTGGCTATTTCAGACTTTTCTGAGCTAAGGTTTCTTAGTATTTCGTAGGTGAATGTTGTCTGAAACTTATGATTTGGGATATGTAAATTACTACTTCGGGCTTTTCTGAGTTGGATTTCTTAGTCTTTCATAGGTGTGTGGTGTCTGAAGCCTATGATTTGGGATGAGTGGTTTGCTTTTTGGACTTTTCTGAGCTGGATTTCTGAGCCTTTCGTAGGTGTGTGTTGACTGAAACCTATGATTTGGGATGTGTAGTTTGCTATTTTTGACTTATCTGAGCTAGGTTTCTTAGCCTTTCATAGGTATGTGTTGTCAGAAAATTATGATTTGGGATGTGTAGTTTGCTATTTCTGGCTTTTCTGAGCTATGGTTTTCTAGTATTTCGTAGGTGAATGTTGTCTGAAACCAATAGTTTGGGATGAGTAGTTTGCTATTTTTGACTTTTCTGAGCTAGGTTTCTTAGTCTTTCGTTGGTGTGTGTGTTGACTGAAACCTATGATTTGGGATATGTAGTTTGCTATTTTTGACTTTTCTGAGCTGGATTTATTAGCCTTTCATAGGTGTGTGTTGACTGAAACCTATGATTGGGATGAGTGGTTTGCTATTTTTGTCTTTTCTGAGCTAGATTTCTTAGCCTTTCATAGGTATGTGTTGTCAGAAAATTAAGATTTGGGATGTGTAGTTTGCTATTTGAACTTTTCAGAGCTATGATTCTTAGTCCGTCATAGGCGTTTGTTGTCTGAAACTTCTAGTTTGGAATGAGTAGTTTCGCTATTTCAGGCTTTTCTGAGCTAAGGTTTCTTAGTCTTTCATAGGTGAATGTTGTCTGAAACCTATGATTTGGGATATGTAAATTACTATTTCGGGCTTTTCTAAGCTAGATTTCTTAGTCTTTCGTTGGTGTGTGTTGTCTGAAACCTATGATTTGGGATGGGCGGATTGCTACTTTTGACTTTTCTGAGCTGGATTTCTTAGCCTTTCATAGGTGTTTGTTGTCTGAAACCTATAGTTTTGGGATGACTAGTTTGCTATTTTTGACTTTTCTGAGCTAGGTTTCTTAGCCGTTCATAGGTGAGTGTTGTCTGAAATCTATGATTTGGGATATGTAAATTACTATTTCGGGCTTTTCTGAGTTGGATTTCTTAGTCTTTCGTTGGTGTGTGTTGTCTGAAACCTATGATATGGGATGGGTGGATTGCTACTTTTGACTTTTCTGAGCTGGATTTCTTAGCCTTTCATAGGTGTTTGTTGTCTGAAACCTATAGTTTGGGATGACTAGTTTGCTATTTTTGACTTTTCTGGGCTAGGTTTCTTAGCCGTTCAGAGGTGAGTGCTGTCTGAAACCTATGATTTGGGATATGTAAATTACTATTTCGGGCTTTTCTGAGTTGGATTTCTTAGTCTTTCATAGGTATGTGTTGTCTGAAACCTATGATTTGGGATGTGTGGGTTGCTATTTTTTTACTTTTCCGAGCTGGATTTCTTACCCGTTCATAGGTGAGTGCTGTCTGAAACTTATGATTTGGGATGGTTAATTTGCTATTTCCGGCTTTTATTAGCTAGGTTTCTTAGCCTTTCATAGGTGTGTGTTGTCAGAAAATAAAGATTTGGGATGTGTAGTTTGCTATTTGGACTTTTCAGAGCTAGGATTCTTAGTCCATCATAGGTGTTTGTTGTCTGAAACCAATAGTTTGGGATGAGTAGTTTGCTATTTCAGGCTTTTCTGAGCTAGATTTCTTAGCCGTTCATAGGTGTGTGTTGTCTGAAACTTATGATTTGGGATATGTAAATTACTATTTCGGGCTTTTCTGAGTTGGACACTTCTAAATTTTTCCATAGAAGATAGGAAAAGTTATACTATGATTGTGATTATTTTCCATGAAGATAAAAAGTTTCACTTTAATTCTAAATTTTCTTAAATTCAATTCCGACCTTTCTCAAAGAGATGAAAAAAATTAAAGTTCTGTTCCAAATATTTTCCCGGAAGAAGATAAGTTCAACTTCGATTCTGAATTTTCTCAATGAAAATGAAATAAGTTATTGATCAAATCTATTTTCCCAAAATAATGTAAAAATTTCCACTTCAGTTCAGATTTTTTTCTCAAAGAGATGAAGAAAATTTAAAGTTCTGTTCCAAATTTTTCATAGAAGATAGGAAAAGTTATACTTTGATCGTGAATATTCGAGTTCTATTCTGAATTTTACCAAAGAACACAATTCAATTCTAATTTCCCCAATAAAAAATTTAAAGTTCAATTCTAAATTTTTCGGTGGAAGATAGAAAAAGTAATACCATACTTGTGAATATTTTCCCAGAAGATAAAAGTTCTAGTTCAATTTTAAATTTTCTCAACGAAGTGAAGAAGAATTCAAGTTCTCTTCTGAATTTTACCAAAGAACACAATTCAATTCTAATTTCACCAGAGAAAATAAAAATCTTCCACTTCAGTTCCTTATTTCACAAAGACATAAAGAAATTTAAAGTTCAATTCTAAATTTTTCGTGTGGAAGATAGAAAAGTAATACCATACTTGTGAATATTTTCATGGAAGATAAAAAGTTCTAGTTCAATTTAAAATTTTCTCAACGAAGTGAAGGAAAGTTCAAGTTCTCTTCTGAATTTTCTCAATGAAAAAGAAATTAGTCATTGATCATTTCTATTTTTCCAAATAATATAAAAATTTTCCACTTTAGTTCAGATCTGGCTCGAAGAGATGAAAAATTTAAAATACTGTTCCAAATTTTTCACTGAAGATAAAAAAGTTCAAGTTCTCTTCGGAATTTTACAAAAAAAAAAAAATTCAATTCTAATTTCTCCAGAGAAAATAAAATCTTCCACTTCAGTTCTTTATTTCACAAAGACATAAAGAAATTTAAAGTTCAATTCCAATTTTTTCGGTGGAAGATAGAAAAAGTAATACCATACTTGTGAATATTTTCCCGGAAGATAAAAAGTTCTAGTTCAATTTAAAAAATTTTCTCAACGAAGTGAAGAAAAGTTCAAGTTCTCTTCTGAACTTTACCAAAGAACACACTTCAATTCTAATTTCTCCAGAGAAAACAAAAATCTTCCACTTCAGTTCTTTATTTCACAAAGACATAAAGAAATTTAAAGTTCAATTCTAATTTTTCGGTGGAAGATAGAAAAAGTAATATCATACTTGTGAATATTTTCACGGAAGATAAAAAGTTCTAGTTCAATTTAAAATTTTCTCAACGAAGTCAAGGAAAGTTCAAGTTCTCTTCTGAACTTTACCAAAGAACACACTTCCAATTTCTCCAGAGAAAACAATAATCTTTCACTTCAGTTCTTTATTTCACAAAGACATAAAGAAATTTAAAGTTCAATTCTAAATTTTTCGGTGGGAGATAGAAAAATTAATACCATACTTGTGATTATTTTCACGGAAGATAAAAAGTTCTAGTTCAATTTAAAATTTTCTCAATGAAGTGAAGAAAAGTTCATGTTCTCTACTGAATTTTACCAAAGAACACAATTCAATTCTAATTTCTACAGAAAAAATAAAAATCTTCCACTTCAGTTCTTTATTTCACAAAAGACATAAAGAAACTTAAAGTTCAATTCTAAATTTTTCGGTGGAAGATAAAATAAAGTAATACCATACTTGTGAATATTTTCCCGGAAGATAAAAAGTTCTAGTTCAATTTAAAATTTTCTCAACGAAGTGAAGAAAAGTTCAAGTTCTCTTCTGAACTTTACCAAAGAACACACTTCAATTCTAATTTCTCCAGAGAAAATAAAAATCTTCCACTTCAGTTTTAAGTTCCCCAAAGAAATAAAGAAATTTAAAGTTCTATTCTAAATTTTTAGATGGAAGATAGAAAAAGTAATACTATGACTGCGATTGTTTTCCATGAAGATCAAAAGTTTCACTTTATTTATAATTTTTCTTAAATTCAGTTCTGATTTTTCTCAAAGAGATGAAAAATTTAAAGTTCTGTTCCAAATTTTTCATAGAAGATAGAAAAAGTTATACATTGATTGTGAATATTCAACATGAAGATAAGGAACTCCAATTTAATTCCGAGTTTTCTCGAAGAAGTGCAAATTGTTCAAGTTCTCTTCTGAATTTTCTTAAAGAAGAGAAAAAAGTTAACTCAATTCTGAATTTTACCAATGAAAATGAAAAAACCTTCCACTTCAGTTCTTAATTTCTCAAAGACATAAAAAATTTAAAGTTCAGTTCTAAATTTTTCTGTAGAAGATAGGAAAAGTTATACTATGATTGTGATTATTTTCCAGTGAAGATAAAAAGTTTCACTTTAATTCTAATTTTCTTAAGTTCACTGCCGATTTTTTGCAAAGAGATGAAAAATTTAAAGTTCTGTTCCAAATTTTTCATAGAAGATAGAAAAAGTTATACATTGATTTGAATATTCGACATGAAGATAAGGAGCATCACTTTAATTCTGAGTTTTCTCGAAGAAGTGCAAAATGTTCAAGTTCTCTTCTGAATTTTCTTAAAGAAGTGAAAAAAGTTAGCTCAATTCTGAATTTTACCAATGAAAATGAAAAAAGCTTCCACTTCAGTTCTTAATTCCTCAAAGACATAAAAAATTCAAAGTTCTCTTCTAATTTTTCCAAGAAAATAAAAAGGCTCCACTTCAGTTCTGGTTTTTTTCTTAAAGAGATGAAAAATTTAAAGTTCTTTTCTAATTTTAAATTAAATTTTAGCTCCTTTTGTCCTATGGATTTACCCATCAAATTTTTAAATTAGAGAATGAGTGACACGTTCTATTATTAAAGACAATCGTTCAAACTCGTTCATCTAACCTTCAAAACAATAGGTTAGGTTAGCTATAAATAAATATAATACATAAATAGAAACATTTCTACATGTTTAAGTTAGGTTAGGTTAGGTTAACTTATCATGAGTGCTCATGATAAGTTAACCTAACATTTTCCGGCGAGTATGGTTAGGTTAGGTTAGACTAGATTAAGTTAGGTTAGATTAGGTTAGGTTAGGTTAGCCTACGTACACTTCACTTAGGTTAGCTTAGGTTAGGTGAGAGACATGCAAAAAGTTAGGTGTATGATTAGGTTAGGTTAGGTTAGATTAAGTTATGCTAGGTTAAGTTAGGTTAGGCTAGGTTAGCCTACGTACGCGCGCGTATCTGTGAATAATCTGTGAATAATCGGCATAGTGTTTCTTTCAGGAATGGAAAGACAAAAAAAAACTCAGTGCTGCAGATTGCCTTGTCGTCTTTGACGATCTCGATGTTACTAATCTTTCAAGCGAAGAAGATGACAGCGATCCCACATGGGATCCATCTGACTTTCCAGGAAATGCGGAAACCTTCTACGAGCTGCTTGACGATCAAGAAACGGAACTCGGCTGTGAATTCGACGGTGCAAGTGAAAGCGATACAGTCGCTGCTGTTATTGAGGATGTTATTTATGGATCTGCAAGTGCTCATAGTGCTCAAATTTTTCATCTCTTTGAGAAAAATCAGAACTGAATTTAAGAAAAATTATAAATAAAGTGAAACTTTTGATCTTCATGGAAAACAATCGCAGTCATAGTATTACTTTTTCTATCTTCCATCTAAAAATTTAGAATAGAACTTTAAATTTCTTTATTTCTTTGGGGAACTTAAAACTGAAGTGGAAGATTTTTATTTTCTCTGGAGAAAATAGAACTGAAGTGTGTTCTTTGGTAAAGTTCAGAAGAGACCTTGAACTTTTCTTCACTTCGTTGAGAAAATTTTAAATTGAACTAGAACTTTTTATCTTCCGGGAAAATATTCACAAGTATGGTATTACTTTTTCTATCTTCCACCGAAAAATTTAGAACTGAACATTAAATTTCTTTATGTCTTTTGTGAAATAAAGAACTGAAGTGGAAGATTTTTATTTTCTCTGTAGAAATTAGAATTGAATTGTGTTCTTTGGTAAAATTCAGTAGAGAACATGAACTTTTCTTCACTTCATTGAGAAAATTTTAAATTGAACTAGAACTTTTTATCTTCCGTGAAAATAATCACAAGTATGGTATTAATTTTTCTATCTCCCACCGAAAAATTTAGAATTGAACTTTAAATTTCTTTATGTCTTTGTGAAATAAAGAACTGAAGTGGAAGATTTTTGTTTTCTCTGGAGAAATTAGAATTGAAGTGTGTTCTTTGGTAAAGTTCAGAAGAGAACTTGAACTTTCCTTGACTTCGTTGAGAAAATTTTAAATTGAACTAGAACTTTTTATCTTCCGTGAAAATATTCACAAGTATGATATTACTTTTTCTATCTTCCACCGAAAAATTAGAATTGAACTTTAAATTTCTTTATGTCTTTGTGAAATAAAACTGAAGTGGAAGATTTTTGTTTTTTCTGGAGAAATTAGAATTGAAGTGTGTTCTTTGGTAAAGTTCAGAAGAGAACTTGAACTTTTCTTCACTTCGTTGAGAAAATTTTAAATTGAACTAGAACTTTTTATCTTCCGGGAAAATATTCACAAGTATGGTATTACTTTTTCTATCTTCCACCGAAAAATTTGGAATTGAACTTTAAATTTCTTTATGTCTTTGTGAAATAAAGAACTGAAGTGGAAGATTTTATTTTCTCTGGAGAAATTAGAATTGAATTTTGTTCTTTGGTAAAATTCCGAAGAGAACTTGAACTTTTTTATCTTCAGTGAAAAATTTGGAACAGTATTTTAAATTTTTCATCTCTTCGAGCCAGATCTGAACTAAAGTGGAAAATTTTTATATTATTTGGAAAAATAGAAATGATCAATGACTAATTTCTTTTTCATTGAGAAAATTCAGAAGAGAACTTGAACTTTCCTTCACTTCGTTGAGAAAATTTTAAATTGATCTAGAACTTTTTATCTTCCATGAAAATATTCACAAGTATGGTATTACTTTTTCTATCTTCCACCGAAAAATTTAGAATTGAACTTTAAATTTCTTTATGTCTTTGTGAAATAAGGAACTGAAGTGGAAGATTTTTATTTTCTCTGGTGAAATTAGAATTGAATTGTGTTCTTTGGTAAAATTCAGAAGAGAACTTGAATTCTTCTTCACTTCGTTGAGAAAATTTTAAATTGAACTAGAACTTTTTATCTCCTGGGAAAATATTCACAAGTATGGTATTACTTTTTCTATCTTCCACCGAAAAATTTAGAATTGAACTTTAAATTTTTTATTGGGGAAATTAGAATTGAATTGTGTTCTTTGGTAAAATTCAGAATAGAACTCGAATATTCACGATCAAAGTATAACTTTTCCTATCTTCTATGAAAAATTTGGAACAGAACTTTAAATTTCTTTATCTCTTTGAGAAAAAAATCTGAACTGAAGTGGAAATTTTTATATTATTTTGGGAAAATAGATTTGATCAATAACTTATTTCATTTTCATTGAGAAAATTCAGAATCGAAGTTGAACTTTTCTTCTTCCGGGAAAATATTTGGAACAGAACTTTTAATTTTTTTCATCTCTTTGAGAAAGGTCGGAATTGAATTTAAGAAAATTTAGAATTAAAGTGAAACTTTTTATCTTCATGAAAAATAATCACAATCATAGTATAACTTTTCCTATCTTCTACGGAAAAATTTAGAAGTGTCCAACTCAGAAAAGCCCGAAATAGTAATTTACATATCCCAAATCATAAGTTTCAGACAACACACACCTATGAACGGCTAAGAAATCTAGCTCAGAAAAGCTTGAAATAGCAAACTACTCATCCCAAACTATTGGTTTTCAGACAACAAACACCTATGATGGACTAAGAATCCTAGCTCTGAAAAGTCCAAATAGCAAAATACACATCCCAAATCATGATTTTCTGACAACACACACCTATGAAAGGCTAAGAAACCTAGCTAATAAAAGCCGGAAATAGCAAATAAACCATCCCAAATCATAAGTTTCAGACAGCACTCACCTATGAACGGCTAAGAAATCCAGCTTGGAAAAGTCAAAAAATAGCAACCCACACATCCCAAATCATAGGTTTCAGACAACACATACCTATGAAAGACTAAGAAATCCAACTCAGAAAAGCCCGAAATAGTAATTTACATATCCCAAATCATAGGTTTCAGACAGCACTCACCTATGAACGGCTAAGAAACCTAGCTCAGAAAAGTCAAAAATAGCAAACTAGTCATCCCAAACTATAGGTTTCAGACAACAAACACCTATGAAAGGCTAAGAAATCCAGCTCAGAAAAGTCAAAAGTAGCAATCCACCCATCCCAAATCATAGGTTTCAGACAACACACACCAACGAAAGACTAAGAAATCCAACTCAGAAAAGCCCGAAATAGTAATTTACATATCCCAAATCATAGGTTTCAGACAACACTCACCTATGAACGGCTAAGAAACCTAGCTCAGAAAAGTCAAAAATAGCAAACTAGTCATCCCAAACTATAGGTTTCAGACAACAAACACCTATGAAAGGCTAAGAAATCCAGTTCAGAAAAGTCAAAAGTAGCAATCCGCCCATCCCAAATCATAGGTTTCAGACAACACACACCAACGAAAGACTAAGAAATCTAGCTTAGAAAAGCCCGAAATAGTAATTTACATATCCCAAATCATAGGTTTCAGACAACATTCACCTATGAAAGACTAAGAAACCTTAGCTCAGAAAAGCCTGAAATAGCGAAACTACTCATCCCAAACTAGAAGTTTCAGACAACAAACGCCTATGACGGACTAAGAATCATAGCTCTGAAAAGTTCAAATAGCAAACTACACATCCCAAATCTTAATTTTCTGACAACACATACCTATGAAAGGCTAAGAAATCTAGCTCAGAAAAGACAAAAATAGCAAACCACTCATCCCAATCATAGGTTTCAGTCAACACACAACTATGAAAGGCTAATAAATCCAGCTCAGAAAAGTCAAAAATAGCAAACTACATATCCCAAATCATAGGTTTCAGTCAACACACACCAACGAAAGACTAAGAAACCTAGCTCAGAAAAGTCAAAAATAGCAAACTACTCATCCCAAACTATTGGTTTCAGACAACATTCACCTACGAAATACTAGAAAACCATAGCTCAGAAAAGCCTGAAATAGCAAACTACACATCCCAAATCATAATTTTCTGACAACACATACCTATGAAAGGCTAAGAAACCTAGCTCAGAAAAGTCAAAAATAGCAAACTACACATCCCAAATCATAGGTTTAAGTCAACACACACCTACGAAAGGCTAAGAAATCCAGCTCAGAAAAGTCCAAAAAGCAAACCACTCATCCCAAATCATAGGTTTCAGACACCCCACACCTATGAAAGACTAAGAAATCCAACTCAGAAAAGCCCGAAATAGTAATTTACATATCCCAAATCATAAGTTTCAGACAACATTCACCTACGAAATACTAAGAAACCTTAGCTCAGAAAAGTCTGAAATAGCCAACTACTCATCCCAAACTCGAAGTTTCAGACAACAAACACCTATGAGTGACTAAGAATCCTAGCTCTGAAAAGTCCAAAAAGCAAACTACACCTCCCAAATCATAATTTTCTGAAAGCACACACCTATGAAAGGCTAAGAAATCTAGCTCAGAAAAGTCAAAAATAGCAAATTAACCATCCCAAATCATAGGTTTCAGTCAACACACACCTACGAAAGGCTAAGAAATCCAGCTCAGAAAAGTCAAAAAATAGCAACCCACACATCCCAAATCATAGGTTTCAGACACCACACACCTACGAAAGACTAAGAAATCCGGTTATGAAAAGTCGGAAATAGCAAATTACATATCCCAAATCATAGGTTTCAGTCAACACACACCTACGAAAGGCTAAGAAACCTAGCTCATAAAAGCCTGAAATAGCAAACTACTCATCCCAAACTATTGGCTTCAGACAACATTCACCTAGGAAATACTAGGAAACCTTAGCTCAGAAAAGCCTGAAATAGCAAACTACACATCCCAAATCATAATTTTCTGACAACACACACCTATGAAAGGCTAAGAAACCTAGCTCAGAAAAGTCAAAAATAGCAAATTAACCATCCCAAATCATAGGTTTCAGACAACACTCACCTATGAACGGCTAGGAAATCCAGTTCTGAAAAGTTAAAAATAGCAAATTAACCATCCCAAATCATAGGTTTCAGTCAACACACACCTACGAAAGGCTATGATATCCAGCTCAGAAAAGTCAAAAATAGCAATCCACACAATCCAAATCATAGGTTTCAGACAACACACACCTACGAAAGACTAAGAAATCTGGCTATGAAAAGTCAAAAAATAGCAACCCACACATCCTAAATCATAGGTTTCAGACAACACATACCTATGAAAGACTAAGAAATCCAACTCAGAAAAGCCCGAAATAGTAATTTACATATCCCAAATCATAGGTTTCAGACAACACACACCTATGAACGGCTAAGAAACCTAGCTCAGAAAAGTCAAAAACAGCAATTTAACCATCCCAAATCATAAGTTTCAGAAAACACACACCTATGAACGGCTAAGAAATCCAGCTCAGAAAAGTCAAAAATAGCAATCCACCCATCCCAAATCATAGGTTTCAGACAACACACACCAACGAAAGACTAAGAAATCTAGCTTAGAAAAGCCCGAAATAGTAATTTACATATCCCAAATCATAAGTTTCAGACAACATTCACCTACGAAATACTAGGAAACCTTAGCTCAGAAAAGCCTGAAATAGCAAACTATTCATCCCAAACTAGAAGTTTCAGACAACAAACGCCTATGAGAGACTAAGAATCATAGCTCTGAAAAGTCCAACTTGCAAACTACACATCTCAAATCATAAGTTTCAGACAACACACTCCTATGAACGGCTCAGAAATCCAGCTCAGAAAAGTCAAAAATTGCAATCCATCCATCCCAAATCATAGGTTTCAGACAACACACACCAACGAAAGACTAAGAAATCTAGCTCGGAAAAGTCCGAAATAGTAATTTACATATCCCAAATCATAAGTTTCAGACAACACACATCAACGAAAGACGGGGCTCGGGGAGAGCCTTTGAGGGTCTGTGGGTCCCTTGAGGGCCGGGTGGTCCTTTGGGAGCTTGGGGGGACCTTTGAGGACAGGGCGCTTCCTTCGGGGTTGGGGTGGTGGGGATCGGAACCCTTTGGGGTTGGGGTAGAGGACTTACGACACTGTTCAATGGAACTTGTGTATTATAACGACCACAGAGTTTTACCCTCAAATCCTCTTCTAAAATCTCTTCAAAAATCATCTTTTAAAATGTCTCTAACTGTTTCGCTGAAATAATTCCCTAAAATAATAATTTGTTCTGAAAAGATATAATAAAGCCTTAAAAAAGTATTAAAATGGTGGCTCAGGAGCCTTTGGGGCGCCGGGGCCCTTTGGGAATCCGGAGAACCTTTGAGGACCGGTGGCTTCCTTCGGGGTTGGGGTGGGGGGATCGGAACCCTTTGGGGTTGTGGTAGGGGACCTTACAACATTGTTCAAATGGAACTTGTGTATTATAACGACCACAGAGTTTCACCCTCAAATCCTCTTCTAAAATCATCTTTTAAATCATCTTTTAAAATCTCTCTAACTGTTTCGCCGAAATAATTCCATAACCTGTCTAAAACAGTTTCGCCCAAATAATCCCTAAACGTAATTTCAGCGTGTTCCTTTTGTTTTTGGCATCTCTGCGCTGACGCATTTCAAATTAATAAGAAACCTGATTCCCGCGCTAAAACAATTCATCGCTAAGATGTTTCTTGGAGAATTGTTTCCATGGCGTTTGGTTATTAATATCTTTTGGAGTTCGACCAAAAGAGTTGTTTCCGAGGCAAAGACATTAATGACTTGGATCTATTCTTGGAGAAATGTTGACAGTACCTGTCAGACATTATTAAACTTTGCCTGGAAACAATTTGATTAATGACTGACAGCACAGGTGTTCCAAATTCCCAATCGATTACGCAATCAATTTCTCAGAAATCCATTTCATCTAGGGAGGCTATGCACATATTTGGTGTTAAAAAAAGTTGTAGGTGGCAGCAGGGGTGCCCCGTGGGGCTGGTACCCCCCCTTCTACTGACAAACTCATAAGCTCTGGTAAAAAAAAGTACAAAAGCCAAGAAAAATGTATCAGCACCAAGTAAAGTAACCTACCAGTGGTTTGACAACAGCGGACATTGATGGCGAAATATCCAAACAGAAAGCGACTGAATATGCTTGAGCAAAAATTTGAATAAATGTGTTCTCATTTATGAGGTATTCGTATTCATGCGCAGTGTCATAGTCCCACTCTTCTGGGGGAAACTGGGATAGCAGAAACAAGCTGTATTTCTTCTTTGATGTCTTCCTAAAAGATCAACAATGTTAATAGCCAAGAGCTCATAATATCCAATAACAATGTTATTATATTGACTATTACAACGTTATAACATTAAACTTGGCTATTACAACGTTAATAGCCACGAACAATGTTAACCGCCAAGAATAGCCAAGAATGTTAATAGCCAAGAACAAGTAATGAATAACCACTCGGGTTTTTGTCGTAATTAAGAAGGACAAAACAGAACACAACACTAAAGTTTCATAGAGATATTAGATGTATATTTTGCAGTAAGATGGTATGTGTCTTTTGATCAAAACCCGTTGGATTATAAAAGCAATTTATCATCAAACAGTTTGTGGTAACGAACTGTAAGTAAGGAGCGATGCGGCTCAATAGTAGCCGAAACTCTAAAAAACGGAGTTTTGATATCAATAGTCATATAAAAAGAATCGGCATATTAAGTTGATGCCAAATATATAAGATTCATTAGGTTTAGTGTTACGCATCAAAAGCTACGAGCCTGAAAAAAATTGCCTGATTTTCAAAAAACGGGGGAAACAGCCCCTAAAAGTCAAGGAATCTGAATGAAGATCAAACCATCATTCTCAGCGTATCTGAGAAACCTGATTTAAAAGTTCCAAGCTTCCATCTGCAAAAATGTGAAATTTTGTGTTTTTTTGCCAGAAGAAAGATCACGGATGTGTGTTAATTTGTTTGTTTGTTTTTGTTTTTTTTTCAGGGGCGATCGCATCGAACCAACAGTCCTAGAATATCAAGAAAGGGCTCATTCAAACGGTGGTTATAGGAGTTATATCTCAGATATCTATCACTATGAGTTGGCTTTCTGTATACACTCAAGTCAAACCTAGTTTCCCGTTTAGTAATGAGAACATCTAAGAAGGGTAAACTGTGGTTATTTTCGAGTTCAATGGTTAACTTTATATCTGGATCCTGTTGGTTAAAAGTATTGAGAAAGGATCTTATTTTGTCTTCTGTCCCATTCCAAATTATTAAGCAATCATCTAGTATCTCATGTAGATTTGGAGTTCCTTGAAGTCCTGTTTGAAGATATTATTGTTGATATGTTGCAGAAACACCTCACTAAGAACTGGTGCCAAGGCTGATCCCATTGGTATGCCCCGCTTCTGTTTGTAATTTTGATGCCTGAAAGTAAAGTAAGCGTTGTTCAGACATAAAGGCGTGAGAATAATGATGTCTGTGGTGTCTAAGCTGGTCAGTTCTTTCCAGGAATCATCATTTTCCAAAGCTGATTGTAAAGCTGGTATTAGTCAGGGCAAGGGTATGCTAGTAAACAAAGATACAACATCAAAACTGCACATTGTGATATTCTCCCTTAGACCTATCGTTTCAACAACAGGTTCAATTACACAAAAGTTGGAAAGGTATTTGGCTGGTATTTTAAGATCCATAACTCTCAGCAGCAAACACACAATAAGAAATACCAAACAAGCAGTTGAAAGGCAAAAAGCATCAACATCTTGGAGAATACCACAATGTGCAGTTTTGATGTTATATCTTTGTTTACCAGCATATCCTTGCCCCGACTTATACCAGCTTTACAATCAGCTCTGTAAAATGATGATTCCAGGAAAGAACTGCCCAGCTTAGACACCACAGACATCACTATTCTCACGTCTTTATGTCTGAACAATGCTTACTTCACTTTCAGGCATCAAACTTACAAACAGAAGCGGGGCATAACAATAGGATCAGCCTTGGCACCAGTTTTTTAGTGAGGTGTTTTCTACAACATATCGAAAATAATACTTTCAAGCAGGACTTCAAGGATCTCCAACTCTACATGAGATATGT
This sequence comes from Artemia sinica, assembly GCA_027921565.1. Taxonomy (NCBI): domain Eukaryota; kingdom Metazoa; phylum Arthropoda; class Branchiopoda; order Anostraca; family Artemiidae; genus Artemia; species Artemia sinica. Next base: position 49,692,314 of record CM051272.1, read on the forward strand.
AGATGATTGCTTAATAATTTGGAATGGGATAGAAGACAAAATAAGATCCTTTCTCAATACTTTTTAACAACAGGATCCAGATATAAAGCTCGCCATTGAACTCGAAAATAACCACAGTTTACCCTTCTTAGATGTTCTCATTACCAAACGGGAAACTAGGTTTGACTTGAGTGTATACAGAAAGCCAACTCATAGTGATAGATATCTGAGATATGACTCCTATAACCACCCAATAGTAAAAAATTATGTAGTCAATTCGTTGGTTGATAGAGCGTTTGTAGTGTGTTTCTCTGATTATCAGCTGAAAGCTGAACTTGATCATATAGAAGAAATTCTTATAGGTAATGGCTACCACCAACAAGTCATTGATAAGGTTATTGCCAGGAGAAAGATTAGCACCAAAACCAAGAGCTCTACCCCTAAGAGTGAAGAAGATGAACCCTTTTTGTCATTACCTTACATTAAGGGCATTACTGACATTTCAAGCTCCAAACTCACTAAGCTTGGCTGTAAAGTGTTTTTTCCTTCTGGAATGACCATCTCTTCCTTTATGAACAAAGGCAAAGATAAGATCACTCCAGATCCACCAGGAGTATATGAGATTCCTTGCAGTTGTGGTGATACCTATATAGGTCGTACCACGAGATCTCTACATCACCGATTAAAAGAACATAATGATTCCATTGATGCCTGCCTTAAAAAGACAAAGCTTAAGGAGGAAGATATTTTTTCTGCATTGGCACATCATATCTTTGAAAACCCTGCCCACTCCATTGAGTTTGACCAGGCCCAACTTATTGCTATTGTTCCACAATTCTTAAAGCAGAAAATCAGAGAAGCTCTGGAAATTGCTAAAAACAAAACAGCCATCAATAAAGACAATGGAGAGTTCTGCATCAGCGAAATTTGGGAGTCCATTACCCATAGACTAAAAACTCGCAAAAAACTCCAACCCCTCTTATAGACCCATCCTTTTTCAGATCTACTAGGATAGCGGCCATCAACGCCTCTACCAAAATTCGGGCCATGTTACAAGAATAATTCCACGTTCGGCTCAGTATTAGTGTTGTTAAGTGATTGTAGTTTTACTTTATTTAGTCTTTTTTAACTGAAAGTAAGGAGCGACATTAAAACGTAAAACCAATAGAAATTATTCCGAATATGAAACAGCACCACTCTTTACGCTAAAGTTTTTTATTACTTTAAAAAGAAGAGCTGTGACAAAGAGGCAATCTTTAGCGCAAAGAGCGGGGAGTTGAGGAGGGAACAGCTCCTTTTGTATACGGAATAATTTATGTTCGTTTTAAGTTTTAATGTCGCTCCTTACTTTCAGTTAAAAAAAACTTGTTTTTTTTTTATTTTAATATATACTATAAAACCTACTATAAAACCTTTCATTAAATATGAAAACTTACAAAGGATTCAACAAATTGCCATACTGCGAAGCTTAAGTTTTGAAACAACTGCTTTTGAGTTTTGCATTATCCCAATTTACCCCGTCATTATGTCCCAGTTATGGAGGGTATCGCGATAACTGGGACAAAATGACTGACTCTAGACTTTTGCAAGTTTCAAAAAAAGTAACAGCACTAAAAATTGGTAAAAATTTCTGGAGAAATTAAAATATTTAGGGTATCGGTTGGTCTTTGAAGCATGTAGGTAGCTTATCAGGACTCGAGCAATACCCAAAAGACGATTTTTGTCCCAGTTATCTCCTTTTTTGTCTCCTTTTTTATATGTATGTATGTATGTATATATGTGGGTATGTATATGTGTATATATGTGTATATATATATACATATATATATATATATATATATATATATATATATATATATATATATATATATATATATATATATATATATATATATATATATATATATATATATATATTATATATATATATATATATAATATATATATAGATATATATATATATATATATATATATATATATATATATATATATATATATATATATATATATATATATATATATATATATATATATATATATATATATATATATATATATATATATATATATATATATATAGTAGTAGTAGGTTAAATTAGTAGGTTATAAGTATATATAAGTAGTAGGTTAAATATGTCAGTGAGTTATATATTTCTGTATATAACTTATATAGGCCTAGTCAGTGAGTTATATATATTTATAAGTAGTAGGATAAATATGTCAGTGAGTTATATATTTCTGTATATAACTTATACAGGCCTAGTCAGTGAGTTATACATATTTATAGTAGTAGGTTAAATATGTCAGTGAGGTATATATTTCTGTATATAACTTATATAGGCCTAGTCAGTGAGTTTATACATATTTATAAGTAGTAGGTTAAATATATCACTGAGTTATATATTTCTGTATATAACTTATATAGGCCTAATCAGTGAGTTATATATATTTATAAGTAGTAGGTTAAATATGTCAGTGAGTTACATATTTCTGTATGTAACTTATATAGGCCTAGTCAGCGAGTTATATATATTTATAAGTAGTAGGTTAAATATGTCAGTGAGTTATATATTTCTGTATATAACTTATACAGGCCTAGTCAGTGAGTTATACATATTTATAAGTAGTAGGTTAAATATGTCAGTGAGTTATATATTTCTGTATATAACTTATATAGGCCTAGTCAGTGAGTTATACATATTTATAAGTAGTAGGTTAAATATATCACTGAGTTGTATATTTCTGTATATAACTTATATAGGCCTAGTCAGTGAGTTTTATATCAAAACTATTACCATGAAATGTTCGACGTAATTATCTGTAAGACCACAATAATTAGCCAAAGTTTGCGCCCATTGCAGCCTGAGCTCAAATAAACAAAACACCTTAACTTTCTGAGCGATTAAGTCAGAAGCTACAACAAAACCTCCCTTTTTATAAGTATCAAGCTTTATTTTATTTAGTGATTTTATATTCTGGCAAGAGATTTGAATTTGAACCTGATGATGACAGGCACAGATCCTGTCGAAATTATCGTTTGTAGAAAATCAAGACCTGACATCCATAGCTTAGATAAGCTTATTACCATCTACCATTATCATGTATAAGAGTCAGGTTGGCCTCAGAAAATATTAGATTAATATAGTATTTTTTTTACCCAGTCTTTTTGTGCAGTCTCCCCTCCCTCTTAAAGTTAAGACCTCTTCCTACGAAACTAGACAGAAAAAAATTGTTTAATTAAAATAATCAGTAGTTATACCTTACAGGCTAATACACCTAAGTCAAATCATAATACTAGGGGAAAGGGCCAAGACCATATTTTATTGCTAGTTAGTTTAAAAATCCTTGATTTAAGTCATTTATAGACAAGTAGAAAATTTTTTTAATAAAAGTTCCATATTGCACTACATAGGCTACATGACAAACCGTTAGCAGCATAAAAATTGGCAAACCCAAGTAAATTCACATACCATTCTTTCAAATCTTTTGTATCTCAATGGTGTGTTTATATGAGCCATGAGCCAATCAGCGTTCCTTAAATGGGAGGGGTTGACATGACGTCCAATGACAAGAAAAATTTGTTCAGCTTCTAAAGTCTCCATGGTGACTTTGTATGCTTACTCCCCAACTAAAAATGCTGATAAACTGAAAAACATAACAAGCAATTCAAAAAACTGACTGAACTTGAAAACACAATTTTTGAAGAATTAAAATAGATTCTGAACAATGCACAACATCTTACGTTTCACGAAAAAACAAAATACGATGTAAATATCCTGACTGTCATTTCCTTTGAATTTTTTCCAAATTTGTACAAGCCTCCACTGCTACTCCAAAGAGTGAGGAAAACTGACATCTGAAAAAATGCAATTTAACCAATTTTGATTCACCTGATTTTGGTAGTCCAGAAACTGTGTCGTCATCAAAACTTGTGGCATTATTACATTTTTTTCAAAAGCTGAGGAGTGGGCATTTTCATTTCCCTTATGACCAAAACGATGTGAATTTTCCTACTAGTGACTTCTATTTTAGTTTAAGAAACTGAATTAGCTCTTGATTTATTTCGGGCACCCTTTGGTATGTTGGACCTCTGGGTGCAGACTTTACTATCATTAGGGTTACCATTGGCAGCATTGCCAATAACTTTCAAAGCCTTCATGTAAGCTTTGCTGACATATAGTCATTTTTTCTACCTATTTTTCCACCTTTGTTGCTATCCTACACCATTATTGGTTATTATTATAATATTATATCATTATTATTATTAATGTAATTATTATACTAATATAAATATATCATTGTTATTAATAATGTTAATAGTAATTATTATTATTATAAATAATTTTAGCAATCAAATCAGTCTGCATAAAATATATGGTATTTTTGGGTATTTAAATGCGTAAATCTTGGGTAATTCAGTGCTATTTTCATACAAGAATCATGGAGACTGTAGATAGCTTCTACTTGGTAATTATGCTGGCAATTAGTTCAAGTTCAAGTTCAAGTTCAATCATTTTATTATTAACATATACATGTATATAATTGACATAGGCCCATGGGGAGACAAGCTCGAAAAACTAGGCCTAGACAAAGATACAATAAAAAATTTTACGCTACAATACAAAGATAATTACGACGGCAAAGATACAATAATACAAAAATAATATGAAAGTAGCAGCTAGCCCAGGATCCAAATATAAATATAAATATATATATAAAAAAAAGAGAGATCAATATTATTAAATATAAATTCATACTAAAAGATAGCCGAGAGGCCCACATTCACATAGAACAAAAATCCAAACAAATAACTTAATCATATTAAGAAGACACTTAATTAAAAATAATCCTGAACTAAATGAAATTTAAGATTCCTTTTTATTAAATGGATAGAAGAAAATTTATCAATAAAATCCTTGTGAGCATCCCAGCACCGGGCTATTGACACAAACGGGGCGAATTTAGATCTCTCAGTACTATACTTGTCAATGTAGATACTCTTTTTTTGTCGCGTGTTATAACGATGTAAATCTTGTGATCGGGAGAACAAACTTTGATTGAGGTAATATGGCGGTAATTTCTTAATGTCATAATTAAATTTGAAAATAATTGCTCCAAAAGTAAATTGTTGAGAAACTGGAAGTATATCTAAATAAGTATATAAAGATGCTGTAGAAGACTTATTTGGAAGTGAAATAGGCGATGAAATAAAAAGTTTGAGGATTCTTACTGCTTTATTTTGTAAAATCTGTATTGTTTAATATGGCTTTTAAATGTAGATAAATATACTAGAGAACAATAATTAATATTAGACTGAATCAGAGCAAAATAAATGCTTCGTAAAGCAGAGTAGGGCAAATAATGCTTCAACCTCCGCATTAAACCAACATACCTTGAAATCTTTAAGCGTATATTTTTGAATGTGTGTTTTAAAAGATAATCTTTCATCAATCATAAGTCCAAGGTACTTTATCACATTCGCCCGAGATATTGATAATAGATACTTTGAAGAAGTAACTCGGGTAATACGAGGGCATATATTTGACTTCCTGCCGTAAATTATGAAATTAGTTTTTGATAAATTCAAAGCAATAAAATTTGCGGAAAAAGTTGATGCCTCCAGTCGTGAGCAACCGTGTTCTGCCCCTATGAAATGTGCAAATAGTGGAAGTAAAGAGACATCCCTTGCTGAAAGTTTTCTTATGCATAGTGTACAAAGAGCAGTCTTCCTGATATCAAATTGATTTGATTATTTATGGTGAAAACAAGTTTTTAGTGCTCATGTTCCTTTTTTCTTTTTACATAGTACTCCGTCATTCCCCTTTTCGTAGACAGGTAGGAAATACATTTTATTATAGAAATTTCTTGGAGTAGGTAGAGTGTGAAAGGACATTTCTTTATAATTAATCTCAGTTTTAATTATTTTAGTCTACCCTTTTTAACTCAATATGTGTTTTTGGAACTGATTCTTTTCATGTTTATACCATGAGAGACTATCTGAGGTCAAGATGAAGATCCATACTTTATGCACTCCTTTTTATAAAAAGAACATTGACTCGGTTGAATATATACAACATAGAATGACAAAATTCTACCCAACTTCATCCCACCTTCCCAGGGGTCGGCCGCGACGAGGTGCGCAAAAAAAGTGACTTTAGTTACATGTGGATACGAAAAAAGTGACTACACAGAAGCCGTCAGAGCATAGGCAGATGGATTACAAGGATCCATATTACTACCGTAAGTTCATCATTGGCCTATGAGAGCCCGAGAAGTTACAGACAGAAAGGTTGAAACCCTCATTTTTTTCTTCAACTGATTTTATTTACTTATACAAAACGATAACTTCGATAAATGTACGACTTCGATTATGGTACTAGGAACGAAAACTGAACTTCGATAAAGAAAAAACTTCAGTTATTGAAAAATAAGCGTCCGCCACGACCAGGTATAAGATATCATTGGATATTATGTCATCACTTCTTTGACTTTTTCGAAAGGCGATCAATTAGTTCGGATTTCCTCTTCATAACAAGTACTTCAACCGATTCAGCATCATCTGCTCTTTCCCTTTCTTCGGAGAGGGCTTTTAATGCTGCTTCCAGCATACTTTGAGCAAGACCAATGTTCAGGAAATCCTTCACTTCCACAGCTTTCATCAACCATTCCCCTGCCTCTCTCATAAGGGTATCGCCTATTTCCTTTTTCTGCTTAACCATCTATTTTTTTCGTACGATGTCTGACTCTAGGTCCGCTATTTTCTGCTTCTTCCGCGCCATCTCCCTGGAATTCTTGCTCAGCATCTTTCTTCTCATCTTCAAGCTTCTCTCTCCCTAATTCTTCCTGTCTTTGCTCAATAAGGTGTACTTCATAGCTGGCTTTAGCTGATCTAGCCAGATAAAGCAGCTTCTTTATGATCAGCACACGCTTTAGTCCGTTCTCATAGTCGCAGATCGCATCCACAACAAAAGCCTTAGCATTCAGTGTCTACTCCTCTGTACGCACTTGAAGGCTATTTATCAGCACAGCTGACCGAGAAAATCCTCTCTCTACGTCTGCACTTCCATGACAGAGCGACAGAGCTGCCCGGATGATCCGACCTAAGGCCTGATATTTGGTTTCACCAAATAGTGTCTTCAGTTCAATGATATTTTGTCAATAGCTGTCGATTCGAGTACTCTCCGTGGGTGGCTGCACGGAATCTGATTGTAATAACAACCATTTTCCCTGGACTTGCTCAATGTCCGTATCAAACGGAAGTTCTCTCGCAATGTGGAGGATATCACTGCAACTCGCTCTTTGGCAATCTGGACTGGGAGGGCTTAGGCAAGCAAGGCTTTGGAAAAAACTCGTTGTTCACAGGGCGTTTTGTTAGCAGTTACTGTACACAAGCTTTGATATACTTCCTGATTCTCAGGAAAAAAAATTCCTGCCTTTCAGAATAACTTTCAAAGAATCCAGGGCAGCCAGGACCCTTTCATTACACAAGGGTTGCTGTAGGTAAACATCTGCAGCACTATCTAAGCCTTCAAAACCACCAAGGATCCGGAGATAGACATCATCAGCTGGCACAATCTGCCCCAAAAACTGTGCACAACCATCTCAGCTCAAGTGTACCACGTGAATTAACGGCTCCTGTCGTTGAAACACACCAATAAAAGCGGTGAAAGTTGCTGCAGAGCTTACAATGAACTCAATTGCGGCTTTGATTGTTTGCTTTTTTAGACAACTTACAATTTTCAAATATTTTGAATTTGACATCAGGTACTTCAGACTATTTTTTTTTTTTTTTGGCAAGAACTCTAGGAAATATTCTATTAATGCAGACCATTGTTCAATCAAGCGGCTTGCTGCTTCCCTTTTTGTGAGCTACCTCATGGGGACACGCTTCACAAATTTCCTTTGGCACTGGCTGAAATCGTCAGAACGAGCTGGCTATCCGCTGAAAAAGTGGTAAACAGCGCTGATCATATCAGAGCACTCCTCCCCGAGTTCTTGTAGCCCTTTCAGAAACATATTATGCACTGCATGAATGTTGCAGGTTCCGATATTCAATAGGCCTTTTGAATACCTTTTTCTCTTTTCTGAGTCTACGATTGACCACACTTTCTTATTGACAGCTGGGCCATCACTTCCAAGCATCAGCAATCTCTCAAGTAAAACTTCTTCATCTTCAACAGTCTGCAGAATTTTCTTACTTACATTTTCACTGGTTGCATGTCCCATATAATATGTCCGAAGATGCCGAGTAACCACTTGTTTCTGCTCTTTTGACCAGCATCGAACTCTTTTTGGAGCTCCTTTACCCAATTGTTGTTCGTTGTTTCATCATATTCCAGCACAACGGCAGATTTCTGGATGTCTTCGACTAGAATTTCTCGAAAGTAAGGATAATTAGCCTCCGTCAACAAGTATGTCATTTAACATGTAACGAGCATGTAACGAGAAGCCTTCTGGTACATCATCAGGGAACATTGTTAGGAACACCTCGGCAATATGATCACACGAAGTTGCAGCAAGAGAACTAGCAATAGTCTTTAAAACCCAAACTATCTCCACCCTTGATGCCGCATCTCGCTCACAGAGCATTTCCAGATTCTTTTGTGGTACGCTATCGCCACTCTGGGAGCTTGGGTGGTATCCGGTTGGAGCTGATGCAGCGAGTCTCAACTGACGCTGGTTTAACATGAAAGAAGCATTTTTTGTGATCTTGTGCGACTGGAAGTTGAAGAAGGGCCTGGAACCCTTTCTGGCAGCTGAGTGTCTTTTTACAAACTGTACAATAGAATGAGCTATCATTGTTACTCCCTTTTGTGCACCACTCTTTCACTTTATGCCCAGCGCCGTCTTCCCTACTGAGCCAGCTCTCCAAAAATTTTGTCTTGCCCATTATTTACAGCGACCTGAAAAAAGAATGGGTTTTAGGACGGAATTCAAAAACACATAAAGCTAAAACAAATACTAACTGACAAAACCAATGAAACACGAATTTAATCTTACATTTTGACGTCCTCAGACCTGTGGACATGCATGCCTTTTGCAGGAAATGGTCTAAAATCAAAGAAACGGGCTAACATTGAAACATACAGAAGGAATCTTAGCCTAACTGTCCATTTGCTAAGCAACCATGCAAAAATGGATGCTATGTGAGCCAACGGCCTGAAAAGAACCATAGGCAGTTATGGTATAGTAGAACTAATTCAATCAATCATCTTATTTGCACGATCCTAGATTTTAATACACACACACACACACTAACCACGTTTATCACAACCATAGACATTGTGCATCTTGAAATACAGTCCAAACTATCAAAAAAAGACTTACCTTTTCTTATGAATTATCCCACAGTTGACAGTCAACTATGACATACTGTTTCACTAAAAAAAAATTAGGTCCGAAATGTCGAAAAAAGTGACTTTAGTGACAAAATGATAGAAATAGTGACAAAAAGTGACAGGTCCCAAAAAAAGTGACAAAAGTGACAAAAGTGACTGCGGCCGATCCCTGCCTTCCTTATGAGGAATGACTCCAAGAGCTCCAAATACCAACATGGCTTGCCGTTTTTACAGTGGCAACATTATTGAAACTTACAAGATTGGCAAAGGAATTTTTTTATGATTACAATACACCCACCAATATTCTGCAGTCCAGCACATCAAGTCTGCATGGCTATCAGTTTAAACTGCATGATAGATGTTCAAGGACAGCAGAAGATGGGTTTTATCCAAGCAAGTTATCAACAAGTGGAATAGTCTCCACTCATCAATAGGAAATAGCCCAGATGTAGATTGACTCAAGAAAGAACTTCTTGAGTCATTTTCATGGACTTGATATGTTTTCTAATTTTTCATTTTGTAATGAAATCTTCATGGACTTGATATGTTTTTTTAGTTTTTACAGTTTTGATTAATGCTTCTAAAGAGGAGTTGGACATTTCCAAAACTGATAAAATATTCATGATTAATCTTTAATCATTCAGAAGTTCTATCAGTTGTTGGCACAGCAATTCTTACTTTCTAAGAAGTTCTACAATGCAGTCTTACACTCTTCCCGTGCTATTAGATAAGAGTTCATGTTTAATGTCTGATGTCAGACAAGTCTTATGAGTTCTATGGCAACATCATTAGCACAATTCCAACTTGTCTCCACAAAGCAATGTGTCTTATTGTTCATGACTGCTTTGACAAATTCTTATCCAAATCTTGTTAATATTTCTAATCACATTGGAAACATTTTCTCCTAGTTCCATCTCATCAACAAACTCAGTAGCATTTTACAGATGCAAAACTCTTTTAGATAGGTCTACAGCCCAAACAGGGCTCAGATAGTGTTTAAAGCCTTATACCTTTCCTACATTTTTATTTATGAGGCTTTGAAGATTTTATTAAAATGTGTGTTAGTCTTGAAAGAAAATCTAATAGGGCTTCACATCCTATTCAAATAATTGGAATTTTGTTTTAAAATTCAGACTTAAATATGACCTGACTCTTGCCAAAATTAAGGAAAAAAGCTTTTTTTCCAAAGTTAAGACAGGTAGGCCTGTCTTCTATACCATCTTCTAAGCCTTAGAATGGGAAAAGAGCATAGATTAAAACTTAAAACATAGTCTTAGGCCTTAGCTTAGGCTATGGACCCATTGCTGAAACTCTTATTTGTCTAACTCAATTATTTTCCAAGAAAGTGAAACATCCATTGCATTTTGAATATCATCCAATAACCTTCCCAGTCCTTAATTCAGGCTGTATGCCTATTTCTCAAAATTCAAATTCTCAAATGGCTCATAGACCAATAAGGTTCTAAAGTGGCAAAGAGGCAATTAACTAGAGTTCTATGGTAAGTAATTTTGCATAGAAATTCAAGATAAGAGACTTTCAGCTATCTTGGTAAGAAGTAGAGTTAGGTGAATTCAACTCTCAGGAATGGATCTATCTACCTTTACTCCTTGTCCTCTAAAGGGCACTGACCTTTACTAAACTTAGACAAACTGTATGTTATGAAAGTGAAACTTTCAAAAATAGATCTAAACAAGGCCTAAGCAAAGTGTTTTGAGGCTCATATCTATTCTAGAATCTGATTCATGAAATATGTAAAGTTTTAAAATTTTGTAAAGCACATCTGTTGCCAACTAATTTCTCCCTATTTCAATAAACTATCAAAATAAGAAAAGTCCCTTTTTTATTCTTAAACAGACAAACTGCAACTAACAATATAACTGATGTTCTTAATCCTAAATTTGTCTGATTTAAAACATATACATGATATAAATATTTCCTTATGGCATTTTCAAATTCAAAATCCTAAAAACTATTTCCATAATAAATCTCTGTTGATTTTGCCCCCTTGTTCTGCTTGTCGGTGGGTGAGATTATACCAAATTCCTTTTGTAAGATGTGAAATATCAAGGTTTTCACTTAGGTACCTAATGCCATCAATGCAAATAAATATAAGCTAAATGATAAAACTCAGATTGATCAATCCCAAAAATCTCAGCTGTATTTAAAAAATCAATTATTAAAGATTGTTTGTTTTACCTTTAATGATGGAATTTTAAAAATTTAATAATATTTTTCTTTGTGTGTTTTGTTTCTGATCCATGGTGGGATGGCCTTCCATGCCCCTCTTGCCCATCATTTCTTTTCTCCCTTCTTTTCTTTTTATTCCTTGTTTTCTAAGTTTTTGTTGTTATTGATTTTTTTTTTTTTGTTAATTCTGTTAATTTTGCTATTATTATTATGACAAGAAGTTTTGTTTAGAGTATGTCTCATTATTTATACACCCACCTTATGAGCTCTGCTCTCTGTTGGGGGTTAATGCTGTTTTGTATTTTTATGTATGTTAAATAAATAAATAAATAATCACACCAAAGTTCATTATAGTTCAAATTCAGTCATCTCAACACTTGATGATGCAATAACACATAGACAAAAGACTTCAGTTGAAACGGATTAGACTACATGTATAATTAATAGTCAATCCATGACAACATCTTAAATTTAAAAACAAAACCAATATGGCTAAAAGTCCTACTCCAATAATTGAAATTGTGTTTTCAAAACTACAGAAGTGAAGGAAGAGTTGACTCAAACCAAAAGTATGGGAAAATCATTTTTCTTTTCAAAGTTAATGCAATTATCTAAGTTATCTCTGCAAATATCTCTTTTATACACTTATTTAAGACTTTGACATTGAGAAAACAGAGAGGTGGAAAGTTGGTGTTTTATTTGATGTTTTATTATATGGAAATTTGTGTTTGATGTAGGAATCAAACATGAGACCCATTATTTCCTAAGGTAAAAGAATGACATGTTATTCAACTGGCCATTGAACATATCATGATTTTAGAAATACATTCAATGTATTGTTCCTGGGACATTGGCCAACTGAAGTTAAGCATCACAATATCATAACAAGTTATTTGCACATTTGATTTATCAATTGGATTTTTGGTAGGTGTTAAGTGACCTGTTTCAAGGCATTATTTATGGTATCATCCTGAGAATATGCATACCAGGGTGATTTGAGATGCATACTGGACAGACAATTTCTTCTGATGGTTGGGCTCCATGTCCCCACTCCAGGACCCCAAGTCCCCCCCTGAAACCTCCCTCCTGGCACAGTTTAGATTCTGATTTCATTCTTGATAGTTTTTATTCTCCTAACTCAACTACTTTTCAATATACCAAAAAGTCTTTATCTAGAATTTACCCCAACATTACCCTTAATCATGGGAATAGTGTTTCCAAAGCCTAGGGGTCAAAGAAAAGTAGATTCAAACCAAAATTCAATTTTTGGCAAGAGTTACATCAAATTCTTTTCTATCTTTGTTCTGAGAGGATGATGATAATAACCATAGAGTAGAAATATTTGATATTGGGGCTGCATGCAAAATGTGTTACAATTACTCTGCATATTGTGAAGTATGAATTCTTTTCTTAATATGTTTCCTTCTCTACAGGTACTTCTCTTGGCTTATACCTTAGGCCTATTTTCCTTAATCTTAACAGTAAAATGTCATTTTGAAGACGAATTTTTGAAAAGAGCCAGAAACTCCTCAAAAATGATGTCAGTTTTACTATGATGTAATTTTTCAGGGGTTTCTGGATCTTTTCAAAATTCTTCAACTTTAATTTCTTAATAGCATCTTATTATTAAGACTAAGGAAAATAATAATTATTATTCCTAAATCAGCTGTAAATGGAAATCTTTTTAACTAGACAGTTTTTTTAATATGTTTTTTAAACTTTTGGTAAATATAGACTGTTTTACCTATTAAATCCCCATTAAGGGTTCAAAACAGGGGCATAATTTTGTAAAAATCCTGGGGGGGGGGGGGGGGGAGCAAAATTGGAGCCAAACTTCCCAAATCAAGTGAAAATCAGTGGTGTAATTTTGTCAAAATCCTGGGGGGGGGGGGGGGCAAAGTTGAAGCCAATTTTCCAAAATCAAGTGAAAATGATGGTAAAAACTAAAAAATATGCCATTAGGTGCACTAATGGTACTATTTAGTAACTATAAAAAGTACTTTATAGTATTATAAAGGTAAATTTTGTATTAAAAACAAATGATCTGTTTCTGTTGATGCTTGATTTATGCAGGTTTATATTATTTTTGACAAGATATTGAAAGAAATTAAATTTCATCTGGGGGAAGGGGGCAAACTGGGGTGTGTGGGGAGGGGGAGAAGGGGGTAAACCAAGTCTGGGAGCAGCAGTTGCCCCCTCCCCCCCCCTGCCTATAGCAAATAATGCATCTAGTGAAAATGACAATAAAAAATAAAAATTAAACTGCTTGGTACCATAAAGGTACTATTTAGTAGCTCAAAAGTACTATAAAGGTACTTTATAGAACTATATAAAGGTAACTTATAGGGGATACCACCAGATGGCTAATTTGACAGTGCATATAGGCCTATATACAAATCTTTAAATTATCCAACCAGCCAACCAGTATTTTAAGTCTAGGAGTCCAGCTGGATATAAGGAACCTTATTAAGAAAACAATTCTTACTCCATAATATGCAGAATAATCCTAGTTAACACATTTTGCAGGGGGAGAGTCTTAATCTTTTCTTCTTTTCTTGTTTTTCCAGTTCTTCTAAGAAATTCATTAATTTCTTAGAACCTATATATTCACAGAATGTATACCTCCACCCCCCTAATGTGCAAATAGGCTATATACCTAGAATTGCATCCTCAATCTAAATAAAACATCCATTTGCATCACAAATGAACTTTTAAGGATACATTTTAAGGATAAACAATCCTTAGAACCTTGAAAAATTTGGGAAGAAATAGGGAAAGAAGCTTGAAAAAAAAAAACCTTCCTTGGTAGGCTATTAATTTAGGATAAGGCTCTTGATACATTCCTGAAATGACCAAACTGAATTTTCTGAGAATGCAAAAATCCAATCATCTAGAAGTTTTCCTAATTTCCTTACGAATAATTGAATTTTTAACAAATGTGAAAGCTAAAAGATACTAGCCTAGTGAGTACTTAGCGGACTCTTGTGTCACCATAAAAACTTTTAAGCATTTTAACTATTTGAAATTTGGCAAATGAAAAAACAAGATAGACAGCAGTTAGTGTTTGCCGGGGCTTTGAAGTAAACTGTACCAGTTTGCCGACTAAAATTGTATTCCAGGAGGTCAATTTGTACCTTCAGAACAGAAAGATTAAGATTTTTCCATAATTAGGGGAAAATTTTCGACAAACTAAAACTGAGCTTGGAAGGAGCAAGTTAAACCAAAATTTAACGAAAAAAAAATTTGATAATCCCAAAATATTTCCAAATGTACCGCTTTGTGCTAGGACCTCCTCATTTTAGCATAAACGGAACAGTTGTACCCCGTTGGCAGCACTTGATAGCATTAGCGACAAACATATTAAATACAGTTATATAGCGTTTAAATTTATGTATTTATTTTTTGCTAATAACTTTTGAAAGATAAATTTTTAATTAATGAACTCATCAAACAGTTCGTGGTAACGAACTGTAAGTAAAGTAAGGAGCGAACCTGGCTCAATGGTAACCGAAACTCTAAAAAACGGAATTTTGATACCAATAGATACATCAAAAGAATCAGATTTTAATTCTGATTTGAAATATATAAGTTTCATCAAGTTTAATGTTACCCGTCAAAAGTTACGCGCCTGAGAAAATTTTGGCTGATTTTCGAAAAAAGGGGAAAGACCCCCCAAAAGTTATAGAACCTTAATGAAAATCACACCATCATATTCAGCGTATCAGAGAAGCCTACTGTAGAGGTTTCAAGCTCCTATCTACGAAAATGTGGAATTTTTCATTTTTTTTTGCCAAAAGAAAGATCACGGATCCGTGTTTATTTTTTTTTTTTTTTCTTTTTCCCAGGGGTGATCGTATCGACCCAGTGGTCCTAGAATATCGTGGGAGGGCTCATTGGAACGGGAATTAAAAGTTCTAGTTCCCTTTTTAAGTGACCAAAAAAATGGAGGGCAAACTAGGCCCCCTCCCGCGCTCATTTTTTCCCCAAAGTCACCCGATCAAAATTTTGAGATAGCCATTTTGTTCAGCATGGTCGAAAATATTATAACTATGTCTTTTAGGATGACTTAATCCCTCAAAGCCCCCAGGGGGAGGGCCCGAAAGTTATGAACTTTACCCAATGTTAACATATAGTATTGGTTATTGGGAAGTATACAGACGTTTTTTTCAGGGGGAATTTTTTCTGGTAGTGGGGGGGGGTGGCGGTGGGTCGGGGGTTATATGGGAGGATCTTTTCATGAAGAAAGTTTTCATGGGGGAAGGGACATTGCTATGAAGGGGGCGCTGGATTTCCCATCATTATTTAAAAAAAAATAAGAAATTAAATATAAAAAACAAGTTTTTCAACTGAAAGTAAAGAGCAACATCAAAACTTAAAGCGAACAAAAAAAAATATTAGCTATATGATTGGGTTCACCTTCTAGTCAATGCCTCGCTCTTTAAGCTAAAGATTTTTTAGTGCTTTCATAAGACCTATTTATTCTAATTAACGGCCTTTGTGATTGAGGGGTCATTTTTAAAGAATTGGAACAAAATTTTCTTTACTTATTCAATGACGGTGAACCAAAATAAAAGCTGCATTAACTAAAAAAACGATCAGAATTTAAATAAAATAACAAGTTTTTTTAAACTGAAAGTAAGGAGCGACATAAAACTTAAAAACAAACAGAAATTATTCCGTATATTAAAGGGCTGTCCCCTTCTCAACGCCTTGCTCTTTACGCTAAAGTTTGACTCTGTCTCACAACTTTATTTTTTAAAACAATAAAAAACTTTAGCGTAAAAAGCGAGGCGTTGAGGAGGGGACAGCCTCTTTCATATACGGAATAATTTCTGTTCGTTTTAAGTTTTAATGTCGCTCCTTACTTTCAGTTTAAAAAACCTGTTTTTTTTTTTTTTTTTTATTTAATTATATTAAGAATCAACATAATCGACAAATTTTTTAAGGCTAATGTTGTCATCAGAATTCAGTTTTTAGAGTCTCGAGTTCCATGGACAAGATTTTACTCTTTACTTTCAAATTGTTACAATGTTTTAGGAAGATATTCGAGAAAAACATTAATTGTGTAACGTTTTAAAGGTGCACTGGGGAACAGCAGTTTTTGATAGATATGTTGTTCGTTTTTAACTTACTCTTGACTCTTTCAAGTTAAGCTTTGACCTACAAGTTAGCCTCTTCTGTCTTAAAATTCGTGTTCAAGAAAAGTACATTTGTTTATATTAAGATTTTATCTAGTTATTGCAAGTTCAGTTGCGATCATGTAAATATTAAAGTTTTCTTGAATGTTTAACTTAAATATTAAAGTTTTTATGTTGAAGCTTGCTGATTACAGACTTCAACAAATAGTTTCAAGATGTTTGCAAGATGGTTATGGAACAAAATGCCATTTGATGACCATATTTGAACTATGTTACACGTATATTTCAGCAAAACTTTGACAATGTTTTTTAATGCTAATTAAACCCTGTTTTGCTGTTTTGCCAGGGAAGTAAAATATACCGGCGGAACCGACTTGTTGCTAATATCATGAGTTTATTTTAAGCTTTATGTAACCATTAAACTAAAAAACCCTTGTAATATGACATACGATGTGGTATCGACTATAATATATACTTACTACTATTACGAACTACTCACTGCAGTACTGAAACAGCCTAAAGCCAAAACAGCTAAGCATGGCCTTTTCTCCATCCCAATCATTTAAAAAGCTTCCCTCTTTATAACCCTCCAAGAATTTCCAATATCCTTTAAATCCTTTCTTATAACTTTTTCCTACCCCATTCGAGGACGACCAGCGACTTGTTTTTTTTTTTTTTTTTTTTTTTTTTTTCCTAAAGGGGTGGCTGAAAAGACAAACCTTGGCAGTGTGTCATCCTTCATTCTCAAAAAATTGTCTCAGCCTTCTCATCATTTCTTTTATTATAGTCATTGAAAGCGGCATAGAACCACATTTTAGTACAGCTTGAAAAACGGTTGGTTAAACAGGTACCCAAATGAATCCATGGGTCACTCCTCTGGAAAACATGTAATAGATCCTTCTCCACCTTCCAAAGTGCCCGCACTTCAAAATCAGACTTGACTACTTTCATATTTATATTCATATTTATATTTATATATCATTTTAGTATACTCCAATATTCCAATATTTTAGTTTTGGTTCGTCGACTTATCTATTTGTTCCTCCAAAACTTTTTTTCAACGGTAAAAAACACCCTGGGCTAATCTACTTTTAACGTCTTTATTTTATCCATCATATTTACTAATCGTTAAATTAAAATACTTTTTCCACAAAGCAAGATTTCAAAGAAAAGTAAAGAGCTTCATTAAGCCAAGAATGAGCAAAAATAAAGTCCAAAATAATCTACCAAGCGTAAAACTACCATAAATCACTATCAATTAATAAATGAAACTTTAAACGAACAGAAATTACAAAAAAAAAAAAAAAAAAATAATCGAGTCAAACTCAAAACGGGCAAAAATTAACGTGAGTAGGGCTGGAAACCCCCATGCCTTCTCTAGACCAGAACACAATTTGCGCTTTACTAAAAATAAAATACGTTTGAAATGTTCTCCCCTTTCTTACTTTCATAAATAAAAAATATCAAAATCTTAAGTAAGGAATATCAGTACATGTCAATGAAACTAACAATCCACGGTCACTTGCGTTTTGTTTGTTTTTTTCAGTAAAGCGCAAATTGTGTTTTGGTCTTGAGAAGACTTGGGGGTTATCAGCCCTACTCATGTTAATTTTGCTCGTTTTGAGTTTGACTCGACTATTTATTGTATTTTAAGTTCGATTTGAGTTTCATTTATTTACTGATAGTGATTTGTGGTAGTTGTACGCTTGGAAGATCATTTGACTTTATTTTTGCTCATTCTTGGCTTAATGAAGCTCTGTACTTTCTTTGAAAAACTTGTTTTGTGGAAAAAGTTTTAAATTAATTGCTGTTCGTTTTTTATAGACATAGTCTTTTTCATGGAAAAAAATAATATATTTTATATCTTTTCAGTTTTTCTTATATAAGAATCCATAGTATGGGTTGCTATTTGTATGTCGGAGAGAAACTTTTTCAACATTGTTTAATTCTGACACAAATAGTATTTTTTAATTTAGTTTTTATAGCTTCTGAAGTTGATCTGAAAAATAAAACTTAATATCATTCCCAAAAGATTATATCTATGCTCTTGACAACCTGGATACACTTACACTCTTTTTATTAATTTTAAATTGTAAGAACAGAAGTAGTAATAGCAGCATCCCAAAAAGTTTCAACTTAATACCCCCAGTCGTTCTCAATATATTGCTGAGGTGTCTTATTGGCAGCCATAAAACACAACGTCTTTTGATTTATTTTAAAGCAACATTTAGTTTTAAAGCATAATGGACCAATTGCATAATTGTGGAGAGGGGGTTGACATACCTAATATCCCTAAGGACATAGTTGCTGAACCATTCTACTATGCTGAGCAAAATGGTTGCCTCACAATTTTAACTGGATGCGTTTGGAAAATTATTGGGCTTAAGAGAAGGGCTTCTTGCCCTCCTATCTTTTGTTACTTTTAAAAAGGGCACCTGACACTTGTGCTGTATTTGAGGTGCAAGGGGGAGGACTTTCCCCATTCATATATCTACTAAAAACATTTTAAAACAAGTAAAAACAAAATAAAAAAAACATTTTAATGTATTTTGTTTACAGTAAAGTGTAAATTATGTTCTGGTCTTGAGAAGGCAAGGGGGCTGTCAGCCCTACTCATGTTAATTTTCGCTCATTATGAGTTGGACTCGTTTGTTTATTGTATGATTTAAATAAACAAAATACCTTTAAAATGTTTTAACTTTTTTAACTTCAATAAATAAAAATTATTAAAACTTTAAGGAAGATATATCAGTATATGTATACTAAACTGACAGTCCACAGACATTTTTTTTTTCTAGTAAAGTGCAAATTATGTTTTGGTCTTGAGAAGCTATGGGGGTTCCAAAGACATAATTTTCCTGACCTTTCAACTACGCTGAACAAAATGGCTATCTCAAAATTTTGATTAGATGTGTTTTGGGAATTGATGGACGTGGTGGGGCCTGTTGCCACCCAGTCACTTTTGAATAATAAAACGGGCACTAGCCCTTTCAATTCCTAGTCGAGTGAGCCTTTTTCGAAGTTTCTATGACAACAATGGCCATATCAAAATTTCTATCAGATACATAACGGGAAAATACGAGGTGTTGGGGTTATCCATCCTCTGTTCACTCTAAATATTAAAAAGGACACTAGAAGTTCTGATTGCCAATCCAATAAGCCCCCTCCGTAGTTTATACGATCATCTTTTCTGTATGAACCTTATATGCCCCGAGGGCACAACTTAAAACCCTAGCCTTGAGGGTTGGGGGGGGGGGGGGGGGTTGTTATCCCATGGACGTAATTTTTCTGACCTTTCAAAAACGTTAAACAAAATGGCTATCTTAAAATTTTGGTTGGATGTATTTGGGGATATAGTGGGTGTGGGAGGGGTTAAACTGTCCTCCAATCGCTTCCGACTATTAAAGGCACTAGCACTTCCAATTTCCAATCGAATGAGCTCTTTTCGAAGTTTCTACGACAACAAATGGCCGTCTCAAAATTTCTATCAGATGCCTTTCGGGAAAATACAAGGTGTGTGTGGGGGGGGGTATCCACCTC
Organism: Artemia sinica; assembly: GCA_027921565.1. Classification (NCBI taxonomy): domain Eukaryota; kingdom Metazoa; phylum Arthropoda; class Branchiopoda; order Anostraca; family Artemiidae; genus Artemia; species Artemia sinica. The sequence goes on from CM051272.1 coordinate 49,712,497, forward strand.
CAATCACGCTCGATATTAAAAAGGGCACTAGAACTTCCAATTAGCAATCCAATGACCCCCTCCGAAGTTTATGCAATCCACCCTTTCTATAGCAACCTTATATACCCCCAGGTCATAACTTACAACACTTGTCCTGACAGTTGTAGGGGGTTGTCATCCCCAAATACATAATTTTTGGACCTTTTAACTACGTTAAACAAAATGGCTGTCTCAAAATTTTGATTGGACGTGTTTGGGGAAATGGCGGGCGTAGAAGGGGGTTAGTTGCCCTCCAGTCACTTTTGACTGTTGAAAAGAGCACTAGCCCTTTCAATTTCCAATCGAATGAGCTCTTTTCGAAGTTTCTACGACAAAAAATGGCCATCTCAAAATTTTCTATCAGATGCATTTCGGGAAAATACGACGTGTGTGGGGGGGGGGGGTTATCCACCCTCGATCATACTGAATCTTAAAAAGGGTACTAGAACTTCTGATTTACGAATCCAATGAGCCCCTTCCGAAGTTTATACGATCACTCTTTCTATATACACCTTATATGCCCCAAGGGAAAAATTTACAACCCTTGCCCTGAGTGCTCTGTAGGTTGTTATAGTCAAGGACATAATTTCCAGACCTTTCAATTACGTTGAACAAAATGACTATCTTAAAGTTTGGATCGGCTGTGTTTTGGGAAAATAGTGGGTCTGGGAGGGGGGTTAATTGTCCTCCAATCACTTTCGACTATTAAAAAGGGCACTAGCCCTTTCAATTTCCAAATGAATTGGCTCTTTTTTGAAGTTTCTACGACAACAAATGGCCAACTCAAAAATTTCTGTCACATGCATTTCAGAAAAATACTGTGTATATGTGTGTGTGTGAGGGGGGGGTATCCACCATCCAATCACTCTGAAATCTCAAAAAGGGCACTAAAACTTCTGATTAGAAATCTAACCAACCCCTTCTGAAGTTAATACGATCACCCTTTCTATATAAACCTTATATGTCCCCAGGGTGTACCTTATAACCCTTGCCCCGAGGACTCTAAGGGAGGGGGTTGCCATCCTCAAAGACATAATTTTCCGAACCTTTCATTTACGTTTGAACAAAACGGCTATCTCAAAAAGTTGATGGAATGTGTTTGGGGAAATGGTGGACATAGGAGGGGGTTAGTTGCCCTCCAATAACTTTCGACTATTGAAAAGGGCACTAGCCCTTTCACTTTCCAATCGAATGAGCCCTTTTTGAAGTTTCTACGAAACTCCTTCGATACGAGGTGCTTTAGTCTAAAACCAAAAAAAAAAAAAAAAAAATACATTGTGCCCACATCGCTCTTTACTTAGGTCATTACTTACTATTACGCTGCCTATGATACTACCCAGGTAATTGAAGCTATTAATTTGATCTATCTTCCCGTTACCCAACATCACCTCTTTCATCTTCATTTATGACCAGCCAAAGCAACTTATTCTTCTTTTTATATTGATTTTCAAACCTATTCTGGCACCCTGAGAAGTTCCAAAACCTCCGAATAATCTATCATTTGCCTAATATTTTCAACTAGGACACTAAAATCAAGAACACAACCTTAGACTAGGGCCAGTCTTATTCCCTTATTTAATTCCATGCTGTCCCACAGCCTTTGCCGTTTCACTTGGGACAAAATCCATGTAAAAATGACCCATATAGACGAGGATAAACTGCATCCCTGCTCAACTCCTGGCTCAGTACAAAACCAGCTACTAACCTCATTCCCTGCCTTAAAAGCAGCAATGTTGTTCTCGTACATAGCATGCATTAATCACATTAGTATTTTTATCTTGTATACCACACGAGGATACTAAAACTGAGGGTTAAAGGGGTCTGCTGACTCAGACAGTTCTCGATTATTAATCAAGAGTTAAAATTTTGGTCAACGCATCCTTTCCTCTTCCTAAAACCATACTGTTCTTCTCTTAAAACTTTATCTACAGCAACTGTAAGTCTAAAAGTATGCTTAGTAATTTGCTTCCTAAAGAAACCAAGCTAATGCCTCTATAATATCCACACTCACTTTTTTCACGTTCCTTATACTACTACTACTACTACGACTACTACTACTGCTACTACTACTACTATTACTACTACTACTACTACTACTACTACTACTATTACTAACGCTAACATCTCACCGTAGCACCAGGCCGCCCGAGGCCAATACAGCTATACACGGCTCCTCCTTCATCCCAGCCTATTCAAATCCCCCCCCTCTTTACACCCTCCCAGAAAGTTCTCAATTCCCTTAAATCTTTTTTTAACGACATCCTCCCATCCCAACCACGAACAACCTGCTTTCCGCTTAACCCTAGACGGTTGGTCGAAAAGGACAATCTTTGGCAACCTGTCATCCTTCGTCCGTAGAACGTGTCCTAACCATCTCAACCTTTCTCTCATTACAGACCCAGAGCCAGAGAGCAGCTATACGGCATGATAACGGCAGCCAAACGTTTTTTAAAGAGGGGTTTAATTAGAGTTTTCATAAAATCGCTAGGTACTTCTCCTTTTCAAAAATTATATTCATGATCTTCAGTAGTAGTCATCTCTCTTTAACTCTTTCCTAATAATCAATTATGGTCCTGTTCCTGTCTTTATCTTGGACAAGTCCAGATTGACAATTACCCTCATAGTTTATTAACATATCAGTAAAATATTTTATTATTATGCCGTCTGGTTGCATTTTCGAGATCTTCAGCAAATTTTTACATTGCCTCCATACCCCACCTCCTTAATTCATATTTTTAATTCTCTCTCCACTTTCTTTACATTCCTTTTATTTCCATATGATTTATCACTCGAATAATTCTAGTACAAGCCCCTCCTCCTCTCTATTTAGACATAAAGCATTTTCACTAATATTCTTAGCCACTTTTTTTCTAATTTTCTTCCCTAAGACACCATCATGGACTTCACAAACTATTTTCCTAAAATTAATCCATCCAACTTCTTCATTGTTAAATTTTAGACTCTTCAATATAGTATTCAACTTGTCCTGAAAAATTACTCTGAAATCCTCATCCTGCAGTTTACCAACGTCATAGCTTCCCGGAAGGTAGTTACCCTTCCTAAATTTCAGCTTTAGACTAATCCTAGACACAACTAGATGGTGATCTTTACTTTTAACATCAATAACAATACTCCTATATACCCTAATATCTTGCATCGATCCTACCAGACTTCGGTTCACAATAAAATAACAAATAAGGTTAGTTGTGTTACCACCATTTCAATATCATACTAACTTATGGGCCATTTTATGGCCATATACTGTATTGATTATAACTCGATTGTTATACCTACAAAATCTCAGCAGTCTGTAACCATTACTGTTTTATTTTCCTACACCAAATTTACCCAGGCTAGGATACACTACAACCTGTTTCTACCAACCTGGGAATTAAAATCTCCTAAAATATACCATATTTGTACCTGGTACCTTGTCTATTCGTTCCTGTAGCCAGGAGCGTCATTGGAGGGGGGCGAGGGAGGGGTCAGTTGCCCCCCAATAATGTGGAGAAAAAAATTATTATATATCCCAAGCTCCTTGACTATTTGCATATGGACCCTCTTGACTCCCCCCCCCCCCAATAAAATTCTGAAGATTCACCCCTGCCAGTAGCTGTCAGTAAAATTCATCTGAGTCACTATAGGGAATTCATCAGTTGGTTCTGTAGGGAAAATATGCTACAATGACTGCAACGCTGTAGCGTTGCCTATAGTAAAGGCCATACGGCTCCAATGTTTTATTATTTATTTGTTTATTTATTATTTTTTTTTCCAGAGGCACTTCATATGGAAGGAGTCGTCGTAGAAACTTCAAAAGGGCTCATTCAATTGGAAATTGAAAGGGCTAGTGCCTCTTTTAATAGTTGAAAATGATTGGATAGCGACTAACCCCCTTCTCACGCCCGCCAGTTCCCCAAAACACATCCAATCAAAATTTTCAGATAGCAATTTTGTTCAGCGTAGTTGATTTCAAGATAGAAATTATGTTTTGAGGAAGAAACTCCCCACAGCCCTCAGGACAAGGGCTACAAGTTATGCCCTGGGGGCATATAAGGTTTTTATAGAACGCTTTGTCGTAGAAACTTCAAAAAAGACTCATTAAATTGGCAATTCAAAGGGCTAGTGCCCTTTTTAATAGTCGAAAGTGAATGGAGGGCAACTAACCCCCCTCTCACGTCCACCTTTTCCCCAAACACATCCAATATAAAATTTTAAGATAGCCATTTTGTTCAACGTAGTTGACAATTCAGAGAATTAGACCTTTTAGGATGACAACCCCCCCACAGCCCTCAGGGCAAGGGTTGTAAGTTATGCCCTGGGGGCATATAAGTTTTTTTTTTTTATAGAAAGCGTTGTCGTAGAAACTTCAAAAGGGTTCATTCGATTGGAAACTTAAATGGCTAGTGCCCTTTTTAATAGTCGAAAGTGAATGGAGGGCAACTAAGACCAATTTCCACGCCCACCATTTCCCCAAACACATCCAATCAAAATTTTGAGATAGCCATTTTGTTCAAAGTAGTTAAAAGTTCTGGAAATTATATCTTTGAGCAGGACACTTCCCCCCACAGTCTTCAGGGCAAGGGTTATAAGTTATACCCTGGGGGCATATATGGTTCTTAAGGAGAGAATGCTCTTATAAACTTCAGAAGGCTTATTTGATTGGAAATTGAAAGTTCTAGTTCACTTTTTAACGTCAAAAGATATCGGAGGGCAACCAGCCCACCCCCCCCCCCCCCCCCCCCCCGAAAAAAATTTTTTAGATAGCTATTTTATTAAAAATGGTTCAAAGATCATAAAACAAACACTGGGTGTCGATACAATCCCCAGCGCCCGGGGCAGGCATTGTAATTTATGCCCTGGGGGCATATTCATTCATTCATTCATTTATTTATTGCCCGTCAAAAAAAGATACAAAAGGTACAGTAGACGGAGTAATCACTAAAGAAAACAAAAAAGAAAAAAAAGAAGAAAAAGAAGGACACAAACACACATTGAAAATTCAAACACATGACAAAGAAAACTCTTCATTACATTAATACGAACAATGACTATATGCATTACATTAATATAAAAAAAAACTATTGTGAACAAATTGTTGACCATGGATGATTAAACTTACTTTGAAAACGGGATAGAGATTTTATTAATGCTAACATTAGGGTCAGATAGCTTATACAAATGAATAATTTTACGGTTTCTTGTCCAAGCGGGCAAATGTAGAAGATATTTAGCAAATCTGAAAAAGATTAATCGTAGGTGCTTTTTATCTGTAACTGTAAAGAATCTCCAGAAAGGAGCAATGTAAAGCAGATGAGGAAGGGCTGTGGCATTGTAAATGGATGCTAGAAGATAACGGTTGAAACGTAGTTTGCTTTTTACGATTACAGCGTAAGAAATGCTAATTTTACGCTCAACGTGAGAAATCAGCAAACGACGTGTGTGGCCTATAGATGTGCCAATTGGGAGGCCCAGGTATGTAATACGGTCTGAGGGTTTAACAAGTGAACCGTCCATATTTATAAGAGAAGTAGAGGGATTTCGCCAATTGAAAAGGATTACTTTCGGATTTCTCAGGATTAAAAGACAGACCGATTTTGAATATTCATCTTTGAGGATTTTGAAATTCTGCTCAATGCGCTGGATCGTACGGCTGAGATTCAGGATGTCATCAGCATAACAAATAAGAGACATATCGATTCTCCCGAGAATGCATGAAGGAAGACACTTTGCCTGCGCTTCCAGGACACTATTATTGAACAGGGTGGGGAAGTGATAGCTCCCTGTCTAGTCCCTTTCTTAACGAGGATGGGGTACCGAGGATTCACAAGCATATTCGAAGGAATCGAAGAGTTTGGCCTCACACGAGAATTAATGCAATTATATAGGGAAGGATGAAGAGCCGACTGCAGGGGAAAAACGGGATGGAGGTTTCAAAACGCACTTTTTAAATTCCTATATAAATCCCTGAGAACACGGACAACTGATGGGGTTTACGCCTCGCCTTGCCATATGAAGAAGCATGGACGAATGAATTAAGGAATCGAACGCTCGTCTAACGTCATGTCCGGCGAGGATCATACTTTTCTCCCGAAGATTCAGCGTCGGCGAGGGCAGTAAAAACTGTTGTAAGAGCATGAGAACAGCCAAGATTAGCCTGAAAACTGAAACTGATATGGGGGAACGTAACATTTCTGTCTTAACTCATCAAGAAAAAGAAGCTCGAAAAGTTTGCATGTCGTAGTAGATACGGTGATGGGACGGAAAGAGGAACGTTGCAGCTCAGATTTCCCTGTTTTGGGAATCGGAGACAGATCACCAATGCAGAACGAGGATGGAACAATACCTGTAACAAATATCATTTACATGAGAAGGCTGAGGTGACGCACCAATAGATAACTTCCATTAATGATGTGTAGAGTGCTCACCTTATCTATCCCACAAGGAAAAAAAGGACGCTTTCTTTTTAAGTTGGGAAATAGCTTTTATAACAGCGTCACAAGTAACAACAAAATTAAGGTCAGGAGATTCATCAATGAATTTGCAGAGCTCGTCACAAAATTGTGACTCTAAAACAGGATCAGGCTCAGAAAATTCATTTGAAAAATGGATATATCCACTCGGACAAAGGAATGTCATTCGGGTCTGGCAAATTGGAGGAGATAGTACGAGGTAATAGCTTCCACAGAAGATCAGGTGAATTCCTGACCTTCTCGGAATAAAGTGTCTGCATTTTAGATCGATGAAGGGCAAGTTCCTTAGCAAAACGTTTTTTTGACACTTTTCTCAGTTCATTGACTATTCCTTGACGGGGGCATAGGCAATCTCTCCATATGGTTCTTATGGAATAGATGCTCGTCTAAACTTCAAGAGGGCTCATTTGGTTGGAAATTGAAAGTTCTAGTTCACTTTTTAAGAGTCAAAAGAGATTGGAAGGCACCTAGCCCCCCCCCCTCCACGCCTTTTTTTTCTCAAACCCATCTGATAAGAACTTTGAGATAGCCATTTATTTAAAAATAGTTCAAAGACCATATAACGAAAACTCCGGGGTCGACACAGTCCCCCCAGGGCCCTAGGGCAGGCATTAAAGGTTTTGCCCTGGGGGAATATATGGTTTTTATGGAAGGGATGCTCGTAAAAACTTCAGAGAGGACTCATTTGATTGGAAATTGAAAGCTCTAGTTCAGTTTTTGAGAGTCAAAAGAGATTGGAGGGCACCTAGGCCCCCCATGCCCCTTTTTCCCGAATGCATCCGATACAAATTTTAGATAGCCATTAATTTTAAAAATTGTTCAAAAGTCAGATAACCAAATTCAGGTGTCGACACAACCCCCCGGGCCCGGGGGGCAGACGTTATAAGTTATGCCCTAGGGTATATATGGTTCTTATGAAAGGGATGCTCGTATAAACTTCAGAGAGGTCTCATTTGATTGGAAATTAAAAGTTCGAGTTCGCTTTTTAATAGTCAAAAGAGATCCAAGGGCAACTACCCCCCATACGCCTTCTTTTTTCCTGAGCCATCTGATGAAAATTTTGAGCTAGACATTTTGTTAAAAAAAAAAAAAAAAAAAAAAATAGTTCAAAGGTCGGATAAGAAAAAAACTCCGGTGTCAATACAACCCCCCAGGGCCCAGGGTAAGGCGTTCTAAGTTATGCCCTAAAGGCATGTATGGTTCTTATGAAAGGGATGCTTGTATAAACTTCATAGAGGTCTCATTTGATTGGAAATTGAAAGTTCTAGTTCACTTTTAAGAGTCAAGAGCTTTAAGTGCAACTAGCCCCCCCCATGCCCTTGTTTTTTTTTTTTTTTCCCCAAACCCATCAGCTACAAATTTTGGGAAAGCCAGTTTTTTTTTAAATTGTTCAAAAAACAGATAAAAATAAATACTCCGGTGCCAACACAGCCCCAGGGCCCGAGGGGTAGACGTTGTAAGTGTTGTCCTGGGGGCGTATATGGTTCTTATGAAACGGATGCTCGTATAAACTTCAGAAAGGGCTTATTTGATTCGAAATTGAAAGTTCTAGTTAACTTTTTAAGAGTCAAAAGATATCCGAGGGCAACTAGCCCCCTCCCCCCCACATACTCTTTTTTCCCCCAACCCTATCCGATAAAATTTTTTAAAACAGCCATTTCATTATAAATTATTCAAAGGTCAGATAAGAAAAACTCCTGTGTCGACGCAACTCCCCAGGGCACGGAGGCAAGCGTTGTATGCAATGCTCTGGGGGCATATATGGTTTTTATGGAAGGGATTTTCGTATAAACTTTGGAGAGGGTTCATTTGAATGGAAATTGAAAGTTTTCGTTCATTTTTTAAGAGTCAAAAGAAATCGGAAGGCAACTAGCCCCCCCCCCACGCCCTAAATCAGATAAAAATTTTTGAGATAGACATTTTGTTAAAAATAGTTCAAAGTTCAGATATCAAAACTCCGGTGTTGACACAGCCCCCCAGGGTTCGGGTGTAGGTGTTGTAAGTTATGCCCTCGGGGCATATATGGCTGTTATGGAAGGGATGCTCGTATACAACTTTGAGATAGCCGTTCTGTTAAAAATAGTTAAAAGGTCAGATAACAAAACTTTGATATTGACATAACCCCCCCAGGGCCCGGGGACAGGCGTTGTAAGCTATACCCTAGGGGCATATAAGGTTAGAATGGAAGGGATGCTCGTATAAACGTCAACGAGGGCTCATTTGATTGGAAATTGAAAGTTCTAGATCACTTTTTATGGGCACGTAGTGCCCCCCCCCCCCCCCCCCCCTCTACGCCCTGCTTTTCTCAAACCCATCTGATAAGAGCTTTGAGATAGCCATTTTTTTAGAAATAGTTCAAAGACGATATAACAAAAATTCCGGGGTTAACCCAGCTCCCCAGGGCCCAAAGGCAGGTGTTGTAAGTTATGCCCTGGGGGAATATATGGCTCTTATGGAAGGGATGTTCGTAAAAAACTTCAGAAGACTCTCATTTGGTTGGAAATTGAAAGTTCTTGTTCAGTTTTTGAGAGGCAAAAGAGATTGGAGAGCAACTAGCCCCCCTCCCCCACGCCCCTTTTTTCCCGAATGCATCCGATAAAAAATTTTGAGATAGCCATTAAGTCAAAAACTGTTCAAAGGTCAGATAAAAAAACTCAGGAGTCTACACAGCCCCCCCCCCCAAGTCCCGGGGACAGGCGTTGTAAATTATACCCTGGGGACATATATGGCTGTTATGGAAGGGACGCTCGTATAAACTTCATAGAGGGCTCATTTCATTGGAAATTGAAAGTTGTAATTCACTTTTTATGAGTAAAAAGGGATCGGAGGGCAGCTAGATTCCCCCCATACTCCATTTTTATTTCCCTGAGGCACTTCACATAGAGTGGGGCGTCGTATGAACTTCAAAGGGGGCTCATTTAATTGAAAATCGAGAGTTCTAAGGCCCTTTTCAAGAGTCAAAGGTGATCGGAGTGCAACTAGCCCCCCCCCAAGCCCCTTTTTCCACAAATATATTTGATAGAAATTTGAGGTAGCCATTGCATCAGATAAAATTTGTGAGATAGCCATCTTGTTAAAAATAGTTCAAAGGTCAGATAACAAAACTTTGATGTTTGACACAACCCCTCAGGCCCAGGGACAGGCGTTGTAAGTTATGCCCTGGGGGCATATAGGTTTCTTATGGAAGGGATGCTAATTTTTTTGGAAAGTGAAAGTTCTAGTTCACTTTTTAAGAGTAAAAAAAGATCAGAAGGCAACTAGCCCCAGCCCCCCCCCCCTCCACGCCCTTTTTTCCCAAAATACATCAAATAAAAATTTAATGCAGAAATAAAATAAAATAAAAATAAAAAATGTTTCAAACATCAAATATTAAACTTCTGGGTTGACACGACCCCCCAGGGCCCGGAGACAGGCGTTGTAAGTTATGCCCTGGGGGCATATATGGTTCTTCTAGAAGGGATGCTCGTATAAACTTCAGAGAGGGTTCATTTGATTTAAAATTAAAAGTTTTTGTTCACTTTTATAGAGTCAAAAGAGATCGAAGGGCAATTAGCCCCTCCTCCCCCCCCCCCTCCGCGCCCTTATTTCCCAAAACCCATCCAATAAAAAATTTTGAGATAGCCATTTTGTTAAAAAATAGTGCAATATCAGATAAGAAAAACTTCGAGGTTGGCACAAGCCACACGGCTTCCATATTTTTTATTATTTATTTATTTATTTATTATTATTATTTTTTCCCAGAGGCACTTCATATGGAAGGGGTCGTCGTAAAAAACTTCAAAGGGGCTCATTCGACTGGAAATCGAGATTTCTAGCGCCCTTTCTAAGGACCAAAAGTGATTGGAAGGCAGCTAACACCCCTTCCACGCCCACCAGTTCCCCAAACACAACCAATCAAAATTTTGAGATAGCTATTCTGTTCTACGTAGTTGATTTCCAAATAGAAATTATGTTTTTGAGGAGGACACTTCCCCACAGCCCTTATTTCAAGGGTTATAAGTTATGCCCTGGGGGCATATAAGCTTCTTATAGAAAAGCTTTGTCGTAGAAACTTCAAAAAGGGCTCATTCGGTTGGAAATTCAAAGGGCTAGGGCCCTTTTTTATAGTTGAAAGTGACTAGAGGGCAACTAACCCCCCTCTCACGCCCACCTTTTTCCCCGAACACATCCAATCAAAATTTTGAGATAGCCATTTTGTGCAACGCGGTTGAAAATTCTGGAAATTAGGTCTTTGAGGATGACTAATACCCCCCCACAGCCCTCAGGGCAAGGGTTGTAACTTATGCCCTGGGGGCTTATAAGGTTTTTATAGAAAACGTTGTCGTAGAAAACTTCAAAAATGGCTCACTCGATTGAAAATTTAAATGGCTAGTGCCCTTTTTTAATAGTACCGAAAAGTGATTGGCAACGACGGCAACTAACACCCCTTCCACGCCCACCATTTCCCCAAATATCTCCAATCAAAATTTTGAGATAGCCATTTTGTTCAACGTAGTTGAAAAATCTGGAGATTGTGTCTTTGAGCATTACACCCCCGCGTACACCCCCTTACCCCCCCCCCCCAAGGTCTTCAGGGCAGGGGGTTATAAGTTTACGCCCTGGGGCCATATATGGTTCTTATGGAAGGAATGCCTCATATAAACTTCAGAGAGGGATCATTTGATTGGAAATTGAAAGTTCTAGTTCATTTTTATTTTTAAAGCATCAAAATTTATTGGAGAGTAACCAGCCCCCTCCCCCCCCCCCCCCCGCCTTTTTTCCCAAAATGCATCCGATAAAAGTTTTGAGATAGCTATTTCGTTAAAATAGTTCATAGATCATATAACAAAACTTCGGTGTCGATAACCCTCAGGCCAAGGGCAGGCGTTGTAAGTTATGTCCTGGGGGGCATATATGAATCTTATAGAAGCTCATTTGATTGGAAATTGAAATGCCTTTTTTTTTTTTTTGTTGTATTTTTTTTATTTTTTTTCTTATTCCTTTTTTTCTCCTCTTTTTTTTTTTTTTTATTTTTCTTTTTATTTTTTTTTTTTTTTCTTTTTTATTCTAGTTCACTTTTTAGAGTCACCAGACATCCGAGGGCAACTAGTCCCGCCCCTCCTCCCACACACCCTTTTTTTCCCCAAGCCTAATCCGATAAAAATCTTAAAATAGCCATTTCATTAAAATAATTCAAAGGTCAGATAAGAAAAACTCCTATGTCGAGACGCAACTCTCCAGGGCCCGGAGGCAGGCACTGTAAGTAATGCTCTGGGGGCATATATCGTTTTTTATGGAAGGGATGCTTTCGTATAAACTTCGGAAAGGGTTCATTTGATTGGAAATTGAAAGTTCCCATTCACTTTTAAGAGTCAAAAGAGATTGGAGGGCAACTAGCCCCCCCCTCTACGCTTTAAATGCATCAGATAAAAATTTTTTGAGACAGACATTTTGTTAAAAAATAGTTCGAAGTTCAGATAATAAAAACTCTGGTGTCGACACAGGGTCCCCCCCCCCAGGTCACAGGGTAGGTTTTTAAGTTATGCCCTGGGGGTATATATATATTTGTTATGGAAGGGATGCTCGTATATAACTTCATAGAGGGCTCATTTGATTGGAAATGAAAGTTGTATTCACTTTTTAAGAGTAAAAAGTGATTGGAGGGCAGCTAACCTCCCCCCCACACTCCATTTATATTTTTCCCTGACGCACTTCATATAGAAGGGGTCCTCGTATAAACTTGAATGGGGGGCTAACTTCAAGGGGGCAAACTTTTTTTCCCTTTGATATTGTTTACTGTGATACCAGTTTTGATACTTTGATGAAGATTCGATTTTTTTAAGTCTGATTTTGAAATAAGGAATATTTTTATAAACTTTGACCTTTTTGCAATCAAAAACGAACAAAAATTAATTTAAAAAAAACCTTTCCGAAAAAATAAGTTTTTCAAAGAAAAAGTAAAGGCCATTTTAAACTTAAGCTCAGCAGATACAAATACCTGTTAAAATTCAAACTCAAAAACGACCAGAAATTGCTATTAAAGAATAAATGAAACCAAACCAAAACGAACAGAAATTAAATAAAATAATCATAGGAAAAAACATACAACAATTAATAAAATAATAAATGAATAAATAGATCTTAAAGAGAGTAATGCTTAGATTGAATATGAAAATCAAGCTTAAAACTAAAAAAAAAAACAAAAAAAAATATTTCGCTATTTTAAGTATTAATGAAACTTAAAACGAACAGAAATTAAATAAATAATCATGCAAACAAACATACAATAGATATTAATGTAAATGCATAAATAAATCTCAAAACGAGCGAAACTTAAATTAAATATGCAAATCAAGCTTGAAACGATCAAAAATCACTGCAACAAACAAGAGTTTGGGTATCGCCTTCTTCTCTCAGTGTAATAGTCCTAAAACCTACTGCTTTCATTGGCGCTTTACTGAAAACTATATGCGTCTTGCCCAGTCTTGGAAAGTATAAACAACATCAAATTGAATATTTGATATATAATGATATTAGTTGTTGAAAGATCCATCCGTTCAAGAATATATTCCACTCTAATTTTATTTTATCTTCAATGCTGTAAGAACTGGAAAAGAAAGTATTTGTGATATAATTCGTTTTCCCCCAGTTAAGCGCCAATGACGCAGGGGGAGGCTTTTGGTTTTTATTTACAGTTAAGGAGGGGACAGTATCCAAACTCTTGTTTGTAAATGAAACTATATTCGTCTTGAACAACTTTAGAAAGAACTGATAAATTAAACTGAATGTTTGATGCATAAAATATTAATTTCTGAAAGCTCATCAGTTCAAAATTTTACTATAATTTTAATGTTTATTTTCAATATTAAGTACAAAAGAAAATATTTGTAATAAAATTTGACTTTCAGTAAAGCGCCAGTGACGCAGTAGGTTTTAGACTTTTACAGTGAGAGAAGGAGGCGATACCAAAACTCTTGTTTGTAGTGATTTTTTTCATCGTTTCAAGCTTGATTTTGCATATTCAATTTAAGTTTTTCACTCGCTTTAAGATTTATTTTTATTCATTTACATTAATATCCATTGTATGTTTTGTTTGGCATTGATTGTTCATTTAATTTCTTTTCGTTTTAAGTTTCATTTATATTTCAATAGCAATATATTTTTTCTCGTTTTAAGCTTTATTTTCATATTCAATCTAAGCATTACTCGCTGTTTTAAGATCTATTTATTCATTTATATTATTACTTGTTTTATGTTTTTTTTCCTATGATTATTAATTTAATTTCTGTTCGTTTTGGGCTTATTTATTCTTTAATAGTAATTTCTGGTCGTTTTGAGTTTGAATTTTTAACGGGTATTTGTATTGGCTGAGCTTAAGTTTAAAATGACCTTTACTTTTCTTTGAAAAACTTTTTTTTTTTCGGAAAGTTTTTTTTTTTTTGAAATTAATTTTGTCATAAGATGAGCAACTTCATTGCATTGAAAATAAAACTTCTAATGCTTTCTATAAAGAGTCAAAAGATATTGAGGGGGAACAGTCCTATGATGGACATTTTTCCCCCAAAGACATCAGATAAAAAATTTCAAATATCCATTTTGTCTAGCCTAGTTGAAAGGTGCAATAACTTTGCCTCTGGGGATGACACCCCCCCCCTCCACACACACACATGCAAATAGAATTCCTCTTTCGGGCATGGGGACGGAGAAAGAAGCTTATGTTATTAAACCTTATTCATAGTTTGCGAAAATAAGAGTGTTCATTCCTGGTTAGGTATCATGGGTGTCCATCGCAAATAAATTTGGTCAGGCTGTCCCCCAGAAATAGTGTCACATCTCAACAAAATTTTCAAGTAAGGTTTGTGTTTTATATAAGTCTTTGGGAAGTCCTAACCATTTCTGAAGTTTGAGGTAAATCTTGTCGCCACGACATATATCGGAACAGTTTTTTTTTTTTTTTTTTTTTTCCACCTCATCAAAACTTAGTGGAAAGTAAAAAAAAGTGTCCTTGTTATTTATGTTGGGAAGCTTGAACTTGACCTGTCTTATGTTGGGAGAGGGTATCCCTCTGTTCTTGCAATCAGGACACTTGCTAGGAGTGGTTGTCATAAGTTAACGAAGATTAGTGGGAAGAAAGGAGCTGATGTTCGATTTTTTTTTTTTGGGGGGGGGGTGAAGATCCAAACCCGAACCGAACTTAGCAATGTTTTGACTTACTTTACTGAAAGCTCTTTCTCGGGAGCGTCACCAGTGTAGATGGAACCAGATGTCATTACCGTTATTCTTCTCCAGAGTGGTGTGATGGGGCAAAGGTTACTGCTTCATTTGGGTCTGTATGGGAAGTAAGCCAACCGCAAATGACGTCCACCCATCTGGTGCATTGTCTTTCTCTGAGATGAGTCTAACCATTTGCAGTTGGGTCGAAGTCAAAGATGATTCGGGGGGTAGTTCGCGAGGATAAATGAAGTAGATGGCCATACCAAAGCAGTGAGCAAGACACCGGCTCTTTAGATAGGGGTTGATTTTAGTTTTGAAGGACAGGAGGATTTCTGGGCTCCATAATCTGTCAAATCATCTGACACGTTCAATCTTTCGGAAGTATTTCATCTGCATGTCATTTACCTTCGTCACCTTGGTCTCGGTCAAGTTATAGTCACCTTACCTTTTTGTTTAGTTCTTTAGATAAAATTAGCTTACAACTCGGTCGGAAAAGGGTCAGGACGTCCCGAGTCCCCACTTTGATGTCACTTTGTTCAATGAAGTTCAGGGGGAGTTACCTTTGGTCATTATGGAGTCTAGAGGCTATCCGACCTCCCGTGGCTGTATTTCTGGTTCCTTTAAAATCATAAGGCTTCGAGAGGAGGTATACCAATCCAACCTTACTTTGGTATATTTGGTTTTCCAGTAACTAGCCAGTTTTGTAGTGGTGTCCGGAGGTTGTTCTTTCTTCACGTAGAATACACTAGAAATGCCCTGATCGTCATCAGAAGATGTATTTGAAGGGTAATCGGGCTCACAGTTGGTTTGACCTTCATGGAGGAAAGTAAAAGGGTATCCAATTTTTTTTTCATAGCCACATCTACCAGGAGGGGGAGTGGAATTTTAAACAAACTTTGTAAGTAGTAAAAGCTAGGCTCATTGGTATTCTTATTTATGCTAAGCACCTGATCTGATTTGTTTAGGATGGGAGACAAGTATTTTAAGATAACTGTTTATCAGCTTAATTCCTAGGTCATCTGACAGAAATCATTTTACTAAACAAAGTTAATCGAGTGTCGTTGCCGGATGGTGTGCCTTTCATGACAGAAGGGCACCATTCTTTTCATCCACATCCAAGAGAAGAACTTAACCCTTTAAAGGGTTTGAGGCCAATAAAATGTGCATTATCGTCTGTGTTGCTTAGCAACTGTAACACATAGGTAACTGTTTCTGCATTTACTTTACTAGTATTGGCGCCAGAGTTGATTTCTGTCCTTTTTATATCTTTCACATTTGATGTGTTTACTGTTCGAAACGGGAAATTTTCTATTTAGTTTATTTTGCATCTTTTTTTTATGTGTATTTGTGCTTATTGAATCTTCTGGAAAAATCCATGCACGTAGTAAGGAATTTAAAGGGGGACAAGCCTCCCCCCTCAAAAAATTTATAAATTCTCAAAATTCCTCCATTAGGTTCCTGTATTTTACTAGTTCCCATGCAATTTTACATGTTTTCAAATTTGTCCCCATCCCTAAAACTATCCGAAACATTACTGCACCCTGGAATATTTTCCGACAAACCTCCCAACTTGTGACTCTCATTCAATAGTCAATGGAAGCCTGCTTCCTCAGCATTATTAAGCTTACTGAATCAACCCCACAGTAATAAATGTGCTAATGAGTTTTATCGTATTAATAAATAAAATTTAGTTTTAAATGAATAAGGTTTTAATGGAGAATTTACTATTTCGAAAGTCTTTCTTATAGTCCACGTTTTTAGTCACTAATTTGTCTACGAGACAAATCCCTGGAACATATCCAAAGTATAGAAATTCTAAAGCCGTCGTTCCAACCTTTTCTCAATTGAATCATTTGCTGAATTGCTGGCCATGTGGTTCCCGCCTGGAATGTATTTTCTATTCACTTTTATTGCTGTTTGAGAGTATAAGTAATATTTTGGAATTTCTGTTATCTCGCTTGCTTTTAGCATTAATTGACTGGGACTGTGAACACACGTCCAATTGCTTACTCATGCTGTATACCTGTCATGTAAGCATGACATTACTTTACTTCAAAAATAAAAAAAAGCTTTTTGGTGTTGACATGACTTTGGAAGCTGGAATTTGAAATATGTTTTCTATATAGACGCAGGTAACCGTAGTTTGAAAGCAAGATAGCGATCAAGAGAAATACGGTCGTATTGTCCCTGGCAAGGGCGTATCCAGGATTTTTGTGAGGGAATATTTTTGTCGAGGAGCGGCGATACAAAAAACTTTAGAAAATGCATCAAACCTTTTTTTTTTGCATTTTCGTCACGTTTTTACAATTCAGACTTCTTCTTTTTTTTTTTGGGGGGGGGGGGGGGTGGGGGGGGGGTGGGGGGTTAAGCCCAGTGGCCCTCCTCCTGGATAAGGTCTTGGTCCCTGGTATACATTAATCCCCCTTTTCCGATCATTCTGTTGTACTAGCTTTCTGGATTTGCTTTTTTTTCTAAGAAAAAAGAAATTGACAACTTTTTCCTTGAAAATAAAAAATCTTCTTTGGTATCAAAATCGAAAAATATCTTGGAATCAGAATCAAAGGCAGCGCAAACTGTCTCCACAGTGTGTGCGGGTGTATTTTCGACAAGTTAGCAAGAAAGGGGCAACCAGCCGCCTTCCACTCCCTTTTTTAGCTGTCCTCTCCATCCTCTTTTTGGGCCACCCTAATCGAGTCGATGCCCCACTTCAATTGTAATCCTATGTCCTTCGAGACGAGTGTAAGAGTCCTCGTGTGACTAATCCTATAGCTTGTGATGGGAGTCAGTGTTGTGAGTCAGGAAGCTCAGCCACCGTTACACACAGTGGGTGAAAGCCGAGCGTACATTTCTCTACTTCCGTTGACTTCCCCCGCCCTGAAAACTCTAAAGTCAACCGATCAATTTTGGAGATTGCCATTTTTTTCACAATAGTCGAAAGATCCATTAACTATGCCTCCAGGAATGACATGATCCTCAAAGCCTCTGGGTCAAAGATTGAAAATTATGCAAGTTGCTAATTGCTAACAAATAGGTTTAATTTATGGGAAAGGAGGCACGTCTGATCCTGGGTGTCCGAAAAAGTTAAGGGTATTATTTATTTTAGTTATTTAATTAAATACAAGCCCACTATAAAAACACAAAGGAAGAAGTGGAGTATATAAGAAATAAGAAAAAATAGACATTAAAATCACTTAAAGCACTATTCACAAAAAAGAGGCACGAGGCGTGACTTTGCTGCTGCTGATTTACGCTTAGCACGGAGCTCAATACTATCCACGTGATGGAAAGGATCCAGGACATGGAAATTCTGAATTATTTTTGAATTACTGTGCCTAGAAGAAAGACATACAAAATATTTACAAAACTTTAAATGATTTTTTCTAAGATGCGACATATCTCTTCCTGTCAGGAGGAGGAGTACCCCCGACAAACACGTAACGTGGGGCGCAACACAAGACGAGAAAATATTTCCAAGATCTTTCCGGCAAAATCTACCCCGATTGGGTACAGCCGAATCATAACTAGACCGGAAATTTTCCAGTATTTGACGACATATCACCTCTCCTGTCTGACGTAACGTACGAGCGAACCGTGCTCCCAGATACATAAATGAATCAACACAAGAAATATCAGATGTACCGATAGAAATAGAAACTGGGTAGCTACAGTTAAACGCTAAAAATTCGCACTTAGACCTGTTAATTCGCAGACCAATACTAGAAAAATCATGCAAGAGCTTATCAAGGTTCGATAGAAGAGCATCGTGCGTTCTACCTATCAGCAATACATCGTCAGCGTACGCGAGATACATTATCTCACACCGTTAAGAAACCAAGTGGGCAAAAGGCCATCCAGAACACCAGCAATAACCGACTTAAATATGCTGGGCGATAGCACGCTCCCTTGGCGGACCCCATTTTTATTTGGATCGGAGCACTCGGCCTCGAATCCCATTTAGCAAAAACAATAGAATTACAAAACCCTGGGCAAGGGCTGTAAATTACGGAAGTTGCCCATTGTTTACACATAAAATTTATAACGGAAAACGGGGTATGTTCGATCTTTAGTGTTCGATTAGCCCTAAAATTTCGGAGATCATTTTTTGTCCCAAAAAACGTGTACATTTTGCTGGGTATAGAGAGGGGAGGGGGTTACAAAATTTATCAAAAAGCTTTTTGTTCCTAATTAATTTTGTTTCAAGTAAGCTCTTAAGGATTGCTCGAAAGGCCAAAATCACCATAATTTTCCAATAGTATACACTGGAAACGAGACGAGTACCGAGTAAATGAAAAAACGTTATATGGACCTGACATTTCAAATTGTTTACAAGATCTAGAGAAAGTCCTAAGAGATAAACTTGAAGCAATGAGAGAGTATTCGAGAGTCAAATGGAATTACAATCTTGACCTGGAGAGGGAAGCTAAGGTAAATCGAAAGACACTGTGTGTGTTGCGGTATTCGAAATAGCATGTTAACAATGTCTTGGGAGCGGTTCGGGAGAGGGAGTTGAAAATTTCAAAAACTATTGGAGAGAGGAAATGAAAGGGCGGGGCAAGAAAAATTTTACTTTTCGCTGAGAAACTTCATTTTTTAGAAAAGGCATTATAATTAACTTCTGTCCGTTTTTTATTTACATTTTTTTTTTATTTGTTAACAAAAGGAGCACTGCATTTGTAATGGTTTTCCGGTTTTTCTGCTTAAGAATTTAAATTTTTTGGCTAACCATTTATCCTTTGACAAAATTTTGCAACAAATTGTAACAATAGTTTTACAGTAGAATTTTAGATGGACGGGGAAGGAGAAAATTATTTAAATGGATCGAGAATCTACATATTTTTTGGTATTTTATAGGGGCGAAGTCATCCTGACCCCCATCCTGCTCAGCCATGAATATAGCAGAATATCAGTCGACTATTTAAAAAAGATTATTGTGTTGTACTTTGGTTAAAGTGCTTACCTGAATAAATAATTTATTTTCAGATTATTTATTAAAAATATTTCTTTTTGTTAAAAAAATTAAAATATTACAGGATGTCAAGAATCAAGACAGCCAGATTTGTTTCCCAATTGAGGTTCTCTTGGGTCAGAAGTTCTAGTTAGGTTTTCTTCGTGGCCTGAGCTGTCTTTGGTATTTCCAGCCAAAAAAAAAACAGAATCACTCTTCATGGATTTTGAATATAAATTTTTGTCAGCTCACGTTCCCCTACATTTTCATGAATTGACACCCTTGGGTAATCGTAATTTAAAGACAAAGAAACCTTTAAGGGGTTACAACCCCCGTGTAACTGAACCCCAAGCAACTGAACCCATGTAACTGAACCCCAGTGTAACTGAACCACCGTGTAACTGAACCACCGTGTAACTGAACCACCGTGTAACTGAACCCCCGTATAACCGAACCACCGTGCAACTGAACCCCCGTATAACCGAACCCCCGTGCAACTGAACTCCCGTGCAACAAAACTCCCGTACAACTAAAACCTCGTGCTACTGAACCCTCATGCAACTGAACCCCCTTTAACTGAACCCTCGTGCAACTCAAACCCCGTGCAACTCAACCCCATTTAACTGAACCCCCGTGTAACTGAACCCCCATGTAACTGAACCCCCATGTAACTGAATCCCCGTATAACCGAACCCCCCATCTAACTGAACCCCCGTGCAACTGAACCCCCGTGCAACTGAACCCCCGTGCAACTGAACCCTCGTGCTACTGAACCCTCGTCCAACTCAACCACCATACTTACATTGGGTAAAACACAATAGGGTTATGAACCATAGTTATTTAACTATGGTATAGTTATTTACCTCTTCCTAGCTAATTTATCTATTACGGGTTGCCTCCCCGTAGTAGCATAATATTTGTAGGCATGAATATATAATGAGTCGGAGGTAATAGGCTTGAGATTGTCTGTGCAGGATTTCGACTCTTGTTGATAGAAGAGCATCGCCAAGCGCTGAAAACCATGTTGTGACCAAGATGGGCCAGGATTGCACAAAGCCTCCATTCATGGAGGTCCCAGGGACTTCTTGCTGTCCGGTTCTAAGCCGGCTTAAGCACTTCGGTGTAGACTTGAGAAGATATGTGATCCCCCGTCCTGCACTGGTATCCGGGATCATTGCTTTTCCTGAGGCGAAAAAAATTTCAATGATTTAAAGAACATGAAAATTGGAACTTGGAATGTTACGACATTAAAAAATGACTATCGTATCGACATTTTGACTGACGAATTCAGACGATTCGAACTGGATTTATTAGGAGTTTCAGAAACTCATATCCCAGGGGTAGGAAGCATGAAATTAGGTGATATAGAATTTGTTTACTCAGGCAGGAAGGATGGTTACATAGACAGGGAGTAGGGCTCATGATGAATAAGGAAGCTGCTAAGTCTTGTTTAGGCTGGGAAGGTATTAATAATAGAATACTAATTGCTCATTTTATGACTAGAAAGTTCAAGGTATCAGTTATAGTAGTATACGCCCCTGTAGAACCGACTGATGGAGATACTAGTGACTCAGATGAATTTTACTTACAGTTACAGGAGCAAATAGACAAGGTCCCAGGTAGAAATATGATGTTATTGCTGGGAGATTTTAACGCCCAGGTTGGTAGAAATATGGATAGATGGTATCCCAGCTTAGGTAAAATTTGGTGTAGGAAAGAAAACAGTAATGGATACAGACTTTTGCAATTTTGTAGGTATAACAATCTAGTTATAAACCAATACGGTGTTTGGTCATAAAATGGCTCATAAGCTAACATGGTATTCACGTGATGGTAAGACAGCAAACCTTATTGATTATGTTATAGTAAATCGAAGACTGGCAGGATCAATACAAGATACTAGGGTATATAGGAGTGCTGTTATTGATGTTAAAAGTAAAGATCACCATCTAGTAGTGTCAAGGGTTAATTTAAAGCTGAAATATCGGAAGGGTAATTACCTCCCGGGAAGTTATGATGTTAGTAGACTCCAGGATGAGAATTTGAGAGAAACTTTCCAGGAACAGTTGAATACTAAACTTGAGAGCTTAAAATTTGATAATGTGGAAGATGGTTGGAATAATTTTAGAAAAATATTTGTGAAGTTGCTGAAGGTGTATTAGGGAAGAAAGCTAGAACTGCAGCTAATAATATTAATGAAAAAGCTTTAAGTTTAATAGAAAGGAGAAAGGACTTGTACAAGAATTATCTGAGTGATAGATCATATGAAAACAAAAGAAATGTAAAGAAAGTGGAGAAAGCATTGAAATATGAACTAAGGAGGTGTGAAGTGGAGGCCATGGATAAAATTGCCGAGGATTTAGAAGATGCAGCTAGACGGCATAATAGTAAAATATTGTACTGGCACGTTAACAAATTGAGAGGTAGTAGTCAAATCCCGGACTTGTCCCAGTTAAAGATAGGAATGGGGTGGCAATTAGCGATAAGACAAAAGCTAAAGCGAGATGGGCCGAACATTTTGAGAATTTGCTTAACCGAGATAGAGTTGCAGGAAAAAATATAGAGGAAAATGAAAAGTTTGTGATACCTTGGATGTGAAGGAAGATTTGTTTTGTGAGGAGGAATTAGAAACAGTACTAAAAGGATTAAAGAATAATAAGGCTCCAGGTGCTGATAGAGTAGTAAATGAGTTTCTTAAATATGGTGGCTCTGAGGTTAGAAATAAGTTATTGGAGATTATGAATATGATTTTTGAAAAAGGGGAAGTACCTAATGATTTTAGGAAAACCTTAATTAAGCCACTTTATAAGAAAGGTGATAAAAGTGAGTGTGGTAATTATCGAGGCATTAGTCTGGTCTCTGTAGGTAGCAAATTGCTTAGTAATATGATACTTTTTAGACTGAGAGATGCCGTAGACAAAGTTTTAAGAGAAGAGCAGTGCGGTTTTAGAAAAGGTAGAGGATGTGTTGACCAAATTTTCACTCTTAGGTTAATAATTGAGAAGTGCCTAAGTTTTCAAACACCTTTGGTCCTTAGTTTTTATAGATTATGAGCAAGCGTTCGATTCTGTTGATAGAGGAGCTTTAGTAAAGGTTTTATCCTTGTATGGTATACCAGACAAATACATTAAAGTGATTAGTGCTATGTACGAGAATAACACTGCTGCGGTTAAGGTAGGAAATGAGGTTAGCAGCTGGTTTTGTATTAAATCAGGAGTTAAGCAGGGTTGTGTTCTATCCCCCTTTATATGGATTATTTTGATGGACTTTGTTTTAAGGAGCACAGGAAAGGCAATGGGAGACCACGGAATCAAATGGGGAGGAAAAAGTCTCCTGGACTTGGATTATGCTGATGATTTAAGCATCCTAGATGAAAGTGTGAGCAAAATGAATGAAGTTTTAGAGGTTTTGCGAGTTCAGGGTGCTAGTATTGGTTTGAAAATTAATGTTAGGAAGACCAAGTCACTAAGGCTAGGAATAAGTGAAGATGAAAAGGTGACGTTGGGTAATGAAAAGATTGATCAGGTGGGCAGTTTCACTTACCTTGGTAGTATTATTAGTAAAGATGGTGGGAGCAGTGAAGATGTTAAAAATAGAATAGCCAAGGCTCAGGGTGTTTTTTTTTCACAGTTAAAAAAAGTCTGGAAGAATAGGAAGGTAAGTCTGCAAACCAAGATTAGAATCTTAGAAGCTACAGTGATGACAGTGGTCAAATATGGCTCTGAAGCATGGACGCTCCGAAAAGCGGATGAAGATTTGCTAGATGTTTTCCAGAGAAATTGCTTAAAGGATTGTTCTGGGTACCCGGCTGACTGACCGTATTTCAAACAATAGGCTATACGAAAAATGTGGTTCAATACCACTTTCTAGGTCTATAATGAAAGAAAGGTTGAGGTGGTTAGGGCATGTTGTTCGGATGAAGGATGACAGATTGCCGAAGATTGTTCTTTTTCGGCCAACCATCTAGGGCTAAACGGAAAGCAGGTCGTCCCCGTCTGGGTTGGGAGGACGTCATAAAGAAAGATTTAAAGGAAATGGGAACTTCGTGGGCGGGTGTAAAAAGGGAGGCTTTGAATAGATTGGGGTGGAGGAGGAGCGTGCGTAGCTGTGTTGGCCTCAGGCGGCTTGGTGCTGCGATGAGTTGTTAGTAGTTAGTAGTAGTAGTATAGTTATTTAACCTTTAAACTGTTTTAAATAAAATGGCCGTCCTAAAATTTAGATCAGATGTATTTGGGGGAAAATAGGGTGGGGTGGAAGCCCTCCGATCACTTTTAACTCTGAAAAAGTGCACTGGAAATTTTGATTTTAAATCCAATGAGTCCCCCCCCCCCAAAGTTCATACAAATTTTTTTCTACAAAAACCTTATGTGTAGCAATGAGCAACTAGCTTAACTTACGGCCCTTGCCCCAGATGCTGCTGGTGGGGTTGTTAACTCCAAAGGCATGGTTATTTGATCTTCAGACGATTTTGAACAAATGTTTATTTTTATTTTGATCGGATGTATTTGGGGGGGGGGGGTGTCGGTTAAGAGGGAAAGGCTGATTGTCCCGTGATTACCTTTGATTCTTCGAAATTGAACTTGAACTATCAATTTCCAATCGAATGAGCCTCCCTCAAAGTTTTTACGATCATCCCTTCTATAAAAACCTTACATTTTAACAATTGGTAACTTGCACTAACATATAGATTGCTGATACAGGGTGTATCAGCAATTTTTTTTTTGGAACAGCTTAGCGTATCAAGATGAAACTTCTGGGGCATCTACCTGCTACTACTACTATTAACACTGCTACTACTACTACTACTAATTCAACCCTATTATTGCTTCTGCTGCTCCTACTACGACCTCTGCTACTATTAAACTAGCACTATTAAGGCTACGCATATCAAGTTGAAAATTTGACAGAATGAGGTATTTGAGGTGGAAATTTAACTAAATCAAAAGACACTATGTGCATGCAGATTTTCAAAATGGCATATCTCAAACAGGGATTTGTATATTAAATTGGAACTTTCAGAGAGTGCTTAAAGGGAAAGTCAATTCACCAAAAGGAAATATGTCTACTCACAGAAAAGTTACTTTAAGACAGCACTGGAATTCCATGGTCACTTATAAACTGTCAGATGTCTCCCAAGAATGGTAGCTGAGAGTTCGGTATTACCCCTCTCTTTCATCACTTTTCGCTCTTCCGTTGTGTTCTGTTAACACACAGTTACATGGTTACATGGTTACACACAGTTGCAGTTACATGGGGGTTCAGTTGCACGGGGGTTTTAGTTAAATGGGGTTGAGTTGCACGGGGGTTGAGTTGCACGAGGGTTCAGTTAAAGGGAGTTCATTTTCATCAGGGTTCAGTAGAACGAGGGTTTTAGTTGCACGGGGGTTCAATTGCACGGGGGTTTGGTTATACGGGGGCTCAGTTGCACGGGGGTTCAGTTACACGGGGGCTCAGTTTACATGGGGGTTCAGCTACACGGGGGTTTGTTTAAATGAGGTTGAGTTGCGCGGGGGTTGAGTTGCACGAGGGTTTAGTTAAAGGGGGCTCAGTTGCACGGGGGTTCGGTTATACGGGGGTTCAGTTACAGGGGTTCAGTTGCTTGGGGTTCAGTTACACGGGGTTCAGTTACAATGGAACCCTTTTAGGAAAATCCCTTTAAGGGAACCCTTTAAGATAGGTGACGACTTTGGGAAAATCCGTTTTTTCACTGCCAGCGCCCTTAATATATTTTTCTTAGGCCCTTTGCGACACAAAATTAAGAGATCAAAACTAGAAGAAAAGTGTCGAAATGAAGTTTCGCCGTTGAAAAAGGGTAACTGAATATCAATCACGTCATTACTATTCATAAAGCTTCTGATCCGAGTTAATATTGCAGTTTTTTAAGATTATTTGATTTAGTATCCTCCCTTAAAGGTCAATTAAACCTTGCAGATTGAACTTTAAAACTAGTCTTAGCAAGTTATGCAACTAAAATTTTATTATTTCGGACTGGAATCTTGGTTTGTTTGCATTAAATGCACCCTTTGAGGTATCTTCCCCCCCTCCAAAGCTTATACTGAGCATCTTCCGAAGTTTCTATGATCACGAGGTGGAGTTGGGGGAAGTTTTTTTTCCTTTCCATAGTTTCGGGGGCGCCAACTGGCGAAATACCGAGAAAAAAGTAAAATGAATGTCAGTACCACGATTGTATTGACAGACTCAAGCTCCCTAGTCAAACTCAAAACAAGCAGAAACTAATAAGAATGGGTCTGACACCCCCCATGCCTTTTGAAGACCAGAACATAATTTGTACTTTACTCAAAACAATCCTTTGGTACTTGTATGATATGCCCCCTACCGCTCAAGTTGTCCGGTTTCTTTCACTAGTTTCTTTCAACTTAGTGTGAGAAAAGACAAAGAGAAGTGACAGAATAGATTGGAAATACATAATTTTGGCAATATATTTGCACATAAGGAGGGGGGGGGGGGTAAGTGCTTGGACAGTGTGAAGTCAAAAAACCGTTCTTACTTCATAATCTCAGCATAATTGTTGCTAATACATTTTCCATAGAGACCCGCTGTATTTTACCCCCCCCCCCTCCCCCCTCCCAATGTGCCAGTATACAGCCGAAATTTGTTTCTAAAGTATTATATTCTTATCATAATTAGGCATATTTTTATTAGGATTAACCTAACAAAACTTCTTGAGTGGTAGGGGGTATATCATTCAGTTACCCAATCCTTAATTCGCGCTGAACGTTACATGGGGTTCAGTTACGCTGGGGTTTATTTAAATGGGGTTGAGGTGCACGGGGGTTGAGTTGCACGAGGGTTCAGTTAAAGGGGGCTCAGTTGCACGGGGGTTCGGTTATACCAGGGTTCAGTAACAGGGGTGCAGTTGCTTGGGGTTCAGTTACACGGGGGTTCAGTTACAATGGAACCCTTTTAGGAAAATCCCTTTAAGGGAACCCTTTAAGATAGTTGACGACTTTGGGAAAATCCGTTTTTCACTACCAGCGCCCTTAATATATTTTTCTTAGGCCCTTTGCGACACAAAATTAAGAGATCAAAAACTAGAAGAAAAGTGTCTAAATGAAATTTTCGCCGTTGAAAAAGGGTAAATGAATATCAATCATGTCATTACTATTCATAAAGCTTCTGATCCGAGTTAATATTGCAGTTTTTATTAAGATTATTTGATTTATTAGCCTCCCTTAAAGGTCAATTAAACCTTGCAGATTGAACTTTAAAAGTAGTCTTAGCAAGTTATTCAACTAAAAATTTTATTATTTCGGACTGGAATCTTGGTTTGTTTGCATTAAAATGCACCCTTTGAGGTATCTTCCCCCCCCTCCAAAGCTTATACTGAGCATCTTCCGAAGTTTCTATGATCACGAGGGGGAGTTTGGGGAAGTTTGTTTTTCCTTTCCATAGTTCGGGGGCGCCAACTGGTGAATTACCTAGGAAAAAAGTAAAATGAATGTCAGTACCACGATTGTATTGACAGACTCAAGCTCCCTAGTCAAACTCAAAACAAGCAGAAACTAAGAAGAATGGGTCTGACACCCCCCATGCCTTCTGAAGACCAGAACATAATTTGTACTTTACTCAAAACAATCCTTGGTACTTGTATGATATGCCCCCTACCGCTCAAGTTGTCCGGTTTCTTTCACTAGTTTTTCTTTCAACTTAGTGTGAGAAAAGACAAAGAGAAGTGACAGAACAGATTGGAAAATATATAATTTTGGCAATATATTTGCACATAAGGAGGGGGGGGGGGGGTAAGTGCTTGGACAGTGTGAAGTCTAAAAAAAAAAAAAAAAAACCGTTCTTACTTCACAATCTCAGCGTAATTGTTGCTAATACATTTTCCATACAGACCCGCTGTATTTAACCACCCCCCTCCCCCTCCCAATGTGCAAGTATACAGCCGAAATTTGTTTCTAAAGTATTTTATTTTTATCATGATTAGGCATATTTTTATTAGATTAACCTAACAAAATTTCTTGAGTGGTAGGGGGTATATCATACAGTTACCCAATCCTGAATTCGCGCTGAACGTTACATGGGGTTCAGTTACGCTGGGGTTTATTTAAATGGGGTTGAGGTGCACGGGGGTTGAGTTGCACGAGGGTTCAGTTAAAGGGGGGCTCAGTTTGCACGGGGCTCGGTTATACGGGGGTTCAGTTACAGGGGTTCAGTTAACACGGGGTTCAGTTACAATGGAACCCTTTTAGGAAAATCCCTTTAAGGGAACCCTTTAAGATAGGTGACGACGTTTTGGGAAAATCCGTTTTTCACTACCAGCGCCCTTAATATATTTTTCTTAGGCCCTTTGCGACACAAAATTAAGAGATCAAAACTAGAAGAAAAGTGTCTAAATGAAATTTCGCCGTCGAAAAAAGGGTAACTGAATATCAATCATGTCATTACTATTCATAAAGCTTCTGATCCGAGTTAATATTGCAGTTTTTTTATGATTATTTGATTTATTAGCCTCCCTTAAGGTCAATTAAACCTTGCAGATTGAACTTTAAAAGTAGTCTTTAGCAAGTTATTCAACTAAAAATTTTATTATTTCGGACTGGAATCTTGGTTTGTTTGCATTAAAATGCACCCTTTGAGGTATCTTCCCCCCCCTCCAAAGCTTTCCCCCCCCCCCCCTATGCTGAGCATCTTCCGAAGTTTCTATGATCACGAGGGGGAGTTTGGGAAGTTTGTTTTTCCTTTCCGTATTTTCGGGGCGCCAACTGGCGAATTACCTAGGAAAAAAGTAAAATGAATGTCAGTACCACGATTGTATTGACAGACTCAAGCTCCCTAGTCAAACTCAAAACAAGCAGAAACTAAGAAGAATGGGTCTGACACCCCCCATGCCTTCTGAAGACCAGAACATAATTTGTACTTTACTCAAAACAATCCTTGGTACTTGTATGATATGCCCCCTACCGCTCAAGTTGTCCGGTTTCTTCACTAGTTTCTTTCAACTTAGTGTGAGAAAAGACAAAGAGAAGTGACAGAATAGGTGGAAAATATATAATTTTGGCTATATATTTGCACATAAGGAGGGGGGGGTAAGTGCTTGGACAGTGTGTGAAGTCAGAAAACCGTTCTTACTTCATAATCTCAGCATAATTGTTGCTAATACATTTTCCATACAGACCCGCTGTATTTTAACCCCCCCCCCTCCCCCTCCCAATGTGCAAGTATACAGCCGAAATTTGTTTCTAAAGTATTATATTTTTATCATAATTAGGCATATTTTTATTAGGATTAACCTAACCTAACTTCTTGAGTGGTAGGGGGTATATCATACAGTTACCCAATCCTTAATTCGCGCTGAACGTTTTTATTTGTCATAAAATCGAACAAAAACAAATAGCCAATATCATATACAGCGCAATCGCGCTGCCTAATTAAAGAACAATGTTGGCACAATGTACAATTTTTTTTTTCTTCTTCTTCCATACCAGGGCACTTCGAATCAAAGGAGTTGTCGTAGAAACTTCGAAACGGCTCATTCGATTGGAAATTGGAGTGGCTAATGCCCTTTTTAATAGTTGAAAGTGATTGGAAGGCAACTAAACGCCCCTTTCCACGTCCACCATTTCCTCAAGCACATCCAATCAAAATTTTGAGATAGCCATTTTGTTTCAGCGTAGTTGATTTCCAGATAGAAAATATGTTTTGAGGAGGACACTCCCCCCACAACCCTCAGGGCAAGGGTTTTATGTTATGCCTGGGGGCATATAAGAGCGATGTTGGCACAATGTATTTTTTTTTCTTTAGACCAGGGCACTTCGTATCGAAGAAGTTGCCGTAGTAAAACTTCGAAAAAGGGCTCATTCAATTGGAAATTGGAGTGGCTTGTGCCCTTTTTAATAGTCAAAAGTGATTGGAAGGCAACTAACACCCCTTCCACGCCCACCATTCCTTGAAACACATCCAATCAAAATTTTAAGATAGCCATTTTGTTCAGCCTAGTTGATTTCCAGATATAAATTACGTTTTTGAGGAGGAAACTCCCACAGCCCTCAGGGCGAGGGTTGTAAGTTATTCCCTTGGGGCATATAAGGTTTTATAAGAAAGCGTTGTCGTAGAAACTTCAAAAAAAGGCTCATTCGATTGGAAATTCAAAGGGTTAGTGTCCTTTTTAAAGTCGAAAGTGATTGGAGGGCAACAAACCCCCCTCTCACACGCCCCACCTTTTCCACAAACCACCCAATCAAAATTTAGAGATAGCCATTTTATTCAACGTAGTTTTAAGTTCTGGAAATTAGGTCTTTGAGGATGACTACCCTCTCCCCCCACCACAGACCTCAGGGCAAGGGTTGTAAGTTTTGCCCTGGGGGCATATAAGGTTTTTTATAGAACGCGTTGTCGTAGTAACTTAGAAAAGGGCTCATTCAATTGGAAATTGGAGTGGCGTGTGCCCTTTTTAGTAGTCAAAAGTGATTTTGAAGGCAACTAACACCCCTTCCACGCCCACCATTTCCTGAAACAAAGCCAATCAAATTTGAGATGGCCATTTTGTTCAGCGTAGTTGATTTCCAGATAGAAATTATGTTTTGAGGAGCACATTCTTCCACAGCCCTCAGGGTAAGGGTTGTAAGTTATTCCCTGGGGACATATAAAGGTTTTTATAGAAAGCGGTTGTCGTAGAAACTTCAAAAAAAAGGCTCATTCGATTGAAAATTCAAAGGGCTAGTGCCCTTTTTTAATAGTCGAAAGTGATTGGAGGGCAAAAAAAATAAAAAAAACCCCCCTCTCACGCCCAACTTTTCGCCAAACACATCTAATCAAAATTTTTAGATAGCCATTTTATTCAAAGTAGTTTTTAAGTTCTGGAAATTAGGTCTTTAAGGATGAATACCCCCCCCCCCCTCCAACAGCCCTCAGGGTAAGGGTTTGTAAGTTAAGGTATTTTTTGCCCTGTTGGGGCATATAAGGTTTTTATAGAACGCGTTTGTCGTTGTAGCTTAAAAAAGGGCTCATTCGATTGGAAATTGAAATGGTTAGTGCCCTTACTAATAGTCGAAAGCGATTGGAAGGCAACTAACACCCCTTCCACGTCAACCATTTCCCCAAACACATCCAATCAAAATTTTGAGATAGCCATTTTTGTTCCAAGCAGTTTAAAGTTCAGGAAGTTATATCTTTAAGCACTCCACCCACAGTCTTCAGGGCAAGGGTTATAAGTTATGCCCTGGGGGCATATAAGGTTTTTATTGAAATCTTTGTCGTAGAAGCTTGAAAAAGAGCTCATTCAAATGGAAATTCAAAGGGCTAGTGCCCTTTTTAGTGGTCGAAAGTGATTTGAGGGCAACCAAACCCCCTCTCACGCCCACCTTTTCCCCAAACACATCCATTCAAAATTTTTAGATAGCCATTTTTGTTCAACGTAGTTGAAAGTTTTGGAAACTAGGTCTTTGAGGATGACAACACCTCTCCCCACAACCCTCAGGGCAAGGGTTGTAAGTTGTGTTCTGGGTGCATATAAGGTTTTTAATAGAAAGCGATGTTGTAGAAATTTCAAAAAGGGCTCATTCAATTGGAAATTAAAAAAGGTAGTGGCCCTTTTTATTAGTCGAAAGTGATTGAAGGGTAAGAGACCCCCCTCTCACGCCCCCCATTTTCCCAAACACATCAAATCAAATTTTGAGATATCCATTTTGTTCAACGTAGTTGAAAGTTCTGGAAATTAGGTCTTTTAGGATGATAACCCCCTCAGAGCCCCCAGTGCAAGGATTATAAGTTATGCCCTGGAGGCATATAAGATTTAAATAGAAGATTGTTGTAAAAATTTCAAAAAGGGCTCATTTGATTGGAATTGAAATTGCCCTTTTTAATAGTCGAAAGTGCGTGGAGAGTAATTAACCCCCCAATCACTCCCACCATTTCCCCAAAATCATTCAATTAAAGTTTAGAGATAGCCAGTTTGTTCAATATAGTTGAATGTTCTGGAAATTATGTATTTAAGGATGACAAACCCCCCAGAGCCCCCCAGGGCAAAGGTTGTAAGTTATGCCATGGGGCATATAAGGTTTTTATAGATAGAGTTGTCATAAAAGCTTCAAAAGGGGCTCATGCAATTGGAAATTGAGAGGGCTAGTGCTCTTTATAATAGTCGAAAGTGATTGGAGGGTAACTAACCCCCTCTCTCGCCCACCATTCCTCCGAACACACATCCAATAAAAATTTTCAGATAGCCATTTTGTTCAACGCAGTAGAAAGTTCTGGAAATTAGATCTTTAAGGATGACAACCAAACCCCCCCCGCCCTCAGGAAGGTTTGTAAGTTACGCCATGGGGATATATAAGGTTTTTATTAAAAGCGTTGTCGTATGAACTTCAAAAAAGGGCTCATCTGAAAGGGAAATTGAAAGGGCTAGTACCTTTTTTGATAGTTGAAAGCGATTGGAGAGCGACTAACACCCCTCTCACGCCCACCATTTCCCTAAACACATCCAATCATAATTTTGAGATAGCCATTTTTGTTTAACGTAGTTGAAAGTTCTGGAAATTCGGTCTTAGAGGATGACCACTTTGCCTTCCCAAGGCCAGAACATAATTTGCACTTTACTGAAAAAAAATGAATGTGCAATGTCACTTTAATATACATATACTGACATTTAGTAATCAAAATGTTAATATTATATTTGATTTATTAAAGTTATGAAAGTAAAAAGATTTATATTTTTTTCAGTAAAGTGCAAATTATGTTCTGGCCTTGGGAAAGCATAGGGGTTCTGAGCCCAACTTATGTTAATTTCTGCTTGTTTTGAGTTTAACCCGGTTATTTATTGTAATTTCTGTTCGTTTTTGGGTTTCATTTATTTCTCGATGCTGATTTGTGGTAGTTTCACGCTTGGTAGGTTATTTGATTGTATTTTTGCTCATTTTTGTTTAATGGAGTTCTTTACTTTTCTTTGAAAAACTTATTTTGTGGAAAAAGTTTTTTAATTAATCATGGAAAAAAACAACAAATGAAAGTGGATTGACAGCTTAATATACATTTACTGATATTCGTTCCTTAAAGTCTTAATGATTTTGGACTTATTAAATTAAAAAAAGTGAAAACATTTAAAACATATTTTGTTCGCCAAAACCAAATACACGCATTCCTGCTGGAGGGTGGGGTATTTTAAAAGGTGGTGGAGAAATACCTAGAAGTTTTTTTTTATGTCTAAAATTCGATTCACCGAGCGAAGCTCCGTCCCCTGGTACTTATCACAATAGTAACAAAGTAGACATAGTAACATAGGGTACATTAAGCAACAGAAATATGTAAAATACAGACAAGGCCGTATCCATGTGGGGGGGGAGGGAGGAGGTTTGCCTTCCCCTCAAAATGTTTGTCCGACTCGTTAAAACCTAAAAAAATATATAAACAAATTTTTGATGTTTTTTAAAAGTTTTTTTTTTGTAATGATCCCCCCCCCCCCGTAAAAAAATTCGGTACATGTGAGTTATTGGGAACAGTTTTTAATAGGAATTTTAGTCCTCTTGTTCCTAGATCCCAAGATGGCTTAAAAATACCTATTATTAGAAAAAGATGTTCTTGAGTTCGACTACACAAACTAACACCCAGTGCATCTTATATTGACTGTCAATTATAATATTCGCGAATTCTATCAACACACAATTTTAATTGTCATTTTTGTAAAGCGCTATCTTAAATCAAAAATTCTTTTTCTCATCATTTGCATCTTTCTCGGCTGTCACTGCTCCAAAAGAAAAATTGCCGGACAAAGCAGAAAAATCCCAAAAGTTGGTAACTAATTTGACAGGAATAGCAAACGTTAGTGTAACCTTCACTGGAGTGTTTATGTGGATCCTGGATAAGTACTGTGCTACACATAATCATTCCTGCACAGTAAAATGGGCAATAAAATGGGAACGTAACTGTATCCCTTTCTCTAGCAGGCATACCGAAGTGGATCTAGGTGTATTGCCCCTCGGAAAATCCTCCCCCCGCCGGCAGTTCCCCCCCCCCCCCCATTTCCTCAAACGCATCCGATCAAAATTTCGAGATAGCCATTTGGTTCAAAATGGTCCAAAGGTAAAGAAACCATGATTTTGAATTTGACACCACCCTTATAGCCCCCGGGGCAAGGGTCTTCATCTATGCAAGTTGCCCATTGTTAAGACATAACGTTTTTTATGGGAAGGGTGGGCTTATAAACTTTGGAGGCGGGCAGATACCTCAAAGGGTTCATTTTAATGCCAAAGACTTCTAACTCTCATTAAGCTTTCAGGTAAATACAGAATTAGTTCTAAGGAAGGGGCGATGAGAGGTAGAAATTGATATTCAATTATTTTTTATTTCTGGGAATAATTCTACGCTTTTATTATTTAAGTAAAGAGTAACGGTAAACCCCCAAAATTAGTAGAATCTATTCCGTATAGGAGGGAGGCTTCCCATTCCTCATCCCCAACCTCCCCCTCGTGGTCATAGAA
This sequence comes from Artemia sinica, assembly GCA_027921565.1. Classification (NCBI taxonomy): domain Eukaryota; kingdom Metazoa; phylum Arthropoda; class Branchiopoda; order Anostraca; family Artemiidae; genus Artemia; species Artemia sinica. The sequence continues at coordinate 49,746,561 of CM051272.1, forward strand.
ACTTTGGAAGATACTCAGCATAAACTTTGGAGGGGGGGGGCAGATACCTCAAAGGGTGCATTTTAATGCCAAACACTTCTGAATCTCATTAAGCTTTCATGTAAATATAAAATTAGTTCTAAGGAAGGGGCGGGGGAGATGTAGAAATTGATATATAATTATTTTTGATTTCTGGGAATATTTCTGTTCTACGCTGTTATTATTAAAAGTAAAGAGTAACATTAAACCCCAAAATTAGCAGAATCTATTCCGTATAGGGGGGGGGGGGGGGGCTTTCTGTTCCTCATCCCTCCCTCCGCCTAATGGTCGTAGAAACTTCGGAGAATGCTCATACGATCAGAAATTGATAGTTCTAGTACTTTTTTTTTATAAGTCGAAAGTTATTGGAGACCATCCAGCCCCTGTCCTAAAACTGTTTTTAACATCTGGTCCTTTTGTTACCCCTTAGGACATTTGATCGACATTTTGAGGTACCTATTTTGTACTTTCTCTGTGGGTGCTCAATTTTGAATGTGGGGGAATTTTCCGTGGGGTGAGGGGATTTTCTGGGTAGAATATTCCGGGGGATTTTCTGTGATATAGGGTATTTTGCGCGGGGGAGGGGGGGGGGAGTAAACGCCTAGACCCGGTATCGATTGTGGATAGATGTATCTGGTCCTTTGATATCTGGTCCTCTGATAGATTGATGTCTGGTCCTTTGTTACCCCTTGGGAAATCTGATCGTCATTTTGAGGTACTTATTTTTACTTTCTCTGTGGCTGCTAGATTTTGCGTGTGGGTGAATTTTCCATGGGATGGAATAATTCGTTGGAATTTTCCACGGGAGGGGGAATTTTCCGAGGGGAAAAGTTGGCTACCGCCAAAGCGACTTTCACATTACGCACGTAATCTCCCATGCTAAGTAGTTATTTTACGTTGCATCAAGTACAACGTTTCATATTTCATACGTTTCCAACGTTTTTATAAAAAGTGTTCTCACACTGGCTAAGTAAAAACTCATAAAATCGTAAGGATCTTTCAAAAAATAAAAAAGTTTAATGGAAATGAAAATTGAAACTCTGATAATGATGCTAATGCAAGAGGACGGCTAAAAAGCCTCAGGATCACCGTCTAAAATCATCATAAGTAAACTATTCGAAAATGAAAATGTTTAATGGAAGTGAAGATTCAAGTTCTGATGATGATTTTAATACAAGAGGATTGCTAAAAGCCTCAGGATCACCGTCTAAAATCATCACAATCATCATAAGCAAATTATTCAAAAAATAAAGTGTTTAATGAACATAAGGATTCAAGCTCTGACGATGATCTTGGCGGTATTGCAATAGGATGGCTTGCGATAAATATACGACTTAAAAGACTTTCTAGGAAAAGTTCCTTAATTTAATCTCAAAGCTTTTTAATTGCTCATGCAAAAGCTCCATTTTGTAGTATACTATTAATTAAAAAAACTTTTTCCACAAAATACGTTTTTTCAACGAAAAGTAAAAGAACTCAATTAAACCAAAAATGAGCCAAAGCAAACAATCTACCAAACGTGAAAATAACACAAATCAGCATCGATAAATAAATGAAATCCAAAACGAGCAGAAATTACAATAAATAACCGAATCAAACTCAAAACGAGTAGATTTTGGCATGAGTAGCGCTCAAAACCCCTATGCCTTCCCAAGGCCAGAACATAATTTTCACTTTACTAAAACAAATATAAATGTTTTTACTTTAATAACTTTAATAATTCAAATAATATTAACATTTTGATTACTAAGTATCAGCATATGCATATTAAACTGACAATCCACATTCACAATGCTTTCTATGGAAACCTTATCTGCCCCCATGGCATAAATTAAAACCCTTGGCCCTAAGGACTTTTGGGGTGTTGTCATCCTCAAAGACCTAGTTTCCAAAACTTTCAACTACGTTGAAAAAAATGGCTATCTCAAAATTTTGATTGGATGTGTTTGGGGAAAAGGTGGGCGTGAGAGGAAGGTTAGTTGGCCCTCTCCAATCATTTTAGACTACTAAAAAGGGCACTAGCACTTTGAATTTCCAATCGAACGAGCCTTTTTTGAAGTTTCTACGACAATGCTTTCTATAAAAACCTTATATGCCCTTAGGGCATAACTTACAGCCCTTGCCCTGAGGGCTGTGGGGGAGTGTCCTCCTCAAAAACATAATTTATATCAGGAATCATTTACGCTGAACAAATGGCTATCTCAAAATTTTGATTGGATGTGTTTTGGGAAATGGTGGGCGTGGAGGGGGTGTTTAGTTGCCTTCCAATCACTTTTGACTATTAAAAAGGGCACAAGTCATTCCAATTTACAATCGAATGAACTCTTTTCGAAGTTTCAATGACAACTTCTTCGATACGAAGTGCCCTGGTATTGAAAACCAAAAAAAAAGTATATAATACATCGTGCCAACATCGTTCTTTACTTAGGCAGCGCGATTGCGCTGCCTGTGATATTGACTTGCCTATAGCCTAATATGGACTTACGCGCCTTAAATTTCTATGCAGAGCTCGAGTCTGCTTTACGCTGCCTTCGTAAGAGATAACGACAACAACATAGCGTTAAGTGTTAAATTATGCTAGTGTTTAAGATTTTACCGTGTAGTGAGAAAGGACCATAAATTAAAAATCAGGTCCATTCCAAGCTCCAACAGGGGCGGATCTAGAGCAAAATCTTGGGGGAGGGGGGCCCAATGTGACAAGGGCACCAATGAGCAAAATCTGGGGGGGGGGGCAATGTGTGCCCCCCCTAACGAAAGATTCGCAAATTCAAATTCGACGGAGAAAATTACGTTGAATTGCGTAATTTACTTTAAATTAACATTAAAAAATTACGTAAAAATGCATCGTAAAATGTGCGTAAGAATCTCCCAAGCAAAACTGTCTTGCAGAGTAATTTGCTACTTATCAAGCCGATGAAAATTAAACATATGCTACATATAATTTTAAATCTACTGTCTAAATTCATAAACATATTGGGTCGTCTCTTTGCACCAAGTTTTATTTATTGAAAAGGAAGCTTGAGAGCCCCTGTTACAATAACTTTTATCGATGACTCCATGTGGAAATCTGTTTAGGAAACCCCACCATGTTCTGTTGGGGGGCATTGCTTGTGCTTATACCCATATAATTTTGCAGTTAATTAAAGTAATCCAGGCTTCCTTTGTAATGGTTTACAGATTAGGCTATACTTGTTTGACATCCCAGAAAATTGTTTACGACAGTTTCACAAAATTTCTCGAGTCACCAGATCTTTCATGCCCAGCCCCCCTTTGAGTAAGAAAATACTTACAAATCCCCTTTTCTTTGTTGAATTTATGCTTCATTTCCGGAGTGGAATGCGTGAGATTGCATTTCTACTGTTTTCTTTAGCGGGGTCCATTAAGCCATAGAAGAATATGCCGAGGTTTTGGGTTTATTATCAAGCCTACCCTACGACCCCTATAATACGAACAGTCAGAAACCGGGCTTTTTTCTCGGGTATACTCTTCTGATGCGTACTTCCTACGTGCTGCCTTTGGGGTTGATTCTGACTGTTGAAGAAAGAAAACAGTCAGGCGATGGTTCTCAATTGCTAAATGTAAAAGGATAGAACACACTAAGATGCTAAAGGAATGATAAGTTTGAAGCTGTTTTCTTAATTCTACAGGTAATATGGTTGCCCCAATTCAATCTCTAGTTATTTTCGAGTGATGTTACTTAAGCTCTTCAAAATTTAAGGTTCAATACAAGGTGGTTCTTCTAGACGCCTGGTGATTTCACCCCTTTCCAAGATAGCCAAAGTAACTAAAGTAGAATTTTACCTTCTATCCCTGTGTTTTATATGGTAAACACTAGAGAATTTGGATCTACAGATCAGAGAATAACCGGTTTTTATGCCTATCAATATTTCAAGCAAATTAGCTTAGGCTTTGTTGAAATCTACGTTGTAGGTATATATATATTTTTATTAAATATTTTGGTACTTCTTTGGAATCCGGGCAACACGCAAGAATTGAAGTTTGGTTAATGCTAAAGAAATGAAACAAAGTATGATAAAAATATAATAGGGTAAATATATACCAAATCATATTATTGAGTTAGGAATAAAGTGATTACAACCATTCAATGCCTTTTTTTTATGCTGATTACGAATATAATAATCATTTCTATCGGAAATGAATTTCAGCCCCCCCCCCCCTATATATGCCAATTCAGGGTATATATTTCTACATTAGGGGGTGGGGGCAAATTTTGTTTCTGATGTAAATGGGAGGTAAGTTTAAACTTTACCCCCCCCCCCTTAATGTAGAAATATATACCCTGAATAGGCATATATAAACGGGGGGCTAAAATTCATTTCCGATAGAAATTATTATTATATTCGTAATCAGCATAAAAAAAGGCATCGAATGGTGTATTCACTTTATTCCTAACTCAATAATATGATTTGGTATATATTTACCTAAACTAATAGTTTTAGAAACAAATTTGGACTATGTTTTTGCACATTAGGGGCCGTGGGGGTAAAGCATAACATATATTAAATACATAACCTACCTAGGTACCTTTTTTTGCCCCTTTAACCCCAAGAAACTAAAGTTTCAGACACGGAGGAGAGCGAGCAATGCCTCACTAGGCAGCGAAAACCTGTTTTTCATATAGCATCTTTGAGATTTCAATGCGGTCTTTCTCGCATGTTGCCTGGACTCTAAACAAGTACCAATATTTCATATATAGAGAAGGTATTTTGGTTGGGTTAGGTTAGGTACTCAATATAATGCGTTCTGTCCGGCATCCTACCATAATTCTTTGTTGTAGTTTTCATAATTTTGTTACTAAAGTATTGCATTTTCATCATGTTTTTGTGCGTTTCATTAGGATTAACCTAGCTTCACTTCTCGAGTGTGTACCATATAATACACAAGTACCCTATAAAATTCTTCCATCATATCTTTACCCCTATCTCCCTTAATTTGCGTAATAAAGCGTTACTCTTTTTCAATCCTTGTACGCGTAAATCAAATCAACGCTGACGAAATCAAGAAACAGAAAAACAAACGGAAAATAAATAATTTGGGCTATATTTTTGCACATTAGGGGGGGGGGGGTAAAGTATAGTATAGTAATGGTGTAATATATCTGCTCCAATTTAATCTCTAGCTATTTCCAAATAGCTAGAGGTAGGCATTAACAAGGTACAGTCTGTGTATGAATAAGATATATTTTGTGCTACCTTCCCCTTTCTCGTAAAGGATGGTGGACCCAATTGCTAAAGAAAACGGGTGGGTACTTCTGTATTTTTACCGTCAACATTCAAGAAGTGTAGTTAGGTTAATCCTAATTAAAAAATATCAAGTATGATGGAAACATAATACTTTAGAAACAAATTTGGGCTATTTATTTGCACATTAGGGGTGGGGGGGGGGTAACCTAACCCCTCCACCCTCAACCCCTAATGTGCAAATATATAACCCAAATTATATAATAGAGATAAATAAAACCTGCGGCCCTCGTTTGGTGTGTAGAACCGAACCGCGTATATTGAAGAATTTCCAGAATCCGGGATACTGTTTGAAAAAATGTAGGGATGGAGGAGAATGTGTAATGGAATTTAATTTTCCTTTTTTTTTTCCAAAACACCATTCGTAAGACTTCTATTATTCGTCCATAGTTAGGTGGGAGTCAAGAATAAAAGTGCCCGCGTATGCGGTTTCAAAGACGAGTCCACGAGAATTTTTCAGAGAGTGAGGGGGTAAAGGCTTAAATAAGACTTCACTTATAACCTTTATTTCTGTTTTAAAAAAACATTGCATAATTTTTATTCTTTTTCGGTCATTCTGGGAGGACTATTTTTCCTTTTTCCTCTTTGTGGGAAGTTATACGTTTCTCTTTAATCCAATTCCCTATAAAATTGCAAATGTATGGAATTTTTGGGCACATACCTTATGCGAATTAATTGGTAAAATCTGTGCAGTTGTCCACATATGCCTATCTATTCAAATTAAATATTTCTAAAAACACTACCCCCTTCCCACCTTTGTTAAATTTTTTTTTTTCCTGATTTTCCATTTAGGACTTATGGCGGCCTTTATTTTGCTAATTCTGTCACTTAAATTAATGATTTTGGCATCATGGCTAAAATACTTCCATTTTTTTCCTTTCCCAAAATTTACGATTCTAGATTTCTTTGGCAGTGATTTGTGTTTTGCTCTGAAAGTTTACGAGGCACTCGTGGCGAAAAGCGGTGCTTTTTCCACTTATTTCCAAGGCCTTTTTCTCCTGATTTTTAAACGTTCCCAGTCGCTGGAACCTTTCTCTGCCATAGTGTATTAATGCTTGTCTTAGCGAGAACGTTAGAGATTTTTGGAGCATTTTTGTAATTGGAGTTTTCAAGATTAATTGCAGCCTTAGAATTTATCTAATGTCACGTATTTTGGAAAGGTAGGATAATAATTTTGATATTATCCTAATCTTGAATTATCCTGAAAGGATGATAATAATCTTGTGAAGCACTTTGGGGGCATTACTTAAGTACAAATTCAAAATACCTGGGAAGTACTTAGTTTAGTATTTATTACTTAATGCATAATCAAATAACTAAGTACTGGAACTTATCAAGCAGACACGCATTCAGGCACTTTTATTTGGGGGGAGGGGGTCGGTAATAAACTTTCGTCTGCTAAGGTTAGCGATAAAAATGGCTTCATTTCAGGTGGAGTTCTCGTGAGTTTTTTTGAGAATTTGGTTTGGGGGATTTTTGTAATATTAACCATTCTCACGGTTCTAAGACTATTCTCCAAACATTTGATGTTTCTAGCTTGAGTATTTTAGCTAATTTTTCTGTGTTTCAAAACCCGCACAACAGAAAAATGCTTGATTTTGTGTAGCCTATATAAATATATATCTACTTGCAACACAGCTGGTAAGCCAACTATGGTCGGTTACTTGGGCTTTCGGCCCTTCCTTAACTTTGTTTCTAGTCAATGTTTCGGGATTGTTTTTTCCCCCTGAGTTTGTTTTTTTTGGATTCCTACAGTCTACAACTATTCTCAAGTTTCTAAATTAGTCTGCAAATCATGTTAATAAGTTGGATCCCTTTGAATCCCTGACTGTTGGATCCCTTGCATCCAAGTGACGATCACTCTCTTACCCATACCCCCATTTTCTTTACGAGGTTGAGCATAATCTCTTCATCATTTCAATGAAACCATTAGTTTTTTACACTTCAGTTTGAATTTTGCTATCTAAATTGATTGCAAAGCGTGATTTCTCATTGCGTTTACAATATTTAAACTGTTGGTTTTGGGGTTTAGGGGGGGGGGGAAGGTACCTAGGTTAGGTTACGTATTTAATATATGCTATGCTTTACCCCCCCCCCCCTAATGTGCAAATATATAGCCCAAATTTGTTTCTAAAATATTATATATTCATCCAATTTATTTTATTAATTAGCATTAACCAAAATTGACTTCTTTCGTGTATAGCGCTGGTTTAGTTATAATGCAAAAGTACGACATTAAATTCCTAACCAACCAAAATACCAACTCTATATATATTAATATTTTATTAAAATATGCCCGCATTGTAGTTTACCTCTCTCAGGCTAAGCTGATCAGGGTTGCCACCAGACCAAAAAATTTCGTAACGTCCAACACTTAAAAACGTAACTTTTTCGTAACTTTTGATAGAAGAGTCTCTTTTCAAGGCAGGGTGCCTTAATTTCGCTATCAAGAGCGGTACTTAAAGGGGAGAGGGGACATTTGTTGCCTGTATAATTTTAATTATATTTTTACATAATCTCATTAAAAATCCTGCTTCCAGTTTACCTGCACAACAGAAGGAACCCCCCCCCCCCCGACGCGTGTATAAAAACCCCAGGCTACTATTTTGCTTATCTTGTTTTTGTTTGTTTTTAAATTGCCATTTTCGGGGTTTAAACCAAAGTTGATGAGTAATACGTAGAAAATAAAAGGCAAATCAATAACACGGGATAGTTTAGAGTTTTGAAGAAAAGAAGAAAACCAACTAGGTTTTTTTTTTTATTTATTGTTAAATTTCAATAAAAAATATCTTAATAATTCCAGCTTCTTAAAAAGACCCAAAAAATCATTTTAATCTATCCTTTCCCGTCTAATATTTTAGATTTTCTCGGTCTCAGTCTCACCTCCTCTAGCTTCAAATTTGCATCGCTCCAACATGAAGATCTAAGCAATTCCGAGTGACGAGTTTTTGTTTTGTTTTTATTTTATCGAACAAAAAATATTTCAATCGTTGTCTTCAGTTCCTATACAAAACAACAGCTATTTTGCATAATATCCATTGAAATAAATGAAGAGTTCACACAATTTAACCCCAAGAATGTTACCCTAAATCTGTTTTGATGGGTATCACAAGTCCAGATACGTACAAAGAACTTATGGGAGAGGAGGTCAAACAATTAAAAAAAAAAAAATAAATTAAACCCCTTTTCAAAAATGAACCAAAAAGCAGAGAAGTTTTTTTCTCAAGAATATATGAAGCTAAGCGAACATGAGGGGGCACAAAAGCATTGGGTTTTACATAACATGAACACCAAATTTATCTAAGTTTTAAATGCATAGACGGAAAAAGTCGATGAGTTTGAGGAAACCAAATAAAAAAGATCAAATTATGCAAAAACGAATCGAATTTTTGGCCCCAAATTTTTCACTTATATTTAATATTTTCAATTAAAAAAATATATAATATCTCATCCAAGATTAAAACCTAAAAATTAACACAGCCTCGGGATGTGCTCTTAACGTTGTGCTATCACTTTTTAAGTAGACTGTAAGCCTACCCTATACAGATACAAGACTCTTATCTTCTTCATAAAAATGGGCATTAGTCTAGTTGTCGTTTTTTAAAGCCAAATATTTAGTGATTGTCCTTTTCTGAAGAAAACATGCTGAACACACAAGCAGTACCATTAAATTATCTATTTTATACTATTTCCAAATATAATGGCCCTTTTTCTGAAAAATACACCCCCCCCCCCCCCTAATGGTCCAGGATATAGCCCTAGGAAAATATTAAAAAAAAAATCAACCAATAAAATTCTTACTTTACTATATGAAAGAACACGAAAGAATGTAACGAGAAAGAATGTCATCATAAGATTCGAAACAACGATGAAATGTATTTAAACAGTTATATATGGGATCTCACAGATGGGGAGGGGGTATAATTTCAAAAAAGTGACCATGATATTTGGAAAAAGTAAAGCATAAAATCAAAAATTCCGGCTCAACTAACCCACCTCAATGCTTAGATATAACCAAAAAATGGCTCATTTTTACAGTTTCATATATTTTGTCAGTACCCAGCTGTTCATAATCCATATAAAAAGATCAACTTTTTGTATATAACCTGATATTATGTCAAACCAATCAGAAGGGGGGGATGAGGTTGCTAGGGAAAGGATAATACATATATCATCGTACTAATGTGCACCCCCCTAATGTGCAAATATATAGCCCAAATTTGGTTCTAAACTTTTATATTTTCATAATATTTTGTTTTATTTTATTAGAAGTAACTAATGAAACTAACTCCTTCTCCAAATAATTTTTAGTATAAATGTTTGACAGAACAAGATTCAAAGTCAACCGATGAAATTGAAAGTTGATGAGGTCACTAACTGACTATTGTCACTAAACAAATGATAATCGTATGCTCATGAGGAGAGAATGTTATCTTAACTTACTATGCGAGTAGGCGAAGTGGGTATTTTCTCATCCTAATAACTTAGTGATTGTTTGATAAGATTAAATGACTGCGATATGAAAAAATGTCGATACTCATGTCAGTGTAATTAAAATGGGAACAGCGGATTTTTTCATGGGGGAAAAAATAGATTACTCAAAAAATACGAAACTTCCTCACTATTCAAAAGCGTAACATAATTGTAACATAAATTCAAAAACGTAACAAAAATGTAACGTTTTTAGGACCGTAACGTAAAACGTACCGTTTTATTTAAAACGTACCAAAAATGGTACGAACGTAACCTCGGTGGCAACCCTGAAGCTGATATCTCCCAATGCATACTGAGATACAGCGAGAAGCCGGTTTTATCAAACAGTTTTCCTGGTAACGAACTGTAAGTAAGGAGCGACCTGGCTCAATAGTAACCGAAACTCTAGAAAACAGGATTTTGATACCAATAGATACATCAAAAGAATCATATTTTAATGCTGATTTCAAATATAAAGTTTCATCAAGTTTAGTCCTATCCATCAAAAGTTTACGCGCCAGAAAAATTTGGCTGTTTTTTCGAAAAAAGAGGGAAAGACCCCCTAAAAGTTATAAAACCTCAATGAAATCACACCCATCATATTCAGCGTATCAGAGAACCCTACTGTAGGGCTTTCAAGCTTCTATCTACAAAAAATGTGGAATTTTGCATTTGTTTTTTTTTACCAGAAGAAAGATCACGGATGCGTGTTTATTTGTTGTTTTTTTTTCCAGGGGTGATCGTATCGACCCAGTGGTCCTAGAATGTCTTGGAGGGCTCACTGGAGCGTAAATTAAAAGTTCTAGTGCCCTTTTTAAGTGACCCAAAAAATGGAGGGCAACTAGCCCCCCTCCCACGCTTCTTTTTCCAAAAGTCACCCGATCAAAACTTTGAGATAGCCATTTTGTTCAGCATGGTCGAAAATATGATAACTATGTCTTTTAAGATGACTTAATCCCCCGAAGTCCTTGGGGGGAGGGCTGAAATTTATGAACTTTACCCAATGTTAACATGTAGTATTGGTTATTGGGAAGTATACAGATGTTTTCAGGGGGAATTTTTTCTGGTAGTGGGGGGGGGGTCGGGGTTATGTGGGAGAATCTTTCCATGAAGGAAGTTTTCATGGTGGAAGGGACATTGCTATGAAGGGGACGCCGGATTTCCCAACATTATTTAAAAAAAGTTAAGATATTAAATAATAAAAAAAACAAGTTTTACAACTAAAAGTAAGCAGCAACATCAAAACTTAAAAACGAACAGAAAATATTACGTATATGATTGGGTTCACCCCCTAGTCAATACCTCGCTCTTTAAGCCCAATATTTTTTAGTACTTTCATAAGAGCTATTTATTCTAATTAACAGTTTTTTTGTGATTAAGCGGTCATTTTTTAAAGAATTGGAACAAAATTCGAACCTTAGCTTAAAGAGCAAGGTATTGACTAGGGGGCGAACCCCTTAATATACGTATTAAAAATATATGAATATAGAAGTTTCGTTACGTAAATTAATTCGTAAGTTACGTATATTTATTAGTAATGAAAACGTTCGTAAATAAAATTAAACAAGTTTCGAGAAAGCCATTGAACCAAATAAAAGTAAAATTAATATGCAAATTTTGTTTTAATTATTCATGTACGGTGAGCCAAATCAAAACCTGCATTAATTCAAAAAAACGTTCAAAATTAAATAAAAAAAAAACAAGTTTTTTTAACTGAAAGTAAGGAACAACATTAAAATTTAAAACGAACAGAAATTATTCCGTATATGAAAGGGGCTGTCCCCTCCTCATATACCTCGCTCTTTACGCTAAAGTTTTTTTTATGTTTTTAAAAAATAAAGTTGTGTGACAGATTCATACTTTAGCGTAAAGAGCGAGGTATTGAGGAGGGGACAGCCCCTTTTCATATGCGTAATAATTTCTGTTCGTTTAAATTTTAATGTCGTTCCTTACTTTCAGTTAAAAAAAAACTTGTTTTTTTATTTAATTATAGAGAGAAAATGAAGTACCCAGAATAATTTCTGTTTGTTTTAGGTTTTAATGTTGATCCTTATTTTCAGTTTTTTTTTTTTTTTTTTCATCCGTATTAGAGACAAAACTTTTAACGAGAGACGAAATTACTGCCCAAACTCTTAATAATTTATCAATGTTTTTCATGAAAGAATTGTTTAATTTACTGTAAAAATGTAATTTCCATGCGAGCGCCAGCTGATGCGTATAAGGCGGAGGGGGTAGGCGGATTTTCCTTGAACCTGACTCTAATTGAAACATCCGTATTTTCACAATTCTTCTCTTTATTGTTATTTCATTTACTCAGTTCGAGGTCTTTTTATAAAAAACTGTTGCAAGAAAGTTTGCCTACTATTATAGACTTCCTCCTTTCACTCTTTGTTTTCCAAGCCATAGCTTCGTTGGCCGCAATTTCTTTCCGGACTTTGGACCTTTAGATACGCCATAATTGGTGTAATCAGATGGAATTGGCATAATTTTGAGTTAAAAGGTGAAGTTGTCAAAATAAATTGGCATACTTTGCATTATGTATTCCTTCAGGTTCTAACAAAAGGCAAAGTTATCGTTGGCTACATAACGTCGCTACCCTTTTTAACTTGTTTCCAAATATACTAATTGTTACCCTTTCAAATGCACCCAAGCCCTTCCCCCTCTAAAGGGACTAAATTAAAAAATGTCATAAGCAAAATCATTGTTATGGCCCTCATACCCCTATCAGTTATAGAGAATCTGCAAACAAGTATTCTTTATTTTTTTTATTTTTTAAGACCTCCATACCATTCTGAACGGCGGCTGGCGTTTACCCCCCTCCCCTGGTGAATACCCCTCCGGAAAATACCCCCCGCGGAAAATACCCCCCCGCGGAAAATACCCCACCCCGGATAATATCCCCCCCGTGGAAAAAAACCTGTGGAAAATACCCCCCCCCCTCCCCTCGGAAAATACCCCCCGTGGAAAATAAGGCTTTCAAATTTCATAATTTTATTTGTTTTTATTTTTTTTTAATTTCCATAGGGGGAAGGACTTTTGGTTCTTGTGTGTTATGGGCGACTCACTCAAGTTTACGCTGTGTAAAACTCGAGAACAAACCGGTTTCTTCATTATTTTTTTTCAGCTTAGCGCGAGACAACACAAGAGAAATGACAGAATATATGGAGATATACAATTTGGCTATCTATATGCACACAAGGGGGGGGGGGGGGGGGTGGTAAAGTATTTGGACAGTTTGAAGTCAGAAAACAGTTCTTTCTAGGCATGGCCACTAAAAAATTACAGAGAAAAGCGAGATTTCTGAAAATAGTGTTAACTAAAAAAAAAAAAAAAAAAAATTCCAGTGTAAAGTAAATGTAATGGTTCATTTAAGTGTTTTTTTTACAAGTTTTAAGTGTTTTTTTTTTCGATGACCGTTTTTCTAAGCATTAAGTACTATTATATTAGGTTAATGTATCGTTTCATTTAAGTGTTTTTATGATGATCGCTGATCAACGTTTATGTTATTTGTGCCTTTCATTTATGTTATTCTACTATGTTCATGGCCGTATATTTGGTTTTAAAATACACTTCTCAATCTATCTATCTAAATATGCAGAATACTTGTACCAAACACATTTTTGTTGCAGATCCGCTATACTATACCCCCCCCCCTAATATGCAAATCTATAGCCCAAATTTATTTCTAAAGCAACGAAGAAACTAACGTAAAAACTGGTCTGTTTCTCTATTTTTACACAGCGTAAACTTGAGTGAGTGGCGCATAATACACAAGTACCAAAATACCTCCCCCCTACGGAAATAAAAAAATAAAACTCAAACAAAATTCTCAAATTTAAAAAGCCTTATTTTCCACGGGGGGTATTTTCCGGGGGGGGGCGGTATTCGCCGGGGGGGGGGGGGGTAAACGCCTAGAACCTTCCTGAACTAATCATAAGAGGCAGGTTCAGTGGCACAATGGGATGCGCAGAATCATGTTTACCTATACGCTGACGGTAAGTATACCGGTGGGAACTAACCGGTGGGTGGTTATAACCGTTAGTTAGAATGCCGAAAGATGATGATTTTATTTTGTTTAAGGATTATAGTATCTGCGTAAGACTACTAGATGTTATTATTTTGCCACAGTTGTTAGATGACAACTTTGGACAAGGCAGTATCCAGGGGGGAGAGGAGGCTCAGGGGGTTAACCCCCCCCCCCCCGAAATGTTTTTCCGACTCTTAAAAACGTAATAAAATGAATATAAAAAAATTTCATTAGTTTTTTGAAGTTTTTATTGTAACCCTCCTCCTGAAGAACAATCCTTTTGTACCCTCTCCCCCGGGGAAAAATCCTGGATATAGCCCTGACTTTAGATCAAATCGCAAATTTGGTAAAAATCAAGAATAGTGGCTCTCCTTGAAGAAGATGTGCTAGAACAAAAGAGAAACATTTTTAGATTGCTAATTTTGGTAATTGTCTAGAATCCAGTAGTCACGCGAAAAACCGTATCGAGAAAGAGCGAGATGTTTAATGAAAAACAGGGTTTCGCTAGATGTGAGGTAGGCCTATTGCTCACTTCTCTCCGTGAAAAATGTTTTAAACTTTAGTTTTTTGGGGTTAAAGGGGCAAAAAAGGTACCTAGGTTAGGTTACGTATTTAATATATGCTATGCTTTACCCCCCCCCCCCCCCTAATGTGCAAATATATAGCCCAAATTTGTTTCTGAACTATTATATTGTCATCCTATTTTGTTTTATTTCATTAGCATTAGCGAAACTTCACTTATCGCGTGACTACTGGATTCTAGAGTAGTAACCCTAATTTTTTATTCCTTTTCAAGGTTTTGTTGGCGTTTTGACAGTTCATCCCCAGCCCCCTTCTAATGGTCTTAAACAGCTATATAAAAACTAAGAAAAAAAATAATATTTGTATTTTACCATTTTTATCTGTTTTTGAATCAGTTTTTATCAAAATTTCTATTATTTTTTGGCATAACCTAGGGCTATATAAAATCATTGGGGGGGGGGGAATAAATTTTCAAAAACGCGAACAAAAATGTAAAAATGAACATAAATTAGCAATCTAAAAGTGTCTCTTTTTTGTTCTAACATATCTCCTCCTAAAGAGCCGCTATTCTAGACCTTTACCCACAAATTCTTGTATCTTAGCGTGTTTCACCCTGTTTCTAGCCTAATACCTGACCCTCATACAATAGAGAATAAGAAATTGATAAGAGTTGGGTCTTGGCAATGCAACATGGGAAGATAAGGATTTAAAACCCCTAGGACCTCTGAAAGTCTGGAGAGACTTCATTAAAAACGTAGAAAATTTCAAAGAAAATTGGATAACTGATGTGACTAATCTACAATGTTATAAGATTCCAGCTGAAGATGCTCTGGTAGAAAATAATCAGACTTTTATTTCCAGGAGTTATTTTAAGTCAAGATCTATTCTGCCCAGAGTAGGCTTAGCTTATAGCTTGGATAATCTTATCAGAGTAAACGGGCTAGCTGAATCTAAGCTGGCAGGGATTTTGATGACAGAATTTTTTTTTTAAAGGAACAAAATTGCCAACTGCTAGATGGCGTTTGTGATTTTTCTTTTCAATACTACAGCCATCCACTCTTAAGTTTCCTAAACTCTTTGACTTCTACGAAAACGAGAAATAAACTGCAATTGAGTTTGAACAAAATAGAAGAAAACACTGAAGGCACGTAGACCAGTGCTTGCGTAAATACTTTGTTTTTCCGAAAATACACTTCTTAATGGTCCTAGATACTACATCAATTTCTTTCCAGTGGGAAAATATATGCTGATCTGGTTTATATGTTTTTGAGCTCCATACTACATTTTGGCAGGTTTGGTTAACATAGCTTGTTAATTTTGTTCCAGACGAGTGGGCAAAATAATGCTTTTTTAGGTTCCCTTGGTGCCCTAAACGTAGAGGTAAAAAATGGTGTGTATTAGTGTGGTAATGTTTTTTTTTTACCCTTTTTTAATCCCTTAAATTTCTGTTCTGGAAAATAAATACGCTTTAGAAAATTGGAGACTTTAAGTTTTGACATATCCAATTCGTATTATTAGGTGCTAAGTAATTTGCTGGACATATTACTGGCCCCCTCCTTCATGATATGTACTCCCAGGGGGGGGACTTTATATATTTGCAGAAACAAATATTCTCGAAAGTCTACTCAACAAGATGGAACCAAACTCAAAATTTCACACCAACTTGAAATGGCAGTGTTTGATGTTAGCGCCCCGCAACTATCACTATTTTACTCTCTATTTAATTCAGGTCAGAATTAGTGGCGTAGCTGGTATTCAGCTCCAGGAAAAGCCCAACTCATTATGTTTAGTCAAACTGTTAAAAAAGGGCTTTGTCAAAAGTTACCTGTTTTTACGTATTTATTAAAGGGAGGTAAGCTCTAAACTCTCAATAACCTCTTCCTGACTATGTAACTAAAAAAATCCAAAATTTTGGTCGCCTCCTCCCCTAAAATTTATAGCATAGAGAATTTTAAATAGACAAGCTATCTTCTTATTAAAAATTAGATACTGATGCGTTATATGGTCACTTCTAAAAAGTCAAGTTTGGTTAATGCTAATAAATAAAATAGGATGAATATATAATAGTTTAGAAACAAATTTGGAATATATATTGCACTTTATGGGGCGGGGGTGGTGTGTAAAGCAGAGCACATATTAAATACGTAACCTAACCTATGTAACTTCCCCCCCCTAAACCCAAAAAAAACAACAGCTTAAATATCGTAAAGGCAATGAAAAACAACTTGCATTCATTTCTGAATAGCGGTCTCTTGAAAATAACCAGTCTGGCGGGTTCGTCTTTTATTAGTGTAATAAAAGTGAGTAGAGATGGGGGTTCTACTCCGACGCGAACACCATATATGGGCATAGAACCACGTGGTTTATGGTTTTTCTCACTGAGAATGAAAAACAGAATTTTTCTCACTTGAAAAAAACATGATTTTTCTCACTTTTATGGATGTTTCTTGGACGATTATGTGTGTTTTATGGTTTTTTGTCAGTGAGAATTTGAAAAAAAACAGGAATTTTGTCACATTTATGGATGGTTTTATGGATTTTGTCAGTGAGAATGAAAAAACAGGAACTTTGTCACTCCCTTCTTGTTGTTGTTCAATGCAGATGTTATGATCCGGAAACAGTATTTGTTATTGTTGTTTCCAAGCCAAATGTTACGAGTTCCCGGGAAACAGTTAATTAATGTCTGACAGATGACGTCAAGTTAATTAATGTCTTTGCATTTTCCAAAGAGAATTGTCTAGGAGAAACAGTTAGATCACACATGATGTCATGATTGATTGATTGACACGAAAGGGGAATTAATTTGTTGTTCTAAAAGAGAATTGATTCACGAAAGGGAAATTAATTTATTGTTTCTAACAAGAGAATCGTTTCCGAGCAGACGTTTTGATCTTAGCGTGCGAAAAAGGTTTCCAAATAATTTGAAATAGCCAGCGCAGGGATGCCAAACAAATGGAACATGCTGAAATTCCGTTTAGGGATAATTTTGGCGAAACTGTTATAGCTATTTTATTGAATTATTTCGGCGAAACAGCTAGAGACATTATAAAATATGATTTTAGAAGAGATTTTGGAAGAGAATTTGAGTGTGGTCGTTATAATACACAAGTTTCAATTGGACAGTGTTGTGAGGTCCTCTACCCCAACCCCAAAGGTTCCGATCCCCCTACCACAACCCCGAAGGAAGCCAGCGGTCCTCAAAGGTTCTCTGGGCTTCCAAAGGACCCCCCCCCCCCCGGACCCCAAGACCCTCACCCAGTCCCCAAAGGTCCCCAGGCACCCAAAGGGCCCCAGACCCTAAAAAGGCCATACCCGAGCCCCAAAGGTCCTCCCCGGTCCCCAAAGGTCCACCAGACCCCCAAAAGCCCTCCCCGGTCCCCAAAGGTCCACCAGAACCCCAAAAGCCCTCCCCCGGTCCCCAAAGGCCCTCCCCCGGTCCCCAAAGGCCCTCCCCGGGCTCCCAGGGCTCCCAAAGGGCCCCGATTACTCTACCCCAACCCAAAGGGCCCCGATTGCTCTACCCCAACCCCAAAGGCTTCTCATACCCCACCCCGACCCCGAAGGAAGCCCCCGGTCCTCAAAGGCCCCCCAAGCTCTCAAAGGGCCACCGGAGCCCCCAAAGGCCCCCCACCCCAGACCCCCAAAGGCCATCCCCGGGTCCCCCAAAGGCACACATCGAGCTCCCGAAGGACCAACGGGATCCCAAAGGCCCTCTACCGGTCTCCAAATGTCCCCCAGGCCCTCAACTGCCCTCCCTGTGCCCCGAAGGAAGCCCCCCGGTCCCCAAAGGCCCCCCAAGCTCTCAAAGGGCCACCGGAGCCCCCAAAGGCACACCCAGACCCCCAAAGGCCATCCCCGGGCCCCCAAAGGCCCATCGAGCTCCCGAGGGACCAACTTGATCCCAAGGCCCTCCACGGTCCCCAAATGTCCCCCAAGCCCTCAACTGCCCTCCCTGTGCCCCAAAGGCCCTCCCTGTGCCCAAAGGCCCTCCCCCGGCCCCCCAAAGGCCCCAAGGTCTCAAAGGGCCTCCGGAGCCCCAAAGGCCCACCCAGACCCCCAAAGGCAATCCCCGGGCCACCCGAAGGCCCTCTCCAGGCTTCCAAAGGCCCTCCTTTGGTCCCCAAAGGTCCCCAGGCTCCCAAACTGGCCCCCCGGACCCCCAAAGGCCTTCAAAAAAAAAAAAAAAAAAAAAAAAAAAAAAAACCCCGGCACCCAAAGGTCCACCGGACTCCCAAAGGACCAATCGGCGCTCAAGGGCCCCCAGACCCCCAACGGCTCTCCCCGGGCTCCCAAAGGACCACCCAGCCCCGTGCTTTAGTTTAGTTAAAAGTATAGAATGTTTTAGCTTAGAGTCTTAACTTAGAGTTTTTGTTGAAGTTCTAGTTTAGTTTAATTTTAGTTAAGAGTTTGATGTTTTACCTTTGAATTTCAGTTGGATGTTTTTTAGTTAGTTTAGTAGTTTGGTGTTTTAGCTTAGAGTCCTAGCTTAGAGTTTAAGTTAGAGTTTGAAGTTTATTTTAGTATTAGTTAAGAGCTTAGAGTTTTTAGCTTAGAGTCTTAGCTTAGAGTTTTTTTTTTGTTAGAGTTCTAGTTTAGTTTAATTTTAGTAAGAGTTTGATGTCTTACCTTTGAGTTTCAGTTTAGAGTTCTAGTTTATTTTAGTTTTAGTTAAGAGTTTAGAGTTTTTAGCTTAGAGTCATAGCTTAGAGTTTTTTGTTGAAGTTCTAGTTTAGTTTAGTTTTAGTTAATAGTTTTAGAGTTTTAGCTTAGAGTCTTATCTTAGAGTTTTTTTTGTTGAAGTTCTAGCTTAGTTAAGAGTTTGATGTCTTACCTTTGAGTTTCAGTTTAGAGTTCTAGTTTAGTTTAGTTTTAGTTAAGAGTTTAGAGTTTTTAGCTTAGAGTCATAGCTTAGAGTTTTTGTTGAAGTTCTAGTTTAGTTTAGTTTTAGTTAATAGTTTAGAGTTTTAGCTTAGAGTCTTAGCTTAGAGTTTTTTGTTGAAGTTCTAGCTTAGTTAAGAGTTTGATGTCTTACCTTTGAGTTTCAGTTAGAGTTCTAGTTTAGTTTTTAGTTAAGAGTTTAGAGTTTTAGCTTAGAGTCTTAGCTTAGAGTTTTTGTTGAAGTTCTAGTTTAGTTAAGTTTTAGTAAATAGTTTTTAAGTTTTTAGCTTAGAGTCTTAGCTTAGAGTTTTTTGTTAGAGTTCTAGTTTAGTTTAATTTTATTTTAGAGTTTAGAGTTTTAGCTTAGTCCTAGCTTAGAGTTTTTTTTGTTTAGAGTTCTAGTTTAGTCTAATTTTTTAGTTAAGAGTTTGATTTTTTTACCTTTGAGTTTCAGTTAGAGTTTTAGTTTAATTTCAGTTAAGAGTTTGATGTAATACCTTTGAGTTTCAGTTAGAGTTCTAGTTTAGTTTAGTTATAGTTAAGAGTTTAGAGTTTTTAGCTTAGAGTCATAGCTTAGAGTTTTTGTTGAAGTTCTAGTTTAGTTTTAGTTTTAGTTAATAGTTTAGAGTTTTAGCTTAGAGTCTTAGCTTAGAGTTTTTGTTAGAGTTCTAGTTTAGTTTAATTTTAGTTAAGAGTTTGATGTCTTACCTTTGAGTTTCAGTTAGAGTTCTAGTTTAGTTTAGTTTTAGTTAAGAGTTTAGAGTTTTTTAGCTTAGAGTCTTAGCTTAGAGTTTTTTGTTGAAGTTCTAGTTTAGTTTAGTTTTAGTAAATAGTTTCGAGTTTTAGCTTAGAGTCTTAGCTTAAAGTTTTTTGTTGAAGTTCTAGTTTAGTTTAGTTTTAGTTAATAGCTTAGAGTTTTTGTTAGAGTTCTAGTTTAGTTTTTTAGTTTTTTTTATTTAAGAGTTTAGAGTTTTTAGCTTAGAGTCTTAGCTTAGAGTTTGTGATAGAGTTCTAGTTTAGTTTACTTTTAGCTAAGACTTCAATGTTTTACCTTAGAGTCATAGCTTAGAGTTTTTGTTAGAGTTCTAGTTTAGTTTAATTTTAGTTAAGAGTTTAGAATTTTAGCTTAGAGTCGTAGCTTAGAGTTTTTGTTATAGTTCTAGTTTAGTTTAGTTTTAGTTAAGAGTTTAGAGTTTTTAGCTTAGAGTCTTAGCCTAGAGTTTTTGATAGAGTTCTAGTTTAGTTTAGTTTTAGTTAAGAGTTTGATGTTTCACCTTAGAGTCATAGCTTAGAGTTTTAGTTAGAGTTCTAGTTTAGTTTAGTTTTAGTTAAGAGTTTCGAGTTTTAGCTGAGTCTTAACTTAGAGTTTTTGTTAGAGTTTTAGTTTTAGTTTTAGACTTAGAGTTTCAATTAGAGTTCTAGTTTGGTTTAGTTAAAGTTACGAATTTAGAGTTTTAGCTTACTGTCATAGCTTAGATTTTTACTTAAAGTTGATAGTTTGGTTAAGTTTTAGTTAAGAGTTTCCAGTTTTAGCTGAGTCTTAGCTTAGAGTTTTTGTTAGAGTTCTTGTTTAGTTTTTAGTTTAGTTAAGAGTTTAGAGTTTATAGCTTAGAGTCTTAGTTTAGAGTTTTTGTTGAAGTTCTAGTTTAGTTTAGTTTTAGTTTAGAGTTTTAGCTAAGACTTAGAGTTTTTGTTAGAGTTTCTAGTTTAGTTTTTAGTTTAAGAGTTTAGAGTTTTACCTTAGAGTCTTAGCTTAAAGTTTTTGTTAGAGTTCTAATTTAGTTTAATTTTAGTTAAGAATTTGATGTTTTTACCTTTGAGTTTTCAGTTAGAGTTCTAGTTTAGTTTACTTTTAGTTAAGAGCTTAGTGTTTTACCTTAGAGTCATAGCTTAGAGTTTTAGTTAGAGTTCTAGTTTAGTTTTAGTTAAGAGTTTAGAGTTTTACCTTAGAGTCTTAGCTTAGAGTTTTTGTTAGAGTTCTAGTTTTTAGTTTATAGTTAAGAGTTTGGTGTTTTAGCTTAGAGTCTTAGCATAGAGTTTTGGTTAGAGTTCTAGTTTATTTTAGTTTTAGTTATGAGTTTAGAGTTTTTAGCTTAGAGTCTTAGCGTAGAGTTTTATGTTGAAGTTCTAGTTTAGTTTAGTTTTAGTTAATAGTTTAGAGTTTTAGCTTAGAGACTTAGCTTAGAGTTATAGTTTTAGTTTAGTTTTAGTTAAGAGCTTAGAGTTTTAGCTTAGAGTCTTAGCTTAGAGTTTGTGATAGAGTTCTAGTTTAGTTTTTTTTTTAGCTAAGACTTCGATGTTTTACCTTAGAGTCATAGCTTAGAGTTTTAGTTAGAGTTCTAGTTTAGTTTAGTTTTAGTTAAGAGTTTAGAATTTTTAGCTTAGAGTCTTAGCTTAGAGTTTTTTGTTAGAGTTCTAGTTTATTTTAGTTTTTAGTTAAGAGTTTAGAGTTTTTAGCTTAGAGTCTTAGCCTAGAGTTTTTGATAGAGTTCTAGTTTAGTTTAGTTTTAGTTAAGAGTTTGATGTTTTACCTTAGAGTCATAGCTTAGAGTTTTAGTTAGAGTTCTAGTTTAGTCTAGTTTTAGTTAAGAGTTTCGAGTTTTAGCTGAGTCTTAACTTAGAGTTTTTGTTAGAGTTCTAGTTTATTTTAGTTTTAGTTTAGAGTTTTAGTTTAGACTTAGAGTTTCAATTAGAGTTCTAGTTTGGTTTAGTTAAAGTTATGAATTTAGAGTTTTAGCTTAGTGTCATAGCTTAGATTTTTTACTTAAAGTGATAGTTTGGTTAAGTTTTAGTTAAGAGTTTTGAGTTTTAGCTGAGTCTTAGCTTAGAGTTTTTGTTAGAGTCCTAGTTTAGTTTAGTTTTAGTTAAGAGTTTAGAGTTTTAGCTTAGAGTCTTAGTTTAGAGTTTTTTTGTTGAAGTTCTAGTTTAGTTTAGTTTTAGTTAGAGTTTTAGCTAAGACTTAGAGTTTTTGTTAGAGTTCTAGTTTAGTTTTAGTTAAGAGTTTAGAGTTTTACCTTAGAGTCTTAGCTTAAAGTTTTTGTTAGAGTTCTAGTTTAGTTTAATTTTAGTTAAGAATTTGATGTTTTACCTTTGAGTTTCAGTTAGAGTTCTAGTTTAGTTTACTTTTAGTTAAGAGTTTAGTGTTTTACCTTAGACTCATAGCTTAGAGTTTTAGTTAGAGTTCTAGTTTAGTTTAGTTTTAGTTAAGAGTTTAGAGTTTTACCTTAGAGTCTTAGCTTAGAGTTTTTTTTGTTAGAGTTCTAGTTTAGTTCAATTTAGTTAAGAATTTGATGTTTTACCTTTGAGTTTCAGTTAGGGATCTAGTTTAGTTTACTTTTAGTTAAGAGTTTAGTGTTTTACCCTAGAGTCTTAGCTTAGAGTTTTAGTTAGAGTTCTAGTTTAGTTTAGTTTTAGTTAAGAGTTTAGAATTTTAGCTTAGAGTCATAGCTTAGAGTTTTTGTTAGAGTTCTAGTTTATTTTAGTTTTAGTTAAGAGTTTAGAGTTTTTAGCTTAGAGTCTTAGCTTAGAGTTTTTGTTGAAGTTCTAGTTTAGTTTAGTTTTAGTTAATAGTTTAGAGTCTTAGCTTAGAGTTTTTGTTAGAGTTGAAGTTTAGTTTAGTAATAGTTAAGAGTTTAGAGTTTTTTGCTTAGAATCTTAGCTTAGAGTTTTTGTTAGAGTTGAAGTTTAGTTTAGTAATAGTTAAGAGTTTAGAGTTTTAGCTTAGAGTCTTAGCTTAGAGTTATAGTTAGAGTTAAAGTTTAGTTTAGTTAAAGTTAAGAATTTAGAGTTTTTAGCTTAGTGTCATAGCTTAGATTTTTACTTAAAGTTCTAGTTTGGTTAAGTTTTAGTTTAAGTGTTTAGAGTTTTAGCTGAGTCGTAGCTTAGAGTTTTTGTTAGAGTTCTAGTTTAGTTTAGTTTTAGTTAAGAGTTTAGAGTTTTACCTTAGAGTCTTAGCTTAGAGTTTTTGTTAGATTTGAAGTTTAGTTTAGTTATAATTAAGAATTTAGAGTTTTTAGCTTAGAGTCGTAGTTTAGAGTTTTTGTTGGAGTTCTAGTTTAGTTTAGTTAAGAGTTTAGAGTTTTATCATAGAGTCATAGCTTAGAGTTTTTGTTGAAGTTGAAGTTTAGTTTAGTCACAGTTAAGAATTTAGAGTTTTTAGCTTAGAGTCTTAGCTTAGAGTTTTACTTAGAGTTCTAGTTTAGTTTAGTTTTAGTTAAGAGTTTAGAGTTATATCTTAGAGTCTTAGCTCAGAGTTTTTGTTGAAGTTCTAGTTTAGTTTAGTTAAGAGTTTAGAGTTCTACCTTAGAGTTTTAGCTTAGAGTTTTACTTAGAGTTGAAGTTTATTTTAGTTATAGTTAAGGGTTTAGAGTTTTAGCTTGGAGTCTTAGATTAGAGTTTTAGTTAGAGTTCTAGCTTAGTTTAGTTTTAGTTAAGAGTTTAGAGTTTTACCTTAAAGTCTTAGCTTAGAGTTTTAGTTAGAGTTCTAGTTTAGTTTAGTTTTAGTTAAGAGTTTTAAGTTTTACCTTAAAGTCTTAGATTAGAGTTTTAGTTAGGGTTGAATTTTCGTTTAGTTTAGTTATAGTTAAGAGTTTATAGTTTTAGCTTAGAGTCGTAGCTTGGAGTTTTAGTTAGAGTTATTGTTTTAGTTTAGTTTTAGTTAAGAGTTATAGCTTAGAGGTTTAGCCTAGAATCTTACCTTAGAGATTTAGTTAGAGTTGAAGTTTAGTCTAAACTAGCATAACCACAAAATTCCACAATATTGCATAGAAATACCAAAACCATAGGTTAGGTTAGGTTAGAGGTTAGGTTTCTCCACGTTTAAGTTAGAGGTTAGGTTTCTCCACGTTTAAGTTAGGTTAGATTAGGTTAGCTTATCATGAGCACTCAAGATAATCTAACCTAATCTAACTGGTACAAAGTCGACATGGGGGGTTAGATAGCTTTTTTGCACCGCGGGACCCGGGAAGCACCGGTGGGCCCGGGAAGAACCGCGGGAAGCGCTGCGAGATTAGGTTAGGTTAAGTCAGGTTAGGTAAGTTAGGTTAGGTTAGATTAAATTAGGTTAGGTTAAGTTAGGTTAGGCTAGGTTAGCCTACGTACGCGCGCGTACGTAGGCTAACCTAGCCTAACCTAACTTAACCTAACCTAATTTAATCTAACCTAACCTAACTTACCTAACCTGACTTAACCTAACCTAATCTCGCAGCGCTTCCCGCGGTTCTTCCCGGGCCCACCGGTGCTTCCCGGGTCCCGCGGTGCAAAAAGCTATCTAACCCCCCATGTCGACTTTGTACCAGTTAGATTAGGTTAGATTATCTTGAGTGCTCATGATAAGCTAACCTAATCTAAACCTAACTTAAACGTGGAGAAACCTAACCTCTAACTTAAACGTGGAGAAACCTAACCTCTAACCTAACCTAACCTATGGTTTTGGTATTTCTATGCAATATTGTGGAATTTTGTGGTTATGCTAGTTTAGACTAAACTTCAACTCTAACTAAATCTCTAAGGTAAGATTCTAGGCTAAACCTCTAAGCTATAACTCTTAACTAAAACTAAAAAACTAAACAATAACTCTAACTAAAACTCCAAGCTACGACTCTAAGCTAAAACTATAAACTCTTAACTATAAACTAAACTAAACGAAAATTCAACCCTAACTAAAACTCTAATCTAAGACTTTAAGGTAAAACTTAAAACTCTTAACTAAAACTAAACTAAACTAGAACTCTAACTAAAACTCTAAGCTAAGACTTTAAGGTAAAACTCTAAACTCTTAACTAAAAACTAAAACTAAGCTAGAACTCTAACTAAAACTCTAATCTAAGACTCCAAGCTAAAACTCTAAACCCTTAACTATAACTAAAATAAACTTCAACTCTAAGTAAAACTCTAAGCTAAAACTCTAAGGTAGAACTCTAAACTCTTAACTAAACTAAACTAGAACTTCAACAGAAACTCTGAGCTAAGACTCTAAGATATAACTCTAAACTCTTAACTAAAACTAAACTAAACTAGAACTCTAAGTAAAACTCTAAGCTAAGACTCTAAGCTAAAAACTCTAAATTCTTAACTGTGACTAAACTAAACTTCAACTTCAACAAAAACTCTAAGCTATGACTCTATGATAAAACTCTAAACTCTTAACTAAAACTAAAACTAGAACTCCAACAAAAACTCTAAACTACGACTCTAAGCTAAAAACTCTAAATTCTTAATTATAACTAAACTAAACTTCAAATCTAACAAAAACTCTAAGCTAAGACTCTAAGGTAAAACTCTAAACTCTTAACTAAAACTAAACTAAACTAGAACTCTAACAAAAAACTCTAAGCTACGACTCAGCTAAAAACTCTAAACACTTAACTAAAACTTAACCAAACTAGAACTTTAAGTAAAAATCTAAGCTATGACACTAAGCTAAAACTCTAAATTCTTAACTTTAACTAAACTAAACTTTAACTCTAACTATAACTCTAAGCTAAGACTCTAAGCTAAAACTCTAAACTCTTAACTATTACTAAACTAAACTTCAACTCTAACAAAAACTCTAAGCTAAGATTCTAAGCAAAAAACTCTAAACTCTTAACTATTACTAAACTAAACTTCAACTCTAACAAAAAAACTCTAAGCTAAGACTCTAAACTATTAACTAAAACTAAAACTAAACTAGAACTTCAACAAAAACTCTAAGCTAAGACTCTAAGCTAAAAACTCTAAACTCTTAACTAAAACTAAAATAAACTAGAACTCTAACAAAAACTCTAAGCTATGACTCTAAGCTAAAATTCTAAACTCTTAACTAAAACTAAACTAAACTAGAACTCTAACTAAAACTCTAAGCTAAGACTCTAGGGTAAAACACTAAACTCTTAACTAAAAGTAAACTAAACTAGAAACCCTAACTGAAACTCAAAGGTAAAACATCAAATTCTTAACTAATTGAACTAAACTAGAACTCTAACAAAAAAACTCTAAGCTAAGACTCTAAGGTAAAACTCTAAACTCTTAACTAAAACTAAACTAAACTAGAACTCTAACTAAAACTCTAAGCTATGAGTCTAAGGTAAAACACTAAACTCTTAACTAAAAGTAAACTAAACTAGAACTCTAACTGAAACTCAAAGGTAAAACATCAAATTCTTAACTAAAATTAAACTAAACTAGAACTCTAACAAAAACTTTAAGCTAAGACTCTAAGGTAAAACTCTAAACTCTTAACTAAAACTAAACTAGAACTCTAACACAAAAAACTCTAAGTCTTAGCTAAAACTCTAAACTAAAACTAAACTAAACTAGAACTTCAACAAAAACTCTAAACTAAGACTCTAAGCTAAAACTCTAAACTCTTAACTAAAAACTAAACTAAACTAGGACTCTAAGCTAAGACTCAGCTAAAACTCAAAACTCTTAACTAAAACTTAACCAAACTATCACTTTAAGTAAAAATCTAAGCTATGACACTAAGCTAAAACTCTAAATTCATAACTTTAACTAAACCAAACTAGAACTCTAATTGAAACTCTAAGTCTAAACTAAAACTCTAAACTAAAACTAAACTAAACTAGAACTCTAACAAAAAACTCTAAGTTAAGACTCAGCTAAAACTCGAAACTCTTAACTAAAACTAGACTAAA
Source organism: Artemia sinica (assembly GCA_027921565.1). Lineage (NCBI taxonomy): Eukaryota > Metazoa > Arthropoda > Branchiopoda > Anostraca > Artemiidae > Artemia > Artemia sinica. The sequence continues at coordinate 49,773,377 of CM051272.1, forward strand.
CTAGAACTCTAACTAAAACTCTAAGCTATGACTCTAAGGTTAAAACATCAAACTCTTAACTAAAACTAAACTAAACTAGAACTCTATCAAAAACTCTAGGCTAAGACTCTAAGCTAAAAACTCTAAACTCTTAACTAAAACTAAAATAAACTAGAACTCTAACAAAAAACTCTAAGCTAAGACTCTAAGCTAAAATTCTAAACTCTTAACTAAAACTAAACTAAACTAGAACTCTAACTAAAACTCTAAGCTATGACTCTAAGGTAAAACATCGAAGTCTTAGCTAAAACTAAACTAAACTAGAACTCTATCACAAACTCTAAGCTAAGACTCTAAGCTAAAACTCTAAGCTCTTAACTAAAACTAAACTAAAACTATAACTCTAAGCTAAGTCTCTAAGCTAAAACTCTAAACTATTAACTAAAACTAAACTAAACTAGAACTTCAACATAAACTCTACGCTAAGACTCTAAGCTAAAAACTCTAAACTCATAACTAAAACTAAAATAAACTAGAACTCTAACCAAAACTCTATGCTAAGACTCTAAGCTAAAACACCAAACTCTTAACTAAACTAAACTAGAACTCTAACAAAAACTCTAAGCTAAGACTCTAAGGTAAAACTCTAAACTCTTAACTAAAACTAAACTAGAACTCTAACTAAAACTCTAAGCTATGACTCTAAGGTAAAACACTAAGCTCTTAACTAAAAGTAAACTAAACTAGAACTCTAACTGAAACTCAAAGGTAAAAAACATCAAATTCTTAACTAAAATTAAACTAAATTAGAACTCTAACAAAAACTTTAAGCTAAGACTCTAAGGTAAAACTCTAAACTCTTAACTAAAACTAAACTAGAACTCTAACAAAAACTCTAAGTCTTAGCTAAAACTCTAAACTAAAACTAAACTAAACTAGAACTTCAACAAAAACTCTAAACTAAGACTCTAAGCTATAACTCTAAACTCTTAACTAAAACTAAACTAAACAAGAACTCTAACAAAAACTCTAAGCTAAGACTCAGCTAAAACTGGAAAACTCTTAACTAAAACTTAACCAAACTATCACTTTAAGTAAAAATCTAAGCTATGACAGTAAGCTAAAACTCTAAATTCGTAACTTTAACTAAACCAAACTAGAACTCTAATTGAAACTCTAAGTCTAAACTAGAACTCTAACTAAAAAACTCTAAGTTAAGACTCAGCTAAAACTCGAAACTCTTAACTAAAACTAAACTAAACTAGAACTCTAACTAAAACTCTAAGCTATGACTCTAAGGTGAAACATCAAACTCTTAACTAAAACTAAACTAAACTAGAACTCTATCAAAAACTCTAGGCTAAGACTCTAAGCTAAAAACTCTAAACTCTTAACTAAAACTAAAATAAACTAGAACTATAACAAAAACTCTAAGCTACGACTCTAAGCTAAAATTCTAAACTCTTAACTAAAATTAAACTAAACTAGAACTCTAACAAAAACTCTAAGCTATGACTCTAAGGTAAAACATTGAAGTCTTAGCTAAAAGTAAACTAAACTAGAACTCTATCACAAACTCTAAGCTAAGACTCTAAGCTAAAAACTCTAAACTCTTAAAAAAAATTAAACTAAACTAGAACTCTAACAAAAAAACTCTAAGCTATTAACTAAAACTAAAACTAAACTAGAACTTCAACAAAAAACTTTAAGCTAAGACTCTAAGCTAAAACTCTAAACTATTTACTAAAACTAAACTAAACTAGAACTTCAACAAAAACTCTAAGCTAAGACTCTAAGCTAAAAACTCTAAACTCTTAACTAAAACTAAACTAAACTAGAACTCTAACTGAAACTCAAAGGTAAGACATCAAACTCTTAACTAAAATTAAACTAAACTAGAACTCTAACAAAAACTCTAAGCTAAGACTCTAAGCTAAAACTCTAAACTATTAACTAAAACTAAACTAAACTAGAACTTCAACAAAAACTCTAAGCTATGACTCTAAGCTTAAAAACTCTAAACTCTTAACTATAACTAAACTAAACTAGAACTCTAACTGAAACTCAAAGGTATTACATCAAACTCTTAACTAAAATTAAACTAAAACTCTAACTGAAACTCAAAGGTAAAAAAAAATCAAACTCTTAACTAAAATTAGACTAAACTAGAACTCTAACAAAAAAAACTCTAAGCTAGGACTAAGCTAAAACTCTAAACTCTAAAATAAAATTAAACTAAACTAGAACTCTAACAAAAACTCTAAGCTAAGACTCTAAGCTAAAACTCTAAACTATTTACTAAAACTTAACTAAACTAGAACTCAACAAAAACTCTAAGCTAAGACTCTAAGCTAAAACTCTAAACTCTTAACTAAAACTAAACTAAACTAGAACTCTAACTGAAACTCAAAGGTAAGACATCAAACTCTTAACTAAGCTAGAACTTCAACAAAAAAACTCTAAGCTAAGACTCTAAGCTAAAACTCTAAACTATTAACTAAAACTAAACTAAACTAGAACTTCAACAAAAACTCTAAGCTATGACTCTAAGCTAAAAACTCTAAACTCTTAACTAAAACTAAACTAAACTAGAACTCTAACTGAAACTCAAAGGTAAGACATCAAACTCTTAACTAAGCTAGAACTTCAACAAAAAACTCTAAGCTAAGACTCTAAGCTAAAACTCTAAACTATTAACTAAAACTAAACTAAACTAGAACTTCAACAAAAACTCTAAGCTATGACTCTAAGCTAAAAACTCTAAACTCTTAACTAAAACTAAACTAAACTAGAACTCTAACTGAAACTCAAAGGTAAGACATCAAACTCTTAACTAAAATTAAACTAAACTAGAACTCTAACAAAAAAAAACTCTAAGCTAAGACTCTAAGCTAAAACTCTAAGCTCTTAACTAATACTAAAATAAACTTCAACTCTAACTTAAACTCTAAGCTAGGACTCTAAGCTAAAACACCAAACTACTAAACTAACTAAAAATCCAACTGAAATTCAAAGGTAAAACATCAAACTCTTAACTAAAATTAAACTAAACTAGAACTTCAACAAAAACTCTAAGTTAAGACTCTAAGCTAAAACATTCTATACTTTTAACTAAAACTAAAGCACGGGCTGGGTGGTCCTTTGGGAGCCCGGGGAGAGCCGTTGGGGGTCTGGGGGCCCTTGAGTGCCGATTGGTCCTTTGGGAGTCCGGTGGACCTTTGGGTGCCGGGGGAAGGCCTTTGGGGGTCCGGGGGGCCAGTTGGGAGCCTGGGGGACCTTTGGGGACCAAAGGAGGGCCTTTGGAAGCCTGGGGAGGGCCTTCGGGTGGCCCGGGGATTGCCTTTGGGGGTCTGGGTGGGCCTTTGGGGGCTCCGGAGGCCCTTTGAGACCTTGGGGGCCTTTGGGGGGCCGGGGGAGGGCCTTTGGGCACAGGGAGGGCCTTTGGGGCACAGGGAGGGCAGTTGAGGGCTTGGGGGACATTTGGGGACCGGTGGAGGGCCTTTGGGATCAAGTTGGTCCCTCGGGAGCTCGATGGGCCTTTGGGGGGCCCGGGGATGGCCTTTGGGGGTCTGGGTGTGCCTTTGGGGGCTCCGGTGGCCCTTTGAGAGCTTGGGGGGCTTTGGGGACCGGGGGGCTTCCTTCGGGGCACAGGGAGGGCAGTTGAGGGCCTGGGGGACATTTGGGGACCGGTGGAGGGCCTCCTTTTGGATCCCGTTGGTCCTTCGGGAGCTCGATGTGCCTTTGGGGGACCGGGGGATGGCCTTTGGGGGTCTGGGTGGGCCTTTGAGAGCTTGGGGGGGCCTTTGAGGACCGGGGGCTTCCTTCGGGGTTGGGGTGGGGTATGAGAAGCCTTTGGGGTTGGGGTAGAGCAATCGGGGCCCTTTGGGTTGGGGTAGAGTAATCGGGGCCCTTTGGGAGCCCTGGGAGCCCGGGGAGGGCCTTTGGGGACCGGGGGAGGGCCTTTGGGGACCGGGGGAGGGCTTTTGGGGTTCTGGTGGACCTTTGGGGACCGGGGAGGGCTTTTGGGGGTCTGGTGGACCTTTGGGGACCGGGGAGGACCTTTGGGGCTCGGGTATGGCCTTTTTAGGGTCTGGGGCCCTTTGGGTGCCTGGGGACCTTTGGGGACTGGGTGAGGGTCTTTGGGGGTCCGGGGGGGGCCTTTGGAAGCCCAGAGAACCTTTGAGGACCGCTGGCTTCCTTCGGGGTTGTGGTAGGGGGATCGGAACCTTTGGGGTTGGGGTAGAGGACCTCACAAACACTGTCCAATTGAAACTTGTGTATTATAACGACCACACTCAAATTCTCTTCCAAAATCTCTTCTAAAATCATATTTTATAATGTCTCTAGCTGTTTCGCCGAAATAATTCCATAAAATAGCTAAAACGGTTTCGCCAAAATTATCCCTAAACAGAATTTCAGCATGTTCCATTTGTTTGGCATCCCTGCGCTGGCTTATTTCAAATTATTTGGAAACCTTTTCGCACGCTAAGATCAAAACGTCTGCTCGGAAACGATTCTCTTGTTAGAAACAATAAATTAATTTCCCTTTCGTGAATCAATTCTCTTTAGAACAACAAATTAATTCCCCCTTTCGTGTCAATCAATCAATCATGACATCATGTGTGATCTAACTGTTTCTCCTAGACAATTCTCTTTGGAAATGCAAAGACATTAATTAACTTTGACGTCATCTGTCAGACATTAATTAACTGTTTCCCGGGAACTCGTAACATTTGGCTTGGAAACAACAATAACAAATACTGTTTCCGGATCATAACATCTGCATTGAACAACAACAAGAAGGGAGTGACAAAGTTCCTGTTTTTTCATTCTCACTGACAAAATCCATAAAACCATCCATAAATGTGACAAAATTCCTGTTTTTTCAAATTCTCACTGACAAAAACCATAAAACACACATAATCGTCCAAGAAACATCCATAAAAGTGAGAAAAATCATGTTTTTTTTTCAAGTGAGAAAAATTCTGTTTTTTCATTCTCAGTGAGAAAACCATAAACCACGTGGTTCTATGCCCATATATGGTGTTCGCGTCGGAGTAGAACCCCCATCTCTACTAAAGTGACCATATAACGCACCAGTACCAAAAATTATGAGTATATATCTCGAGTATCTTTTATAAAACTCAAAAGGTCATCGTAAGTGTATGATCTGGGGTCAGTAACACAATCGGTGGAAATTTAACTTTGACCTCGTGGTCAGAAGAGCTCATTGTCAATCATCCAATTCAGAAAGTCATGAAAAATATTCATGCACTTCAACAATATGCCAGTTGCCTCAATATATGAGTAACCCGGGTCATTTTAAGATAAATTTCAAATGATTTTAACTTTAGCTTTAGCTAAATGAACCTTTGATTAGCGTTTTTCAAAACCTCAATTTTGCCATACATAGATTTGGGTTGACTTCAAGGGTTGTATCTTTGTCCAACAAAAAAATCCAAATAAACTTCGCTTTCAAAACTCTTTGATCACTTGATCTTTTGTAACACACAAGTGGTGAAGGGTGAAGACATAAATAAAAGTTACAGTGGTTTTATAAATACCTTTGCACTTTAAACAATTATCTAAATTTCCATTATTACCAAACTTTCTGTAATCCTGGTTAGGTTAATATTATGGTGGCTAAGATACGTAGTATTTAGAGGTAGAGACCTCTGGGCTCGGGCTTCTTCCCTTGATTATTCTTACAATTTTCCTATTTATCATAAGTGAATCTTTATCTGATGCAATTAGGGCGTGGAGGGAGGGCTAGATGCCCTCTGTTTTCTCTTTTGACTCTTAAAAAGTGAACAAGAACTTTCAATTTCCAATCAAATGAGCCCTCTCCGAAGTTTATACGAGCATCCCTTCCATAAGAACTATATATGCCCCAGAGCATTACTCATAGTTAGAGGGAGAGGCCTCTGGGCTCGGGCTTCTTCCCTTGATTATTCTTGCGATTTTCCTATTTATCATCAAGTCGCTTGGATTTTATGTCTGACATCAAGCAGCGTTTTCAATTCATGAAAATTTAGGGGGATATATTTTGAAAAATCTAGGGGGACCATGTTCTTGTTTTTTTATATAATTTTTCAATGAGGGTACTAAAAGAGGCATGTTTCACTAAAAATAGCAAAAAAAGTGTATTTTTTTAAATCTAGGAGCGAGGGGGTGGAAATATAGTGGGATTATTAGCATGTTCTTTTAATCGGTGATGTAGAGATCTCATGGTACGACCTATATAGGTATCACCACAACTGCAAGGAATCTCATATGCTCCTGGTGAATCTGAAGTGATCTTATCTTTGCCTTTGTTTAAGAAGGAGGAGATGGTCATTCCAGAAGGAAAAAAACACCTTAAAGCCAAGCTTAGTGAGTTTGGAGCTTAAAATGTCAGTAATGCCCTAAAAATAAGGTAATGATAAAAAGGGTTTATCTTCTTCACTCTTAGGGGGTAGAGCTCTTGGTTTCTGTGCTAATGTTTCTCCTGAAAATAACCTTATCAATGACTTGTTGTGGGTAGCCATTGCCTATAAGAACATCTTTTATATGATCAAGTTCAGCCTTCAGCTGAAGACCAGAGGAACACTACAAACGCTCTATCAACCAACGAATAGGTCGTACCATGAGATCTCTGCATCACCGATTAAAAGAACATGCTGATCCATTGATGCCTACCTTAAAAAGACAAAGCTTAAGGAGGAAGATAGTTTTTCTGCACAGGTCCATCATATTTTTGAAAACCCCTCTCACTCCATTGAGTTTGACCAGGCCCAACTTATTGCTATTGTTCCACAATTCTAAAGCAGAAAATCAGAGAAGCTCTGGAAATTGCTAAAAACAAACCAGCCATCAATAAAGACAATGGAGAGTTCCGCATCAGCGAAATTTGGGAACCCATTACTCATAGGCTAAAAAAAAACTCGCAAAAAACTCCACCCTACTTCTATAGACCCGACCTTTTTGAGATATACTAGGATAGCGGCCATCAATGCCGCTACCAAAATCCGGGCCGTATTACAACAATAATTCGGGTTCGGCTCATTATTAGTGTTGTTCAGTGATCTTAGTTTTATTTTATTTAGTGATTTTATATTCTGGCAAGAGTCTTTGAATTTGTAAGCTTATTACCGTCTACCATTATCAATTATATAGGTTTGAATCCAAAGACCATTAGGGTTGAATCTTTGTTAAAAAAAAAAATACCATAAACTTCATTTTTAAAACTCTTCTGATGACTTGATCTTTTGCTACACACCTGTGGTGAAGACATAAATAAAGATTAAGGTGGTTTATAGGTAACTGCCTAAACAACTATCTAAAGTTCCATTACTACCAAATTTTTCTGTAATCCTGGTTAGGTTGAAGTCATCGTGGCTGAGATACGTATTTGGAGAGAGAGGCTCCTGGGCTAGGTCCAAGGCCGTACCCATGATTTTTTTGGAGGGGTTTTTACTTTAAAAAAATTCGGGGGGGGGGCAGTTACACAAAAAAGCCCCTCAAAAAAAAAAAATGCATACAAAATGTGTTTATATCCATTTTTGTTGCTTTTTTACCAGTCAGAAAAACATTTCAGGAGGGGGGGGGGGTTCAAACACCCCCTAACCCCCTCCTCTGGGTACGGCCTTGGCTAGGTTCCCTCCTCTTGATGATTCTTATACGATTTTCCCATATATCATGTAAGTCGCTTGGGTTTTACTGTGCTGACGTCAAGCAGGGGGCGTCCATTCGCAAAAAGGTAAGAGGAGGGGGAAATGTATTGTTTATTTTATATTTCTTTTCAACAAAAATACCAAAAAAAGGTATTTTTCAGTGAAATAGCGGAAGAGATATTTGGTACTAGTCGGGTAAACCGGAAACCGGTTTACCCTACAAAACCGGTTCCATAGCTACAAAAACAAGCGATCGATCGATGCATATGCATTGATCTAAGACATAATGCATTGGACTTGTTTAATTTGGGGCTTTATATTTGCACATTAGGGGGTGGGGGCTAGGTTAGGTTACGATAGGTTGAGTTAAGTTAGGTTTCTACGATTTAATTTTCTAAAGTATTATTTTATCATCATGTTTTGTTATTTTCATTAGGATTAACATAACTTTCACTTTTAGTGTGTGTTTCCAATTACCGACAAAAACCAGGTATTTTTCAAAATCTAGGGGGAGGGGGGAATGTAGGTGAGCCATTTGCTCACTGGCATTAAGTTAAACCCGATGGCTTAAACCTTGTCGAAACTTCGGGTAAATACCTTTGGTTAAAACTTTTCTCAAAATTCCATCTTACCTTACCTAGATTTGCTTTGATTGCGAAGACACTTAGGGTTGTATTTTATCCAACAAAAAAGACCCATAAACTTCATTTGAAGACTTTTCTGATAACTTGATCTTTTGCAACACACCTGTGGTGAAGACATAAATAAAGATTACGATGGTTTTATAGCTAGCTTTACTGTTTATGTCCTGAAAGATGAGTTCATAAGAATATATGTCTTAGTTAGTAGTTTTTACTTGTAAGAAATATTTTATGTTTAGAAGGAAATTCTGTAGAAATAATAGTCAAAATTTTGATGTTCAGCTCGCAGTGTTAAATTAACTAATTCAAATATGGACGGGCTGATTGAAGTTGAGTTTCCGGTACTTTAAAATCCATTATGTAATACGACCTAAATTTTAGGGGGAACGGAAAAAAACTAAAAAACTTGTCTCGTGTTCTTGATTGTTGCTAAAGGCCAATTTTTACAGAGGGATTTTTTTTTTTATATATAAGTAAGATAAGAGAAAAAATGTGTTTGATATCAGTACCTCCTTTTCCCTACTATTTTTGTAAATGAAAAACGATAAAACAGATTCTACAAATCGATAGGAAAGAGCATGTTCTGAGAGGGTGTCTCTACTTCACTGAATCAAACGCTTTTGAACTACCGTAATCCTGTAAATCACAAAAAAATGAGTTTCTTGGACTATCAGTTGCTGCTGGTATAGGGAACCCCGAAAAAATCGCCTCAGGTTGAGCATCTTCCACCGGATTCTCCAAATTCAGTTAAATTGATGTTCATGCAAATGCTTCGCTTAATTGTTCTTGAAGGACGAGAAAAAACCAATTTTTACATTGGAACGGTATTACATCACCCAAGAGAATAACTAAAAAATCAGCTTCAATCTCTTGAACAGTCTATTGTCATCTGCACAACGACAGAAAATCACATCAAATTGAGCGCCCTGCTATGAAGCCACTGAGATTATCAAAAATTCAATTAAATTCATAGTCTTGCTCTAAAGCAAAGACTTAATTTTATTGTATTTCCAATCTTTACCACGACAAAATCCCCTCAAATCGAGCATCTTGCTGTGAAGTGTTTTGGCCGTTTTCAGTATGCAGGAGATACAGCAACGAGGAAAGGTGACTGGATTGTTGTTTATCGTCGCCTGCCATTTTTCATGACAATGGGCACTGAAGAACCGTGGAAAACCCCCTGATGTCAGGTTTTTCCGAGAGGCTCTTTCAATGAGAAGGTAGATACTTGGAAAGAGTCTGGGCTACAAAAAAAAAAAAAAAAAAAAAAAAACAAATGCAGAGAAAAAATTTCTAACAAAAATAAAACAAAAAGTTTCAACTTGATATCCCAAGCCGTTTCCAAGATACATAAGATACTCTGTATTGACAACTTGGTGCTGTTTGATTTAGCTTGATGTGTAACCATGAATAGATTCAAAGTCCAGTAGGGGCGTATGGTGCAAAAACCTTTTGTTGGATCGGAGAAAGTAAAATTTCCCCCCCCCCTCCTCCACGTAAGATTTAAAGTTCCCCCGTCCCTCTCCTTCCCCCAACAGTGTCTGAAAGCTTCAACTCCATCCCACAAGCCGTTCCTTAGATAATTTAGATATGTTACCGTGAATGTCCAAAAATTGATGAACGTCGACATTCACCGGTGAATGTCCGAAATACCTTTGTTCTCCTTGGATTTAGTCAACGTCGCCAGTTAACTTTTTTTCAGTTTTATGCAAGGTTTGGTGGTGACAGGTTAGGTTAGGAAGTTTGAAACTTATCCCACAAGTGGGTTAGGTTAGGCTGCGTGCAGAAAATCACAGAGTTTAACCTAAAAAAATGTCGTAGCTCAAAATTGTTTTGTTCCTTTTTAGGCTTAATAATTTTCATAAAAGGACCAGTCAGATCTTAACAGGTGGAGTTGACGATTTCTTCAGGAATTGCACTTCAGGAATATAGCCCTTTACCCATTTCTTCAGGAATATAGCCCTTTACCCATTTCTTCAGGAAATTTGCAGAAAAAAATTATAATGTTGTTTTTCGAGAAAAAATTTAGTGATAAATAAATAAACATACATCTATACAGTTATTATTCGTTTATTAAGATAAGATTGTCGCTCAGAATGGTTAATCTGAAGCATTGGTTAACTCCGCTTTTGAAAGAAAGGGTTGTTTTTTTCTCCTATAATAAGAAATAATGGGTGGTTTACGAAAATTCGTCACAAAAATAAAAACCAACCAAGTTAGAGCATAATTTCAACATCGAAGTATAGGGCTATAATATCTCTATTTCATAAATCCCTCAGAATAGTTAACCCGAAGCATTGGTTAACCCCGCTTTTGAAAACGCAGGGCTATTTTTATCTTCTTAAATAAAAGGTACGTCACAAAAAAATAAACCAATGAAATTAGAGCATATTTTCAGCATCGAAGCCTAGGGCAGTAACCCTCTATTTAACTTCTGTTGTTTGTATAAAATTAAATAAAAAAAAATAACTTTTTGAAACTGAAACCAAGGAGCGACATTAAAACTTAAAACGAACAGAAATTATTCCGTATATGAAAGGGGATGTCCCTCCTCAACGCCTCGCTCTTTACGCTAAAGTTTTTTATTGTTTTAAAAAATAAAGTTGTGAGACAGAATCAAACTTTAGCGTAAAGAGCGTGGTGTTGAGGAGGGGGCAGCCCCTTTCATATACGGAATAATTTCTGTTCGTTTTAAGTTTTTTAATGTGGCTCCTTACTTCAGTTTAAAAAAGTTGTTTTTTTTATTTAATTTCTGATCGTTTTTTGTTAATGCAGCTTTTATTTGGCTCACCGTCATTGAATAAGTAAACAAAATTTGCATTAAAAATTTTACTTTTCTTTTGCTAAATGGCTGTCTCTAAGTTTTGGTTCTGACGTAATTTACAAAATTAACTTACGTAACGAACTTCTATATTCGTATATTTTTCTTCTGGCAAAAAAATACATTAAATTTTCTTCTGGCAAAATACATAAAGATTTCATTAAAATTCTTTCACTTGTAGGGGATGTTTTCCCCCCCCCCCCCTACAAACCCCTGAATCACGAAGGCCGTTTTAATTAGAATAGATAGCTCTTTTGAAAGCACTAAAAAAAACTGTAGCGGAAAGAGCTAGGTATTGACTTGGGGGAGAACCCCCTCATATACGTAATAATTTCTGTTCGTTTTAAGTTCTAATGTTGCTTCTTACTTTCAGTTGAAAAAAACTTATTTTTTTAATTTAATTTCTGATCGTTTTTTAAATAATGCTTGGAAATCCAGCGCCCCCTTCATAGAAATGTCCCTTACCCCAACAAACATCCTCCACGCAAAGATTCTCCCGAGTAACCCTCTCCTCCAGCCCCCCCCCTACCAGAAAAAAATCCTTCCTGAAAATGTCTATACTTCCCAATAACCAATACAATATGTAAGCAATGGGCAAAGTTCATAACTTGCAGCCCTTCCCCTGGGAACTGTGGGGGATTAAGTCATCCTAAAAGACATATTTATTAGATTTTCGACTATGCTGAACAAAATGGCTGTCTCAAAATTTTAATTGGGTGACTTTGAGAAAAAATGAGCGTGGGAGGGGGCCTAGTTGCCCTCCAATTTTTTGGTCACTTAAAAAGGGCACTAGAACTTTTAATTTCCGTTCCAATGAGCCCTCCTACAATATTCTATGACCACTGGGTCAATACGATTACCCCTGCGAAAAAAAAAAAAAAACAAATAAACACGCATCCGTGATCTATCTTCTGGCAAAAAATGGAAAATTCCACATTTTTGTAGATAGGAGCTTGAAACCTCTACAGTAGGGTTCTCTGATACGCTGAATATGATGGTGTAATTTCATTAAGTTTCTATAACGTTTAGGGGGTCTTTCCCCCTTTTTTTTTCGAAAATCAGCCAAATTTTCTCAGGCGCGTAGCTTTTTTGATGAGTAAGATTAAACTTGATGAAACTTATATATTTGAAATCAGAATTAAAATTTGATTCTTTTGATGTGTCTATTGGTATCAAAATTCCGTTTTTAGAGTTTCGGTTACCATTGAGCCGGGTCGCTCCTTACTTACAGTTCGTTACCACGAACTGTTTGATATCGTTCTTGGATTATTTTGTCACCTCTGGCTTCCTTGATCAAAATATCTGATCAAAAAGAACAGGAATACATAATTTGCAGCTGATGTTTGGCAGCTTAGGCTTCTGACATTTTGCTTACATAAACCATTGAATATATGCATGGGAACGAAAACTACACAATTTTAAATGCTACATTTAATATTATCAATCCTTCCTTTAAGATTATTACTCACAGGCAGGTGACAAGAGTTGTTTTTAGAGAGGGGGGGGTGAAAGCTACTAAAAAGGTGAATCAACACGGAAAGGATAAGAAATTTTAGGGTTAAGTTCCAAATTTCGGAAATTTTGAGGGGCACAGACCCAAAGAACCTTGTGTAAATTGCTGGTGGATCTTTTATTTCTTAGCCCATGATTCTTCTTAAGAAAGTGGCTAGAATTCCAGCGGTTAAGTAGCTAAAGGTTTCTAGAATAACCTGGGATAATGCACCTTTAACAGTGCTTCCGTGAAGGGCATAAGGTTTTTATAAAAGATTAGTAATTTTGTTCAGGTCAAGTAAATTTAAGTATCTGTTCTAGTTTAAATTAAGAAGTCTCCAACTTCTAGTTTTTCTTGGACAAAGAGCTTTTGAGGGAATAGTATAGTGTAACAGTGGCGGATCCAGGGGGAGGGGGCGCCCCCTAGCGTAGTCTAAAGTATTGTAATTACTTAATTAACTCAAGTTTGCGTTAATTAAACTTGCTCCTAACGCAAGTTTATCGCATCAACCTATTTTGCCCCCCCCCCTAAATTTTTTATCGGATCAACCTTTTGCCCCCCCCCCCTAACAAATCCTGGAATCGCCCCTGTAGTGTAATAGTACACAGTATGTGTATTTCCTAATGAATAAATCTTATCTTTAAAAAATATATATTTGGCACCTAAAAGTTGCTCAGAAATCTCTGAAAGAATTCAGAGATTTTGCTCAATTTGTTTGTTTTTAACTTGACCTTCATTTCCATTCGACTGAAATTCTGTGAAAAAAAAAAAAAAAACTCGATGAATGGGCATAAGAGAGTATGCCTTGGAGACAAGCAAAGAGGAACCGATATACAGTTACAGGCAGAGTTGCCACGGGTAGTACCAAAGTACTACTTTTAGTACTTTTTGATTAAAGTAGTACTTCTTGAATACTTTCTGCAAAAGCAGTACTTTTTTAAAACTTTTGTCAAAAGTAGTACTTTAGACCGAAAAGGGCAATTTTACAAGCATATTAGAAATGATAACCAAGATAGCCAACTAGATTTTTTTTTTTTATTGTTAAATTTCAAAAAAAACCGATCTTTATAAATCCAGCTTCTTAAAAAGACCCAAAAAATCATTTTAATTGCTCCCTTCCCGTTTAATTTTTTAGAGTGGCTTGGTCTCAGTCTAACTTCCTCCAGCCTTAAATTTGCATCGCTCCAACATGAAGATTTGAGGAATTCTGAGTGACAGAATTTTTGTTTTTTTGTTTTTATTTTATCAAACAAAAAATATTTCAATCATTGTTTTCAGTTCCTAAACGAAACAGCAGTTATTTTTACATAAAATGCCTTTTTTCCGTTTGTAATTTGAATCATAACTCCCAACCAAAAGAAAGCAAGAAATAAAAGAAAATATTTCTTCAAACCACACAATTCAACCCCAAGAATGTTGGCCTATAGCTGTTTTGATGGGTTTTCACAGGTCCAGACGTACAAATAATTTTTAGGGGAGGAGGTCATACAATAAAGAAAAAGTTTAACTCATTTTCAAAATGGACTAAAAAGTAGAGAATTTTTTTTTCTCAAGAATATATGAATATAAATGAACACGAGGGGCACAAAAAGCATTGGATTTTACATAACATAAACACCAAATTTATCTAGGTTTTAAATACATAAACGAAAAGTCGATAAATTGAGGAAAACAGGTAAAAGAGATCAAGTTACGCAAAACGGAATCGGTTTTTTGCCCGGGATTTTTCACTTATGTTTATAGATTCTGGAAAAAAAAATATTTTCAAATTTTTATTTTCCAGTTAAAAAAAATATCGTGTCTCATCCAAAATTAAAACTTAAGTTAACACAACCTCAGGAAGTGCTCTTACCGTTGTGCTTTACTGATAAAAGTGGAAAATAACTGAACATTCGGGAGTGGTTGAAAAAAATTCACAAATTAAACAAAATTGTGGTACAAAGAAATAAATGGAAGATGGAACAAAAAGATCAGTGAGTTAATAAAACGAACTGCTAATGATTTAATTTAAAAAATTAGGGGGAATAATTAAAAACCTATAATTTAATAAAGAGATGCCGAGAAATTCGAAGAAATTTACGTTTTCAGGTGCTTGGGGCACCAGCCCAACCTACGTGGTCCCTATGGATCAGTCTTTAAGTAAAGTTTAAGCCTACACTAACAGATACAAGAGTGTTTATTTTCTCTATAAAAATTGGGCACTAGTCTAGTTGTCTTTTCCTAATGCCAAATATTTAGTGATTGTCCTTTTCCGAAGAAAACACGCTAAACACACAAAAGCAGTACCATTCAGTTCTTTGATCTATAAGACTTTAAGTGAGAAGAAGATGACAATAAAAAACTGCATAGGATTTGCATCTGATAATGCAAATGTGATGCTTAGGAAGAACAACGGCCTTGCAGCCCTCATAAAGAAATATATTCCCTGGCTGGCTATTTTCGGATGCATCTGTCACAGTTTTGCACTGTGCTCTGCTAGTGCTTGTGAGAAGTTACTTACAGAGATCGTCAGATTCAGCAATGATATATACACGTACGTATCGAATAGTGCCAAACGACTCCGTTAGTATAAGGAATTTCAAAAAAGTTCTGTGAAGTAACCGAGCATGCACTCCTGTAACCCATCTGCAACTCGCTGGTTAGCGTTTGAGGCCGTCTCTCAGAGGCTGGTGGAACAGTGGAGTGCTCTGACGTTGTTTTTCGCCTTATCTGTGAATGAAGGTCGGAATCAAACGGCAGTGAAGCTTTATACAGCTTTGATCGATCCCGAAGTAAAGCTTTATTATCTTTTTCTGAATTACGTTCTTCCTATTATAAACGGCCTGAATCTTGAATTCCAGAGCGCAGAAGTGAAAGTTCACAAATTTTTAAAAGCGTGGGTAATACTCACTCCGAACTATCAAGGAATCATATCAAAGACAAGCTTTTGACCATACGTTCAGTCTTCGAAATAGATTTTTAAAACCCAAGCTGTGCTCTGAAATAAAGCGAAGAGACTTCGAATGCTAGACTGGTTATCTGCAGAAAACTGCTTTATCTTGATCAGTTCCTTCTATAATCCCTCTTTTCCGCATATTCAAGTACTGTTTCGATGGTTCGCTGGAAGTTGAAGCCCTAAACAGAGAGTGGAGGTGACTACCATTCTTGAAGAAAGAGCTAGGGGAAGGGAAAGTGTTAGTTTTGGAATTTTGGAATTCAGTGTCCGCCCTCAAGGATGGTGCTGGGGATCTGCTTTTGTTCACCTACCTGTATTCATAAAGGGTATTATGTCGTTGCCTCATAGCAGCGCTTCGGCCGAACGTCAGTTTTTGCTGTTAAAGCTAGTTTGGACCCCCTCTCCGGAACAGACTACTGCCAGAAACAATATCCGATTATGCATGTCAGGAGAGAAGTACCGAATCCAGAGACTTGGGATATTCCAACAGAGCTGGTCAGGAGTGCGAGGAAGTGGAAGCCTGAGCTTAAATAATATTATTACTGTAAAGGTCTGTAAATAAAATTCTCTTACTGAACTTTTTGGGTGACGCCTTTAGCGCGTTGCCCCCGCTTAGTCGCATTTAGGCAAAATGAGACGGAAAATGGTAGTGTGGACTGCTTTTCCTGAAAAAGTGCCAAAAAGGAGACAATAAGTGATAAATAAAAGTAGCTTTTAAATGTAATAGCTCTTAAACAGAAAAAAGGTTAATTGTGTAACTGATGTTTTTTTTTTCTTTTTTTTCAGGTTTTGACTCAGAAAAAAACAGGCTTGATACGGATAACTGATAAACTTGTACAGATTTGTTTCAAAAAACTCCACATCTTTACTACTTTTCCTGCTTCCAGTTTTCTGTCCTATTTTCCCAGAAAACGGATAGTCTGGACGCCCTATTACCCTACTAGGCAATTACGGACCGTTCATAGTGAGCATCCAGATAACTTCGATGATTTTGATTGTAGTTGCTTCCCATATCAGTGGCCCTTTTTTGCCATATCGGAAGTCAGTGTTCGACTAGCTATACAGAAATAAAAAATAAAAATTACTCTGCCTTATATGATAAGCCAAAAGAGAAACTACGGTGCTAAAATGCCGCGTGTTGCGCGAAGCGCAACACGCGGCAAACTTTTAGGCAGGGAGTTAGTACTTTTCTGTCGTGGTAGTACTTTTGGGTGTATCCCATTTGAGCGCTTTCCCATTTGAGCGCCATGGCGCGCAAATGGGAAATTCCCATTTGCGCGCCGTATTTTAATTAGTTCAGTTGTGTCCCATTTGAGCGCCAGATAATATTTTGCGTTTCCTCTTCATGTTGAAAATCGCTCTTCTCTTATCCAAGTCCGAAATTGAACTGAACTGAGCTAACAATCTTGCACCCTCTTATAACATTTACTTCGAGCGCCCATTAATCCTAATTTACGATGCAAGGTCAGGTGACCTAATTGCGTAAGCGATTGCACAACCGTTTACCTACGGTATAGCCCTTACCGTTCATTATAGAACCGGTTTTTTTTTTCGTTAGTTTCTTTCAGCTTAGCGTGATACAAGCAGGGTTGCCAACTCGACATATTTTATGTCCAAAGGACATATTTCTATGTGCCTGGACATAATAGGGCAAAAAATGGACAGATTTTAGACATAAAGTGGACACATTTTCCAAATTTATGAGGTAAAAACAAATTACTTCATCATAAAAAAAATGTCACTCATCACCAAATGAGTGCTAAGACTTATATCTACTTATTTTTTAGTTCTGTTTTGTGTTTTCCGGGGTTGCTTGCTCTTCCCTGAAGCAAACTTTCTGAAAATGTCTTCAAAATTCTTTCACCTATAAATGGTATTATTAACCCTGATTTTTGATCGCCACGGTCAAGATAAAAGACAAGCTGTCACCTTTTTCATATAAACTTACTTCCGGCTTCCGAACGTCACACAAAAAACCTCATTGAAAAGTTAACAAAATGAAACCTTTCGATTGTTGTTGGTCTGAAATCAAAACAAAAGCCAAGTTGTCAAACACCCGGGGTAAATTCCTTCAGTTTGAAAATTTTCATCACGGGGAAAGGAGCTGAGAGAAATTTAAGTAAGTAAAATTTAATATTAGGTGATATAGCTAGGTGATCAGGTAAATTTTTCGCAAATCATATTATTGACTTACGAATAAAGTAAACACACCACTCGATGCCTTTTTTAGGCTCTTTCCAAATATAATAATCA
Source organism: Artemia sinica (assembly GCA_027921565.1). Classification (NCBI taxonomy): domain Eukaryota; kingdom Metazoa; phylum Arthropoda; class Branchiopoda; order Anostraca; family Artemiidae; genus Artemia; species Artemia sinica. Next base: position 49,791,150 of record CM051272.1, read on the forward strand.
TTTTTGTCGGAAATGAATTTTACCCCCACCCCTATGTATACCAATCCAGGGTATATATTTGCACATTAGGGGGGTGGGGGTAAATTTTAAACTTACCTCCCATTAACATCAGAAATAAAATTTACCCCCCCCCCCCTAATGTGCAAATATATACCCTGAATTGGTATATATAGGGGTGGGGGTAAAATTCATATCAGAAAAAATGATTATTCTATTTGGAAAGAGCATAAAAAAGGTATCGAGTGGTATGTTTACTTTATTCTTATGTCAATAATATCAACTGCGAAAAATTTACCGACGGGTCTTCATGTCTGTTTTCCTCATACAGTATATAGCGGTGGATACCGCATAATGCATAAGTACCTGTATATACCTTTAGTAGTAAATATATATGGTATACATAAATACTATATATATTTACTTAGTTTATAATACTATAAAGCAATATATATAGTATAAGCCTAAAATTGGGGCTATTGAAAAGGAGATATGTTAATAAGACAGTTCCTATTTATAATATAAAAAATTGTAGTTATCAAACTTTGAAAGTCATTTCGCTATACTTACCTCCCAGCACCTCTAATGTGCAGACGTATAGATAGACGAATTGTATTATTCCCATATGTTTCCCCGTTTCTTGCTTTCGTCAGCATTTATTTGATTTACGGTTATACTTGTTGAAAAAAGAGTGATGCATAGCAAAATGCATAGAAAAATATTAATTTTTACTATATTTTTGCACATTAAGGAGGGAAAGCATAGTGGAATAACTTTAAAATTATATATATATATATATAAATATATATATATATATATATATATATATATATATATATATTATATATATATATATATATATATATATATATATATATATATATATATATATATATATATATATATATATATATATATATATATATATATTATATATATATATATATATATTATATATATATATATATATATATATATATATAATATATATATATATATTATACATATATATATATATATATATAGTTTCGATCACTCATAACTGACATAACTGACATAACTTACGATTTAACTTACATAACGAACTTCTATATTCGTATATTTTTATTACGTATATTAGGGGGTTCGCCCCCTATTCAATACCTCGCTCTTTACGCCGAAGTTCAAATTTTGTTCCAGTTTTCTTAGAATGACCCCTTAATCACAAATGCCGTTAGTTAGAATAAATAGCTCGGATGAAAATAAAAAAAAAATATAGCGCAAAGAGCGAGGTAGCCTAATGACTAGGAGGCGAACCCAATCATGTACGTATTAATTTCTGTTTGTTTTAAGTTTTGGTGTTGCTCCTTACTCCCCCCAACTACCAGAAAAAATTCGCCCTGAAAACTTCTGTATACTTCCCAATAACCAATATTATGTGTAAACATTGGGCAAAGTTCAGAACTTGCAGACTGTCCCCGTGGGACTGTGGGGGTCTCCTCAAAGACGTAGTTATTGTATTTTTCGAACATGCTGAACAAAATGGCTATCTTAAAATTTTGATCCAGTGACTTTGGGGAAAAATGAGCCTGGGAGGGGGCTTAATTGCCCTCTATTATTTTTGGTCACTGAAAAAGGGCACTAGAACTTTTAATTTCCATTCGAATAAGCCCTCCCTCGATATTCTAGGACCACTGGGAAGTCAGTTTGACAATGAAGAGCTCCAAGAATAAACAACTGCTAGAACACGACGGTTTCGTCTACAGATTCGATAAGCCGATTTCTGGAGGAAGAAAGAAGAGCTGGAGATGCATGAAGAAGGGATGTCTCGGGCGGTTACACACTGATTCCAGCGACGGCTCACCAGTTTCAGTTGGTACGCACGACCACAGCGCTGATCCTCTGCAGACCCAGCAGTACAAATTCCGGTCAGACCTTCGAAGTGAGTCAGCCCGTACTACTCGTCCGATTCCCGCTATCTACGACGGCCAGGTCGCAAGTGCTGCTGCCAGTGGGCTGAGTGCTTTGCCTCACTTACCCTATAAGCACGTGAAGTCGTCCATGTACAGATCACGAAACAAGCTGATACCACCACTGCCCGCTGATACTATATCCGTACCGACGCCCTTGCCCCAGGCTTTCAGTGAGACGTCTGCAAACCAGAGATTCCTCCTCTTTCAGCTTCAAAATAACGCTGCGATTTGCTTTGCAACCGACGAGTCGTTAAGTCTGCTTGAACGAAGCCCGGAATGGTATATGGACGGCACCTTCGACTCAGCTCCTTCCCCATTCGGCCAGTTGTTCACCGTTCACGTTTTTCTTCGGCGACAAGCAACTTCCCGCTGTCTTCGTGCTCATGGAGAGCAAGTCTGCACAGCTTTACAACGACGTCTTCAGCGAGCTGATCCTACAGGCTGCGATGAAAGGAGTGACAATTCGCCCGACGACCGTCGTCTCTGATTTTGAGACCGGTCTGCTGACATCCGTGAAGCACAAGTTTTTTTCCGGCCGCCAAGCACCGTGGGTGTTACTTCCACTTTTGCCAAGCAGTAATCAGAAACTTGGGGCGTCACTCAGTCCGTGAGCTGTACATGACCGATGCAGACTTCAACCTCTACGTTCGAAAGCTTCTGGCTCTGGCGTTCCTACCTCCAGCGATCGTCAGAATCAATTCTGGTCCAATCATTTCTCACATCGTTCGTACCTGGCCTTCGGCTCGTCCGTTTGTCACTTACTTCAGCCGTCAGTGGTTCGACCAATGTCCTCCTCATTTCTGGTCAGTCTACGGCATCCAGCGAAGGACAAACAACGACCTCGAATCATGGCACATGCGGTTTAACCGAAGAGTCGGTCGCTACCACCCGAACTTGTGGCAGTTTATCTCTTTCCTGAAGGAAGAACAAGCAGTCGTCGATTCTGCAAGGACACAGCTACTCCAGGGTCATGTCATCCATCGGACGAACAAGAAGTATGCAGGGCTGAACGAACGACTCGAAAAGCTGTCGACGGAGTACAGGGCTGGAACTCGAACAGCAGACGAGCTTCTCTTGGGTGTCGCACATAACATTTCGCCGGATGTGTGATATTAGCAGTTTTTGTTTGTATTTTTACCAATATATTAATTTGAATTATCCGTTTTTTGGCACGATTTTTGGGTGATTTCGTTCCATTTCTAAACGATCGTTGTGAAATAACTCTAAAAAAAGAGCCGAATATTTCGACTTGACCAGCAAGCCTTCTTCAGCGGCAATCAGTTCTTACCCTATGAACGTGCGTAAAATCTTCACTTATATTCTTCACAAGCTTAACAAACGTTTAGCTTCTTAACTCTCAGTACAGAGTTATTTCACAACCATTGACCCAATAAAATCCTCAGTTTTGTTCGTTGTCTTCGTGGGCAATAAATATTTCTACAGGTCAATGTGGCAGCAAACCACGCTTCATCCACCGCAAAATCACAATTTTGGGTTTGGCGCTCAAATGGTACTCCGTGGCGCTCAAATGGGAACAAAATTCCATGGCGCTCAAATGGAACAAAATTCCGTGGCGCTCAAATGGGAAAGCGCTCAAATGGGAACACCCCGTACTTTTGAGCTATCCTGGCTAGTACCAGTAGTTTTGTTGAAGGGGCAACCCTGGTTACAGGTGTGAACTCATTAGCTCGAGCTGGGTTATAGACTTGTTTAACTCACTTAAAGAAGTCTATTTGGTCCAAAGAGCTTGCGCTATAAGTTTGTCCCGATTCTACAGCGATGAATTTCCTTTCGGGAACGGACATTTTTTTTTTTTAATAATATTGTTAAAAATAATTATGTGCTGCAAATTTGGAAAAAAGGAAACAGATATTTTTTCTGGCAAGAAAACTGCGCATTTCCACCCCTACTCCGCCCTTCATGAAATATTTTTTTGCAAACTTCCTCCCTGAACAAATTATGGACGCCCTTGTCAGTGCCCATTTGTGAGGCTTTTAATCGACAACCGAAGAAAATTGTTGTAACGAGTTTGTTAGTTTTGCTTATATTATTTCCCTTTTTTTGATAACCTGGAAAAAAATTCAGAAGTTTCTAGAAGAAAAATTAACATAATTGGAACCAAGTTCGTATTCAGGATTTTTTTTCGGGGGGAGGGTGTTTTTACAAAAGGACTTACTTTCGAGGGGAAGGTACAAAAAAACTAATAGAAAATGGATAAAAAAAAATGTTTATATTCATTTTTGTTACATTTTTACGGGTCGGACAAACATTTCGGAGGTGGGGGGCTCAAACCCCGTAAACCCACTGGATATGGTCTTGATTAGAACCAATTGTGCTTTTCCTTTGTACTGCCAGATCCGGCTATCCCTTTGAGGCTGTACTCTTACCCCTGGAGTTTTGGCAGGCACTACTAGTTGATGTCAAGTCATAACTATGGGGGTACACATATTTTGATATACTTCGCGTACTTACTTTAATATAATTCACTAGATTATATTTAAGCCGAGATTTAAGCATTCATAACTTATATATTGCGGATCTATTGAAGCACCTATTTTACCATTATTGCCACATACAGATCTATTAAAGCAGCTTTGATCTACAATTTCTATAAATTTTCAGGCGTCATAATGTCTACTTTGATAGTAGCTTTCGCATGTATAATAGCATATAGTGTGGCATACCAAGTGGTCAGTGATTCGTCTGAGATGTGCCAGGACGTTAGAGCAAAGTGTCTTTTCAGAAGTGGCTGTGGTATGGCAATGCAAAATTATTTGGTGCACTGTGCTGACGTCATGACTGGTAGAGGCAGTGGTGAATGCTCTAAAGCTTGCCAACACGCGCTTATCGCCTTAACTTCAACAGAAGAGGGGCAAGCTTTTAATGAGGGTAAGAATTTCCATGTTTTATTGTATTGTATTGCTTTCGTTCTTATATCTTAAATCGGACAAGCCACGCCCTCTTCTAGGCATCAAAGCTTATTGGGGGAGGAAGGGTTCCGACTTAACAACTTACTGTTCTATTTGATATTATTCTTTAAGAAAACTTAGTTGGAAACGAGTATGTAAGCAAGAGTTTCTTTCAGGGATGAATTTTTTTTTTTGTTGGGACTGAAGTTTACAACTGAAGTTACAGTTACAACAAAAGAAATGCAAAAATTAATGAACTGCGTGGAACAAAAAAAACTACAGGAAAAGCCATACAAATCACTCTTTAAGAAAACTTGATTGAAAACGAGTATATAAGCAGGAGTTTTCTTTTCGAGGAGGCTTTTATTTGGGGGGGGGGATACAACTTTGAAAGAAATGCAAAAATATTGAACTGCTTGAAAAAAGAAACTACAGGAAAAGCCATACAAATCTCGGCCTGAAGCCCTCCCTGCATGAGTTCATGTCCAAAACGAATTAAACTTACTGTATCTACAAAACAAGCTGTATCTTAACCGAACATGGTAGACGATCTTAGTAGGGAGGTCAAAATCAATGAGGCTATATTCATAAGCATTTGAAGTACAGTTACGCATGGGCCCACTCACCCATTGCTTTCTTTTGCTCAAGAGTCCAATGTTATAACAAAGACAGCATGGCTCAAGGGTTTAGGCCGTTAGACGTGGCACAGAAATTGAAAAACCCCTCAATTTGTCGCTAAGATTTACAATAGAAATTCGTGATTTACGGTAATAAAGAACAGCTTTTAACTTGCTTTGCAAACTGTAGATCAGTCAAGCTTGTCATTTTCTCAGTTGTAGATACTCTGTCTCCTTTTTAATGACAGGGTTCTTGTAATTTATATGGAACCCTTGTATGTATCCCAAATCTGAAATCGTATCTTTGGCTCGGATTGACAAATAAGGAGTTAGGATTTCGATTTAAGTCCCAATTAAGGGATTTGGAAGTTTTCATTTGAGAAGCTTTCATTCATTTTCCTCTTATGGGACTTAGCTTGATTGATTTACACTAAGGAATGAATTAATTCAGGAATATATGTAGTGATGGTCGTCGGGTCTGTACCCCTCTCCTCTGAAGCAATCATTTGGTCCTCTTAGATTTTGAAAAACAATTTTTTAAAGAGGGGTATTCTCATTGAAATTTGACTTTTGTTTGGTATGTTCATTGAAAAAAAAATTGAAGGCTGCTTTCGGAGGTATACTTTGAACGTTCTAGTCGTTTCAACAAATAGCTATTTGAAACTTTGATTCGATGCTACTTAAGGTGGATGAGGGGGTAACTCAGACACAAGGGCGCTGGAAAAAGGGTTGGGCACTTTCTGAGTAGACTGTCACTTAAAATGGGCACAAGAACTCAGAATTTGTTGTCAAATAACCACTCCCCCAAGTTTCTGCGATCATCCCTTCCGTGTGATGAGTTCTGAAAAAAAGACATAAGACATTTGGGGTACTTGTGTCTTATAGCCACCACACTCAAGTTCTGTCGAGATGTGAAGTTTGGTTAATGCTAATGAAATAAAACAAAATACGATGAAAATATAATACTTTATCAACAAAATTATGAAAACTACAACAGAGAATTATGTAAGGGGGCCGCCCAGACTGCATTATATTAAATAACCTAACCTAACCAAAAATACCAACTACATATTTAATTAAAGTATAGCTACAATGCAGTTTCCCACCGAGGCGAAGCTAATATTGTCTGGTACAAAGATCATGAAAACCGGTTGTTGTCTCATGGTTTGAGATACAAGATCTAGAATGTGGTGGCTATAAGACAAAAATGCTGAAATTTGTCATTCTGTCTGGGATGGCTTTTCTGGTTCCTCAATTAAAAAGAAAATATAACTATGTAGCTAACTTATCATCAAAAACAAGTCAAAAATTCAAGCGAGATATCTCTTTCTTACACTGTTCAAAAACTGGAATAGCCTAATGAAATTTGATATAGACCTGTTCAGATGAATCATTCATCAGCCTATTTCAGATTTGTAATTTTTTCAGATTTTGGGATTTGCTGGAAAAGGGACTGAAAACCCTCTGAGCAGATTTGTCACTCAAAATGGGCACTAAAACTCAATTTGTTGTTACATAAGCAGTCCCCCAAGTTTGTGCAATCATTCCCTCGGAATGATGAGTTTTATAAAGACATCAGAGATTTGTCACTCTCTACGGATTTAACACTATTCCCTTGTCTGTGATAACTTTTCTGGTTTCTCGAATAAGAAAAAAAAAAACTTTATAGATAAATCGTCATAAAAAGCAAGCCAAAATGGCGAACGCCATCAAGCGAGATATGTCTTTTCTTCATTGTTCAAAAGCTGGAATAATGAAAGTTGATTTAGACCTGCGCAGACGAATCAATTATTATTTCAGGTTGGCACTTTTATATCAGATGAACAAACGATCTGCAGCGTCAGTAGATAATCAACTTCTTTCATGTTCTGCGGTAGTGTCTGATAATCACAATTATTGTGAAAAGGCTTCTTAGTTTTATTATACAGTTCAACGCCAGGTGTCTTATTCTATTTTATTTTTAGCCTCTGACTCGCATCTTTGTTCTTTTACAGCTTAATTATTTTCACTAGAATAATTTCCAAACAGAAAAAACTAAGATAAGCCACTGCTCTTTATGACCCCCTGCTAGGATTTGTCAAAGACGGGTAGCTAGCGAAAGGGACCTTTGATACATCCAATAAGTGATACAACAAGATTTTTTTCAACTTTTTAATACTTTTAGGTTTCTCATTGTCGCCATTTTGGCTCTGGACTTTAACGATAACATGATTAGCTTTGGGCTGATCTAAGAAGCTAAAATTTATCTACAAAATTTACGTTTTAAAAATGGGTTTTTTGCGCAAGTTGGGGCCCACACCTAAGGCTGTAATCAGGATTTTTGTTCGGGGGGGGGGGCTACAAAAGAAACTTTAAAAAAACGCATAAAACATTTGTGTGTATGTTTTTTGTTACTTTGATTTAAGAGTCTGGCATTTTTTTTTTGGGGGGGGGGGGGGTGGTTGGCTTAAACCAGGTAACCCCCCCCCTCCACCCTTGGATACGGCCTTGCCCATGCCCCAGACGTTGGACATATTGAGGAATTCCAGGAATTATATATTGTCGAATAGTGAACGTTCTGTTGCAGTCCTAACGCTTTCTGTGGCATTTTTTGTTACGTTTGTGGCTTATGCGTCACCTCCTTAAAATAGGTACTTTGAAAGGTACTTGTCTAAAATACAAAAACACACTCAAGAACTTGTATTATGAATACCCGGTTTTTCACGTGGTCTATACCAGACAATAACTTTCGGCTCGTTGCGAAACCACATTATAGCTTTTTTTAATTAAATATTTAGTTAGTATTTTGATTAGTTTAGGTTATTTTGGGCTAAACACTCTGGGCGGGCCCCCCTTCCATAATTCTTTGCGGTAGTTTTCATAACTTTGTTACTAAAGCATCTTATTTTTATCATATTTTTGATTTATTTTCATTAGAATTCACCAAACTTCACTTCTCGAGTGTGTTTTTATATAATAGACAAGTACCTTTGAAAATTGTAAGCTGCTTAAAATTCCAAAATATTTTGAAAAATTTGATGTTTGTCGAAAAAATATTCACCTTTGTCCCTCAAGGTTTGCTCTCCATTCCTCAAGTAAACTCTGGGAGCCCATGTATAAATCTTTTCTGTGTTTCAGTAGGCTATCGCATTCGGTTCTGAAGGTTTGGCTACTCAAAAGTTTTGTAATTTTACAAAAAATACGTTGTGTCGTCTTTTCTTACTCATTAAAAACATTCGGAAAATGGATCTGAACATCTAAACAGTTCCACAAGATCCTTCAATTATCGTTTTTAACAGAAAGTATAAGGTTTTTTTTTTGACTTTCAAAGTTTTTTTTAATCTAATTTTTTCCCAATCACCTTATTAATTCATATCTCATCTCTTATCACCTTTCAAATCATTGCACCCCTATTTTGAATTAAATAAGACTGTCTTCTGTGCAAACTTATTACACAGAAAAAAAAATGGCCCTGTGTTCTGTTTTTCCTGTATGTAGCCTATCCCAGCTAATAAACGGATAATTCTTGATTTGCTTTCATAGCAATTGTTAGCCAAGATCTGGCCTATTTTTGTTTGTTGGGTTTCAGCTCGGCCCTCCAAAGGTAAAAGTACGTATCTACACTTTTCATTATTTCGATAAATCACGGCTCAAAGTTTGAGTACTTTTGAGAGCTTCAAATACGGTTTACGGTGAAACTGGACACTGGCTAATTCTGGAAATTAGTTAAATAGGTAAACAAATATGGGGATTTCATATTTTTAAGTAAAAATTTTCTATTATTACTGCCCCGAAGCCTGAACAGTAGATACGTACTTTTACCATTGGACCGTTACTCATATAAAGAGGCGCTCTCAAAAGGTAAAAGTGCGTATATGACATATACGTACTTTTACCTTTGACTCGAGACTCGAATTCGAATGAAGTCCCAAAGGTAAAAGTCTGTATAAAACATAAAACGCACTTTTACTCTGCCCCAAAACCCCGTATCTATGACGTATACCGAAGGTAAAACCACGTATGAAGCATGTACAAACAAGTCATTTTTTTATTCAAATATATTAGAAGTTAAAAAATAAAAAAAATAAAAAGAAATCACTGAAATACTGCAGGCAGCTAAGAAACACAGCCGTGCTTCAGCAAATCGACAGAAGCTGTTGATGAAGGCATAGTGCGCCAAAATGTACGGCGATTCTCATTCATAAAAGGTACAAGTTTTTCTAAGATGGCCTTTTTTCTTTTCTGGCTTTACCCCCCTTGCGCCAAGAATCGGATCTGGCAAAAGGATACTTTGCCTCTTTGATTGTACTAACCAGCTTTTTTTGGCACAAAACTTAGACTCTTTTCTTCACCCTCAGGGCTAGTTTTATAGAACAGTTCTGTTTTTTTTCCTTCTTAAAACAGACCTCACTGAACTCATCAATGGTCACGCCCAAGTTCTTCATGACGATGCCAGGAGCTTTTTTTAAGCTTTTCCACTGGCAAAAAAAGTCTATTCTATGTCCATTTTCACGGCTTTCGTGAATTTTTCTACTTTTTTTTCTATGGTGTCGCACAAATCCTCAAAGTCAAGAACATCCCTTTTTCGAATTCGAGACTCAATCGATCCGTGTATGGAGTCAGCCCCCATGTGCGTATGGCCTTTCACTAGATACTTGATACGAATCGTTTCAGGTCCTCCTTCACTGTTGACTATCAGTACAAATTCACTAAAAATTGTCCAATTTTTGTTCTGGCACAGCAATTGTCAGTATAAAAAATGAAGTGCAAGATATCCCTATTCATCTTTAAGACCTTGTGGAAGGCACTACCTATATCAGGTGCATCACGTCCTTGTCGAGATTCGTTCCAAACAACGCAAAGGTCTGGTTTTGTTGGGTGGCCTTAACGGGGCAAACGTCTCATTAAAACACACGAGTCTTGATAGAAAAAAGGCCTCCTTTCTGCTGTGCATGATGGGAAAGCAATAACACTTTTTGTAGGTCCACGGTGAACAACATGGTAGTTGAATCTTTTTCGTATTTCTGCTTATCTTCAGAAAATGCTTTTGAAACCTGTTCAACAAGATCTATGTGCTTTCTGTACAGTTCAGTCTCTTTCTCGGTTGCCTCACCATTTGTACCAGGAGTTCTCGCAGCCCCTACTTTCTCTTTTAATAGTGTGCAAATGTCACAGCTGTCACTTTGGGGCATGCACAATGATACTTTCATACCATTAAGAATCTTCCTATATGTCTCATCACAGATTTTATTTGCTGGATATTTTTCATTAAAAGTCTTCTGCCATAAATTTGTAGCTCAAATCACGAGAAAGGTACCGAACATTGGAGCGTGAGCTCGACGATAGTGTGGAATTGCTGGCTGAAAGCTTTCAATGTGCTGCATCACAAGGCTTCGATCAACTTTGTTTTTGGTGGCCCTGCCACTTTATGGCCCCTTCCGTCCTTGAGCTCATTCCCAAGAGCATCCCTTTTCAATTTTTGACTTGATTGTAAAAATCACTCTGTCATTCTTGCCTAATCCTAGACAACCAAGGAATGTAGACTTGCAAACTGGCAAGTTTTCAACTTTTGGGGTAAGTGTGGGGTCGTCATTCGAATTTCTGGGAAGGCTGTACCTAACTGTAGTTTTTTTTTTCTACACGCAGCTTCTGGGGCAATAGTCCTTCTTTTAACTGGTAGGAATGTCAGCAAAGAAGCGAGCCACATTTGTCTTGATTTATATTCTTTGCTCCAACATGTGTCATAAATTTTCCTGAATTCTACACTGGAAAACTTCAAACATGAGTTTGTACATTTGTTAGATTTACAGCCAGGTTCGTCAGGAAATGGATACTTCTTAACATCTCTTTCAAATTTATCTTTTTCTGAGCGAACTCGTTTTGGAGTAAGGTCAACAATAGACCTTCCTTCTCCTCCACCATTTTCTTCACGTCTATTTTCTCTATCTTGTCCCACAGACCTTGCTGCTACAGCGTCAATTACACACATGACATGGTCTGAGGAATCAGGTTTCACAAACAGCATTGTTGCTTTCATTAGATGGTTGATTGTCCAAATTTAGCTGGTCATCTTGGGTCTCATAAGCTGCTGCATCCGAAGCCGAATCTTCCAAGGGCAGGAAAGGATCGGTAGGAAAATGGATCAGATTGTACTCTGGATGATCTGATGTAAGATCATTACTGACCGAAGAGGAACTAAATCTGTAAAGAGCTTTCTCCTCTTCTTCAAAGTTGTCTGCCTTTCATCATCAGAAGACCCAAATGTCCCTTCAACGTCCTCCCAGTCAATATCAGACTCATCACTATCACCTCTACTTAAATCTTCTTTTTCGAATTCTTCATCAGCAAAGTGTTTTAACTGTGCCTTAGTTTTAGCTTCTCCATCAGTGGTGTCCCTTGATCGAGAATGTCCAGAAAAAATTGGGTGATATGTCTGTTGTTTGATTTATCTGGATGATTTTCTGGGGGGAACAGGAACTCAGCTCCTCGTTGCTCTTCACTGGAAGATGGCAAGTCGGTATTTGAAGTTGATGCCTCATTTGTACTTGCTTGACATGCCAATGTCCTGAAAAATTGGAATTCTAAGAACTTGTTATCAACCTTGATTATCTCAGATGAAAGAGGGGGTTCTAGGGCTATTTTGATACATTTTTTTTTTGTTTCTAAGGTAAGCAATATTTAGAGGCCCTCAATTTTTTCTCAATGTTGTAATAGTTTGACCAAACTAATCCCTGATTATCTCAGATGACAGAGAAGGTTCTAGGGGTTATTTTGATGCATCCCTTGTTTTTTATTTTATTTCAAAGGTAAAGTCATGTTTGTAGGCAATACTAAAAAAATGGCTTTAGGTGGTTGGTTGGTAATTTGGTATGACGCAGCTGCTCTCCTGTACTAATTCGACAGCTACATAGCTAGCTGTGTAAACTGGTTGTAGCGGGTCTGTTGTACCTACCTGGTAGTACAGATGGGGTTTTACCAGAGGGTTTAGGCCTACTTGGAGAAAAGGTTCCAAAATAGCATGAAGCAAAATTTTCTTACCTTAAATCTCTTTCCTTTTGTATAACCAACGCTCTCTGTAAATTTAGAAAGCCTCTTGACATTCTATGCCAGTACTCTTTAATAGCTCAGAGTTGCTGGTTGTTCAGCTCTGCTCTGGTAAACAAACAATGATGATTGTGCTGAATCATGACATATACGTACTTTGACCTTTGGTTTCCTTTCTCATTTTAATGAATGTGCCGGCCAAAGGCAAAAGTACGTACCAAGGGTGAAAGTACGTATCTACACAGATACGTACTTTTACCTTTGGATGCGCCCAGAAATTTTTCAGATACGTACTTTATCCATATGCTATTTCCGTTAATATTTGGACTAGAGCCTTCTTACATATACCATTCGATTCAGCACATTTTTTTTAGTATGGTGGTGGCATTAAGTCGAGAAGTGAAAAATTGTGCATATACGTACTTTTACCTTTGGAGGGCCGAGCTTACGGGAAAGTTATGTTCTTATTACAACGAATTTATCATACAATGGTTAACTATACAAGAGATATAAAAATAGTAGAGACGCAAAATAACGCTACTTTAAGCGCTCTCTATGCGTCATTTCTCTTTGTGGAGCGTAAACCTTAAATAGATGTAGCTTTGAAAAGAGAACAGTAATAGAACGTCAGTTTAGCCCACATCGCACGTTCTGCCCACGGAACGTCTGAAGCACCTTTTGATGTAATTTTAGCTAAGTCCTTATATTACTATTACTAGACTCCACTGTTAGTAAAATTACATAAAGAATCTCGATAGGATCGGGGATCTCCCGGGGCAGAATTTACATGATTGGCTGTATGGGTATTCTATCGTTCTTTTCTTTTCTAAGCTCTTAATATAAGGTACATTTGACCCGTATTCCAAACAAAAGACACTTGAAGGTGGCTTAAATTGCGTTTATTTGATTTATAATTCAGGTTATGTTGCTTAGACTAGGAATAAATGAGAATGAAGAAGTGGAGTTGAGCAACGAAAAAAATCAATCAAGTGACACCCCCAAATATTTTCCGTAACTGTGAAAACGTGTGTGCTATGCAAGTGAACTTTTAAGAATTTAGCTTTATAAGCCTAAATTATGCCATGGGAAGGTTGAATATTTTTCAACTGTTAGGCCCGGCCAAGTTTTCGCAGGGAGTTGTTTACAAAATTGGGTAGCCTACTTACGTATTAGCCAGGCAAAATGCCAGAATTTGATCGCAAAAACTAGTCAAGCAACATCTTTAACAATATGATTCTTTTTTCTCGCTAGGCAAACAGGGGTTTCTCGCTCCATGAACAATATTTAAATTTTAGTTTTTTTGGGTGAAGGGGCAACAAAGGGTACCTAGGTTAGGTTAGGTTACGTATTTAATATATGCCATGCTTTACCCCCCCCCCCGCCCCTAATGTGCAAATATTATAGCCCAAATTTGTTTCTAAACGATTATATTTTCGTCATATTTTGTTTTATTTCATTGGCATTAACCAAACTTCACTTATCGCGTGTTGTCTGGCTAGTACGTAAGTACCTAAAATTGCAACTTTGTAATCAACTGTCTTGCTTTAGAGGAAATGTATTTAAATTTTTGCTGAGGTGATTTGAAAATGGTCTGTTTAATCTTTTATCGGTCCGTCTGTATTAAACGGCAAACACTCGAGTAGCATAATTGTACCTAACACATTTTGCATCAGACCCACTATATTTTACCCCCCCGCCCCTCAATGTGCAAATATATAACTCAAATTTGCTTCTAAAGTATTATAGTTTCATCATATTTTGTGATATTTCATTAGGATAAAGCGTCAAGAAACAGGTTCTAATTAAATGAAGCAAATGAGGGTTTCCCGTATAATACACAAGTACCCTGTTATCTTTGATTTGTGAAAAAAAAAACATGCATTTTGGTTTGAGCATGCTGTTTTCGCGGGCCACTGTGGAGCACCAATCGGGTAGACAGATCCAGATGCGGGGAGGGGGCACAAAAATTACGTAGGAGATTTTCATGTTTAAAAATCTTTATTTTGATGCCCAAAATTTTAAAGGTTTTTTTTTCGGGTCATGTAGACCTTATTTTGGGGAAATACTTTCTCCCGGGCCCCCCGTTTTTACGGACACTGCTTTGTGTTTTAAATCAATTGTGACAATTTCTTCAAAAGGAAAGTATTCCCATAGGTAATTGGATAGGAAGGGGTCACCTCCCAGAATCATGGTTTCTTGACTTCGCGGGAATTCAGTCGAGGCTCTTGAGAATTCATTGCTTCAACAAAAGCCATTAACCATTGGAATCAACATCTGTTTTTAATTGTTCTGAAGTGAGACTGGCATGTCTGGAAATTGCTTTGAAGCATATTCATGTCTTCCCGAGTTTGTGACGGGGAATTTGCCGCCTAGAAAAGTTCTTACAAAGTTTTAAAGCTTTTAGGTTCTAATTAGTTTAAATGGTTAAATTTTCACTCTTACTGGGCCAGGGTCAGAATTAAGTTAGCAATCTAAATTGGTAGCTAAGTACCATCTACTAGTGTAATGCCAGGACTAGTCTAAATTGACCTTACATAAGCCATATTTTATTAACCTTATTTTTTTTAATTTGCTTGTTCCTAGTTTGAATTTGCCCATGATTTGATCTGGCTCCATGATAGTATCCTAGGTCGGTGCAGGTAAATTATTCAACTGAAATTTCTCTAATGAATGGGAATCGCCTCAGAGATGCTTGAGTCATCATTTTTGTAATTCAGCAGCAAATGACTTATGTGATTTTTTTTTTTTTTTTTTTTTTGCAAAACACCGATTTGATGTACAGCCCACTTCCTCTTACTAAGCACGTTCTAACGGTTGGTGCAGTCATCTTCTCTGAGCTTGTTTTGTTCTCAAAGTATGTAAAAGTATATATTATTTCCAAAATGTGGTATATCCTCTTTTCTCGCTCTCACAAATAGCTGGGAAATGGAGATTTTTTATATCAAAGTTACGTTTGCCTTATCTTGGTCGTTTCAAAAAACTTTTTGTAAAATTTACTTGTGTTAATAATAGTAAAAAAAAAGACTTGAAATATGTTCTTCCTTCTTCTGTAACATACTCGTATATATTGCGTAACATGACCCTTTTTGAGTTACTGCTGAGTGCTGCCGATATCTCGTGATTCCTGACGCTCTAAGTTATTAGGATGATATTATCACAAAGCAACCTTCGGTCTAATTTCCTAGGATAAGACAAAAATGTTAAATAAAAATGAAATTTGATTTCGTTGGAAAAGACCGAAGCATATCTTTCAGCAGGGTATGACAAGGAGTGTTTTGCCGGTGTTTTGACCTCGGGTGGCTTTTTAATCAGAAGCACTGTTGCCAGATGAGTAAATTTGTGTCATTTTGACTGTTGGGAGAGAGGGGGAAAGGGTACTTTGAATTTTGTGTCAAAGGGAGGGAGGAAGGACTGAATAATTGTTGTCTTTGATCTACCAAAAAGCATTTGTACTCTGAGCCCTTATGGAAATTACAAACTACTCACTGTGAGTGAAGTAGCGTGGTAAGTCAGAAGTTATTATGTGTACCCAGGTTATAAAAATAGCGTTTTTCTACGTTATCCCGGGCCTGGCTTGGGGAGGTCAATTTGAAACTTTCCGGGGTAGTTGGAGGAAAGGGCATTTGGGCCTTGAAATATGTTTGGATATCAGGGAACAAAATTGCCTAGTTCTAAGAAAAGAGTTTTGGTTTTCACATTATACTGACAAACACCTATTTTTGATCTAATTATTGGGTCAAGGGTGTAGCCTATTGGGTGTGTTTAAGGGTAAAATTTCGAATTCTGCTGTTGTGCTTAAAATGTTGATACAAACAATAGAATATGTAAATTCTCAAACATAACGGCCTTTTCCTTGGTTCACTCATTCCCCTGGATACCCATTCCTGATTGTGTTCCTGGTATACTATCGATCAATCATGTAGGGGGATAAATATATACCCATGTTCCTAATTTTCTTAAACTTGTATTTTAATTTTTAACAAAAATTTCGACTTGGTAGGCATCTAAAGTGAGTGTGTATTTCAGTGCTTCTAGAATATAAGCTGGGTCCTTGATAGTCCCTCATATAACCTGTGAAAAAGTTCATCTTCAAGGATTCGTTTTGTGAATGAGCAAAAAAAAAAGTTTCAAGTTTCAATGGGGGTATTCTGTCTACTTTTCTGTCATTTCCTGTTACCATGCATGGGAAATTTTCTATCCTAAAGATTTGGGAGTTTGGTCGAACCAGATCGCATTATATTAGATACGTAACCTAAACTAGCCTAAGCCAACCAAATACCAACTAAATATTTAATTAAAATATAGCTACAACGTAGTTTCCCACCGAGCCGAAGCTAATATTGTCTGATATAAAGACCATGAAAACCGGTATATGGCTCATGTTGGCGATACGAGATATTGAGTTTGGTGGCTTTAAGACAAAAGTACCGAAATTTGTATCCAGAAGATTTGGGAGATAGCTCAAAATGTTTATTTTTTTCTTTCTGAGCGAGGAAGAGTTTTTGCGCTTATTCAATATGCTTAGCACACCCAGCCGTAGGTTAGTACATGCTTCAAAGCTGCTCTTGAAAGTTTTAGTTATCGAGATCAACAAGCTTTCAAGTTCACCCAAGCCTCTCCTCTCTGCTTTTTTCCTGAAACAAAAAGGGAGCAAATCAGTTCCTTTTCTCAAAGGACAAGGCAACAGAACAGTAGCTATTGATACGAAAGTGAATAGAAATTTGAAGCTCGTGAGTTAGTCTGCAGTCAGAGGAGGAAGGGCTTTTGGCAAGTAGATTCGCAGAAGCATTCACTCCTTTTGCTCAAGCCCTTCGCTCCTTTCCCCCTCAGTCGATAATATCAATTTTGTATAGCATAGATACACTATTTCAGCTAACGATATTTCAAAAACCTTTATCATAAGGCGAAGCAACAGAACAGTTAGGTACTGTTGCAAATTTGAATGGAAATTTGAAGCTCGTGACGTAGTTTAGTAGTTATGGGGGAAGGGTTTTTGGCAAGTGGATTTGCAGTGACATACGCTCCTCAGTTGATAATATCAATATTGTATTGCATAGATCCATTATTTCAACTAACGGAATTTCTAATACTTTTATCAGGCAACAGGACAGTAGGTGCTGGTATAAACATTGAATGGAAACTTGAACTTCGTGAGTCAGGTTTGAAAGTAAAGGAGGAAGGCCTTTTGGCAGTTCATTCCATAAAGAGGGAAACACTTCTTTTGTGCAACTTCTAGTTTCCTTTCCCCCCTTATTTCATAGTATCAATATCATATTGTATATATCCACTATTTCAGTTAAACGGTATCAGCGATAATATATTAATGGTAAAACCTTCATCTTTGATAATTGGTTTTCTACTCTGTCGCTTTTTGAGTAACTGATCCAGATTTGAAATGTCAGAGGGGGAGGGGGCAGAGGCATAAATTCGAGCTAGCTACTGAGACATTGTATGTCACCCCTTCATATCGTGCTTTTGTCGAATAGCAAATCTCAAAGATACTCCATCAAAGGGTCGAGAATTTGTGTTTTTTAAGTAAAATTTCACAGTTCTATTATAAGATCATGGTTACAACTTATTTTTCTTCCTTTTAGATCAAACAAAGTTAAAAAAAAAAAAGAATACTGAGAATCGTTATAATGTGATATTTTAGTGGAATCGTAAAAACCTTTAGTTTTCAAGGAGTTGCGGACCTAAGCATCTCCCCTCCCCCTCAATATGTGCAACTACCTGGAACGCATCTGCATTTTGCCTGAATTTAATAATAAAACACGGTTTTCATTTCAGAATGAAATGTTTTTAAGTACGCTTTAAGCCCATACCCTTAGGCATTACTTGAAAAAAAGTTGTCTCGTTGTCAGCGATAAGATATTCAACTAACTTAATGCTTAAAAAAAAAAAATAGAAATGTTGCCCCACCCTTGTCAGTTGGACATAATAAGTCTCCTGTTGAATTTAAACGTTGCATGTATGGTAAAGTCAGCATACTAAAAAAATACAAAATGCAAATGAAAAATAAGACAGTATGTTAAAATCTTGTGTCTGCTTGCAAGTGTGGAAACTCACGAGACATATATCATTTCTGACAGAATAATTGATCTTGAAATTCTGGTTAATTTTGTGTTCTTGTTCAAATATTAAGCCCTTCATAATTATCGTTTGAGCTGTGAGAAAAAACCGTAAAAATACTCTTGTGATAAAACCTTTCTTTTACATCACGTTTTTGCTGAACTCGTGAACTCTACAATTAAGAAAGCTGAATATGTTTCTTCTTGAAATATTAAACATTCTTCACGAACCATTGTTTGTTTTCTCTCTTATCTTTAAGCACCTTGAGAAAAAAAGGGTTCTCGTTTTGAAATATCATGCTATTTAAGTTTGAACCTTTACGGCTAAATGCCATTTCCGCCACGACACTTTTTTACAGCATCTCTTTTACAATTGTCGTTTTATACCATTCATCTTAATAACGATGACCAGCGATTTCGGTATTCACTTTTAAAAGCCATCGGTACTTGCGCATTATATCCTGCACAGCGCTATAGACTGTACAAGGAAATACTACAGGAAACCAGTCAAGCGGGTATTTGCAATGGATAAATCGATCGCAAAGCGTTTTTCTTATTGCGTTTACAATATTTAAACTGTTGTTTTTTGGGATTTAGGGGGGAAAAGGTACCTAGGTCAGGCTACGTATTAATATATGCTATGCTTTACATCCCAACCCCCCCCCCCCCCTAATATGCAAATATAGAGGCCAAATTGTTTCTAAACTATTATATTTTCATCCTACTTTATTTTATTTCATTAGCATTAACCAAACTTGACTTCGTGGGAAGGGTATAATGCACAAGTACCAGCCAAACATTGTAACATGAGAAACTTATAGTTGAAACTGGCGCTAGTGTCGAAAAGAAAAGTCATCAACGCCACCTAATATTTGGCGATTTGTTCTTTTTTTTTAGCCTACCCTAAACTATTGTGTGCTTGTCTTTCATGTACTTTAAAAAGTAGCAGAGGGTAAGGAAAGCGGAATTTTGTCAACAGTTGACCTATCAGCTTAAAGTCAACTAGCTAACTTAACCTTCTAACAAGGGTGCCCATTCAAGAAAAGTTTGGGGGATGGGGGCAAGGGACTTTTGTCTTTTCTTATGAAGACAAAAAAAACAATTTTTAAAAATTTAGTCGTTTGCATCTCTTTTTTCTTTTTTTTATGAAAACACCAAAAGCTAATTTTGAAAATTTAGGAGGGAAATTGAACACCCCCTACCACCCTTATAGTGGCACCCCTGCATGCCAAGATTTTCTCAAACTTATCATCGCCAATTCTGTGCAGACTGAATTTTGACTCAAAGCAGTTCTCAAAAAAGCAGATTAATAATCACTTACAGAGGAATTTCAGCTTGAATCTTGTAAAACTACAGACCTTATTATGTAATACATATCTATCTAACACAAAATTTTAATATCTAACTATAGTAATTGTCCAATTTTTTGGAATATAAATTTTTGTTTAATAAATTCGCCAGTAGTTTGGAATTCCTATCTGCCCATGTTAAATCACCGGAAATCCAACTCTTATAATTTTCCGATTGTTTTTGGCTAAAAGCCGTATGTGTTTGAGCTGCAAAGACATGGCGTGGTAAATCAAACGCTCTGTTAAACAACATAAATTTTAGAGCAGAGCATAACATTTTTTCTTAGCGACAGTTTATATAGTATTTAGCATTCATAAACTTTTTTTTAGTGCAAATGCAATGATACTTATTGTGAAATCCAAAAGGAGCGGATTGATGTGTGTCGACCGCTCGTTCAAGCGGCCATGCGTAGTACGGCTGCAATGTCTTGCAACGTTGCCACATACCTCTGTTTAGCAGACGCTGAATGTCAAACAGCATTAGACTTCTATAATCGGTATTGCAGAGCCATGTTTGATGGACGAAAATGTACTGGAAAATGTAAAAATTCAATTAATATTCTTCGTAAGCAGGAAAAAATCTGAAAACTTGTGGACTTGTCGATGTACGGGACTGAAGACTATGATTGTGTAGAGATTAGAGAAAATATGGCAGGGTTATGTTTTTCAAGAAGAAGCATTCAACAACCACAATATCAGTGAAAGATCTCATTCCTGTTACACCTAAAACATTTCCACCGACAACCCTCAAAGAAGTTCAAAAAGCAACAGAAAAACCCTCAGATCGGACTAAAGTGCCTAAAAAGACACAATTTGGAAAGAAAGAAAAAGACGAGAAAGTACCTCAGTCCAGTTCTGGATCTAAAATAGTGATCAGTCTATTACCAATTTTTATTATCTTGCCAAGTTTCGTTTTTAGATGAGATGGTACACATTCACATTTATTTCCGGTAAGTAAATTATATATCATATCCTAATTTATATTATGTTACTTTTTTAATTTATATAATTTACACAAAAAGATAAACTGGCCCACTGCCCTGGTTGCTGGTTCACAACTATACAACACTTTACGACAGTGAGTATTTTGCATAGACAGTGTTTATGTTTAGGGATGACTGCGACACCATGTGGCAGAAGGTCCTCTATAACTTTGTTGCTTTATATTTGCAAGAAAAATTTACCTACAGAGCAGGTAAACATATGAATGCAATGTATTTCTTTCGCTTAAAATATTTCTTTCACTTAAATAAAAAAAAAAAAAAATCTGTAATAACAGGCACTACTACGTGTTAGTATGAACATTGCGCGCTTAGTCCAACTCTAATCTTCCAAATAAGGAAATGTTAAGGGTTAAATCCTCCCCCCCCCCATGTTGACTGAGATACTTCTCACGAAGAGACTGAAAGTTTAGCTCTAAAAATGCACATGTGGAGGCTTCGGGTACTCCCTCTCCTCATATACAGGTCCGCTGATCCTCCCGTCTTCCAATTATTTGAGGTGCAAACATTCAATGTTATAATCATTAGTAATCAGCATATGCATCCTATATAATAGCCGTTGATCTTGTATGGAGCGTATATATGTTCAGGGATGAGTGCGCCACCACACTTGGCAGAACAGCCTTTGAAATTTTGTGTTTAAAGCGTATAATATATTTTAGGTTCTAAATTGACAAGACCTTATCTCATGAAGAAACGTCCTCCCTGGGAAATTATAATATTTTATATGGCTGACTTGCCATATAGCTGGTAATCGTTCAATTGCCAAGACTAGAGACATCGGTGAGGAGTTGGTAGCAGTACAAATAAGCTTAGAATTGTTTTGTGCCAGCGCGATCAAAATTTGTCTGCACTGAAATTTCTGAAAATAAAGACTTTTAAATCATCTTCATGTTTCACCTAAAGTACCACGTTCAAGAGCTAAAACGCTGTGTTCTGTCTGTCTTTTCTTTCGCTACTACTGAACTTTCGTTGCTGTTCTATTTCTGCTGACAACGTGTCAATGTATTAAGTATGTCAATGTGTTAAGTATATGTGTTAGGTCAATATTTTTACGTCAGGTTTCGCCATGATAAAACCAAGTCATTAAAGCTGGATAGAAAACTTCAAATGGTTTGATTCTGGCTGAAATTTGGGGGTCTAGCTTACTCCTCCGTGAAAAACTCCCTCCTGGCGAAAATTCCCCCCACATATAAAATTGAGCTTTTTTTTTTTGATTGTTGGGAAATATGTTTTTTTTTCACCTTTTTATCATTTTATTTTCTAATGGGACAGACTACTGGGCTGAGTTGTAAATTTTTTTTGTGGAGGGTATTTGACTTCTGCTCAACATCTCGTGGCTTGGTTTCAAATATACAATTGCAAGTAGTTATAATTCATGCGATAGTCCTCTGTCTAATTTTTGGTTTTGGGGTTTTTCTGAGGTGGATTTGTTTATTTTTTAGATTTGTTTTAGACTTTGTTTTTTTAGAAATGTTTTTTTTTTTAATATACTTGTTTCATTTTTGTTTCTCTCCTGTTGTTTCCTGGCATAGAGCCGTACGGGGGAGTCTATGTTAAAATGTTTTTTGTTGTTGTGAATTTATTGGTTGAATAAATTGATTGATTGATTGAGCTGTCACAAAAAGAGCATGACAAATTAAAATAATGATGAAAAAAGGAATTTTGGAATAATCTACATATATTCCAAAGATAGGCAGAATCTGTGGTGTAGAATATTTTGTAGTATTTATTTCTTCATTATTATTATTTTTTTTTGCGTGTGTGTGTGTGTGTGTAAGTGTACACGTGCGTTTTTGCAAAACTTTTTTTTCTGGTCAATTTGAAACTTAGAGTCGTAAGTCCTTGGGCCAAGGGAACTAATTTACAAAAGTTATTAAAAGGATTAATCCCTTTAAAATTGGTCCTTCCTCTGACAAAGAGGACCCTCAAAAAGGGCCGAGTTTTTTTCGATTGGGCTGAAACATATATGACCATTGCAGAAGGAAAATAATCACAAATATTGCTTCCCCTTAAAATTCCGCCCTGAAAATGCATAAATGTTCCAAAAACATGTTCCACCCACTTCAAATAGAAAGGCCTATCTTAGAAATTTGGGAGGCGACTTATTCGATTAGATATTTAAAGTTCTAATGCCCTTTTTAAAGGCCATAAGCTACTGGAGAGCAATCAATCTCGTTTCGGTTCCTTTTCTGCTATCCGCCACTCCTCTAACTCCTGACATCAAATCGAATTTTTGAGAAACCTATTTTGTGAAAAAAAATCGAAATGTCTATAAGTTTGCCATCGGGGTTGATATCATCCCCACTACCTAGATACCTAAGATACTTTATCTTAACCTGCAATGACAAGTCAATCCCCAGAGACACGAAAAAAAAGAATTAAAATAACATAAAATGGGGAAATAAATACTATAGGACATGAGGGGTTGGCAACCTTTTTTGGCTCCGGGTCAGAATTAACCACACTGTGATATTATTAAACGGACGTTAAGGTCAGTGGTATTTCCGTTTGGAACAGTCTTTTAGTGAATAATAAGAAAAATTGTATTAAGAAAATAATTATAATACGCTTTTAAACTTTAGTCACTATTATCAAAACTAAAAAGAAAAAAAAAAAAGAAAAAATTCTGCCTATGTTTGGAATGTAGGTAGAATATCCCAAAATTCATTATTTTTATTTGTCTTGCTTTCTCTGTCGTTGTTCAATTATACGAGTAAGAGAATTGTCAAGGGGGAATTCTCTATGATGAGCGTTTACCAGTGGAATATGCCTAGCACCCTAAATGCTGGATGATGCAGACAAAGTCTTATGAAAAAGATGAGAAGCCTTCCTTCATGTAGCCAAGATTTTGCATCAGTTCAGCCTAGTTATAGTTCAGACTAATTTAAAAAGATCTATGCTAAACTTAATCAAACATAGTTTGGCTCAAGAGTTAAGAATACTGCAACAAAATGAAGCACCGTGATTATCGTAACTAACTTAAATCAATATCAAACAGTTCGTGGTAACGAACTGTAAGTAAAGAGCGACCCGGCTCAATGGTAACCGAAACTCCAAAAAACGGAATTTTGATACCAATAGATACATCAAAAGAATCATATTTTAATTCTGATTTCAAATATATAAGTTTCATCAAGTTTAATCTTACCCATCAAAAGTTACGCGCCTGAGAAAATTTGGCTGATTTTCGAAAAAAAAGGGGGAAAGACCCCCTAAAAGCTATAAAACCTTAAATTACACCATCATATTCAGCGTATCAGAGAACCCTACTGTAGAGGTTTCAAGCTCCTATCTACAAAAATGTGGAATTTTCCATTTTTTGCAAGAAGAAAGATCACGGATGCGTGTTTATTTTATTTATTTTTTTTTCTTTTCCCAGGGGTAATCGTATTGACCCAGTGGTCCTAGAATATCGTAGGAGGGCTCATTGGAACAGAAATTAAAAGTTCTAGTGCCCTTTTTAAGTGACCAAAAAATGGAGGATGTTTCTTTGGGGTAAGGGACATTTCTATGAAGGGGACGCCGATTTCCAAGCATTATTTAAAAAACGATCAGAAATTAAATTAAAAAAAACAAGTTTTTTCAACTGAAAGTAAGAAGCAACATTAGAACTTGAAACGAACAGAAATTATTACGTATATGAGGGGGTTCTTCCCCAAGTCAATACCTCGCTGTTTACGCTACAGTTTTTTTTTTTAGTGCTTTCAAAAGAGCTATCTATTCTAATTAAACGGCCTTTGTGATTCAGGGGTTTGTGAATTAAAATTTTTTTTAACTTTTAACGTAAAGAGCGTGGTATTGACTAAGGGGAGAACTCCCTCATATACATAATAAAAAAAAACAATAAAAAAAAGCAAGCGATACGGCTCAATAGTAATCGAAACTTTGATGTCAATAAATGTATCAAAAGAATGGGCTTATAATGCTGATTCTAAATATATAAATTTTATCAAGTTTAGTATTACTCATCAAAGGCTACGAGCCTGAGAAAATTTACCTGATTTTTTTAAGAGGGGGGAAACATCCCCTACAAGTGAAAGAATTTTAATGAAAATCACACCGTCAGATTCAGCGTATCAGAAAAGCCTATTATATCTGCAATCTCAAAAATCATATCTGCAAAAATCTGCAACTTTGTATTTTTTGCCAGAAGAAAAATATACGAATAAGTTCGTTACGTAAGTTAATTTGTAAATTACGTCAGAACCAAATTTAGATACAGCCATTTAGCAAAAGAAAAGTAAAATTTTTATGCAAATTTTGTTTACTTATTCAATGACGGTGAGCCAAAATAAAAGCTCATTAACTAAAAAACGATCAGAAATTAAATAAAAAAAACAAGTTTTTTATACTGAAAGTAAGGAGCGACATTAAAACTTAAAACGAACAGAAATTATTCCGTATATGAAAAGGCTGTCCTCTCCTCAACGCCTCGCTCTTTACGCTAAAGTTTGACTCTGTCTCACAGCTTTATTTTTTAAAACAATAAAAAACTTTAGCGTAAAGAGCGAGGCGTTGAGGAGGGAACAGCCCCTTTCATATACGGAATAATTTCTGTTCGTTTTAAGTTTTAATGTCGCTCCTTACTTTCAGTTTTAAAAACTTGTTTTTTGTTTAATAAAAAAGGAAAAACGATTACTGACTCCGATAACAATACAACTCCGCTGCCACCCAGGGTTTCTGGGCAATTATTAAGCAGGGCAGTGTCGTTTGAGAATGAGGTGGAACAGTCTGAAATTTCTTGAAGAATGTAGGTAGTCTATAGGCTGCTATAAAAAAACAAAAAAAACTTACTGACTATAATCGGCCTAATAAGAGTATCAACGTCAATAACTATATCGTGGAAAATACCTCGTGAAAACCCCCTCATTCAAACCAGATTAAAAACACTCCATTAAATCAGATTTATCAAATCTTACTCGACTAGAGGAGGAACCGTGTTACGCAGCTGTGTTGAACTCAAGTGACTTTGTCCTGCAGCGAGGACAAAGGATCTGAGGACTAAAATATTATAAGATAAGAAACTAAGTACTATTTTATTTTAGTGAAACATTTAACATTTGTAACCAGAGGCGGATCTAGAGCAAAATTTAGGGGGGGGGCAATGTAACAAGGGTGCCAATAGTTGACCATATTGACAAGTTTGTTTTAAAAAAAAAGAGTAAAAAAAAAGAAAAAAAACGGATAAAGGGTGCCAGAAAAATCTTGGGACGGCAGGGGCCCCAACCCCTGGATCCGACACTGCTTACAACAAAAGATATATTGCTCTGTTATATTGTTAAATTAACTAGGGTTGATTTAAATAGAAGTTGGATTTAATCAGGGTGGATTGAACATAATTTTGGAGCTGTGGGATGAGTTGAATGGCGTCATGATATAGGGTTGAATTAAGTAAAGTTTAGTTGAATCAGGGGGGTTGAATTAAACTAGGGTTGAGTTGAACAGGGTTAAGATGGGTAGGGTTGAATTACAGCGGAACCAAGGAAGTAATCTCTTTGGATCACTTCGGAGACCCCTCTCCAGACAAACTTCAGAAAATTAGGCCAAAACTGTAAGTTTTTATGGATTTTACCCTGAATGTTTCCGTGGGCCTCTTCTAATACCTCAACCTCACCTAAATTTGTAACTGTTCAGCTATGATAAATAATGTCCATATAGACTTGGGTACATAAACATGGTTTTCGTAGGGAGAGGGAGTTCAGATAAAGAAAAGAAAAAACAAGTAAAATTAAAAAAAAAAAAAAATGTCAAGAATCTAGGGATGTTGTGCCGTAGAGGCCAAGTTGGAAGTCCTCCTCTCCCGCATGTGTGACTAGTTCACCATGCCTCTGACTTAAAACAGACTCTGCACTAGCCATGTCATTACCGTATTGAGCCATATTAAGATAGCGTGTATTTGCTGTATTGAGCTGTTGTTTATCAAACCATAAAACCAGATTCATGCATTTTTAATTTTAATTGCTCAGAGATTACAATACAGTCAAAAATACTGACTCCGCTTCATTATTATTCCTTCTTTACAAATCGCCGACGTATTATTACATCTTTTGTACAATGAATAATACACATAGACTATATAACCAGTGTAATTACCTTCGCGGCTTTTGAGTATAAGGTATAATGTAATATGCCTAAAATAAATGTACTGTGGTTTAAATTTGACTTGAAAATCCCAAGGACATTTTATGTCATCGTTTGTCCGCCTGGGTTGAGGGTAGATCCTGCCTAGTTTCTACCTGCATAAGCTCGTGCGGGGTCTGTCATTCAATAGCAGCAGGTGCGTGGGGATTAAACCGACTTGATTAGTAAAGTATTAAATGCCCCTAAGTCATAAATACTTAAGGGGCTGTCAACTTGCTTTCTCAAAAGTAGAATTTAAGAAGATCTTGACACTTTGATATTTTGATATATTTATTTTACCTTAACAACAATTTACATACAAAAATCAATACGATTCACCTAAAACCAAACGGTTGACATGGGATGAATCAGGTAGAAAACACAAACATATAAAATCATTTAAATTCACTATAATAAGAAAGAAAGAGAGAAATAATATATATAATTGATTCCAATACAGGCGTACCAATTCACGGAATATACAGGGAGGCCAGGATTCTGTAGATTTTCAAAATAAAACTACCAGGAAAAGGTATTTTTAAAATCTGGGGGAGGGGCAGTTCCTCTCCTCCCCCAATTGGTACTCCTAGGCCAGTATCTTCAGTGACAGAAAGATACAATAAATAAGATTGATTTATATGGTAATGGGCCGATACCCGAATAGTTTTTTTTCCCTTCGTATTTGACTTGGTATACTTATGTAAAGTATTTGGGATATAAAGCAAGTTCAACCAGTAGCCTACTGAAAAACAAACACGAAACAAATTGCTTGAACGGTGATTGAAATTAAACAGAATACTTCTTTGAATAGAGAATCATGAGAATACACACTTAGCACATTATACACAAATTTAATTTTAAAAGTTTTGATACTTTATAAATTTAAACTAGGTACTCTTCTCAAATACAGGACACATGAAAGAAAGACCGCATCGAAATCTCAAAGCCGGTATTGATAAACAGGTTTCCGCGGCATAGTGAGATATTGCTCACTCCGTGACAAAAATTTAAACGTTAGTTTTTGGGTTTAGTGGGACTAAAAGGTAGCTAGGTTAGGTTAGATTATGTTACATATTTAATATATGGTATGCTTAAACCTTACCCCCCTAATGTGCAAATATATAGCCCAGATCTGTTCATAAACTATTATATTTTCATCCTATTTTGTTTTATTCCATTAGCATTAACTAAACTTCACTTCTCGCATCTATCCTGTGTTTGAGAAGAGTACATAAAAACTAGCCCCCGACCATGGTGCATCCAAAAGATTACCAAGGCTAACTGTCCAAAAAGCAAGAATCAAGCAGTTCGTGGCAACGAAGTGTAAGTGAGGAGTGATGTGGCTCAGTAGTAACCGAAACTCAAAGAAACAGAGTCTTGATAACAATATACATCAAAAGAATCGAATTTTGATGCTTATTCGAAATGTCTAAAATTCATTAAGTTTAATGTTACCCATGTTAAAAGTTACAAGTCTGAAAAAATTTGCCTAATCTTTAAAAAAGGGGGAAAATACCCTCGAAAATTGAGTGATCTCAATGAAAATCACACTATGAGGTTCAGCATATCAGAGAACCCTACTTTAGAGATTTCAAGATTCTATATACAAAAATGTGGAATTTTGCAGTTTTTGCCAGAAGTAAGATCACGGATGTGTTTTTTTTTTCCAGTGGTGATCGTATTGAACCAGTAATCCTAAAAAAATAGGAAGAGGGCTTATTTGATCGGAAATCAAAAGTTCTAGTGCCCTTTTAAGTATCCAAAAATATTGGAGGGCAGCTAGACTCCTCCCGCGTCCCTTTTTCCCCAAGGTCGTCTGATCAAAATTTTGAGATAGCTGTTTTGTTCAACATAGTTGAAAGATCTAGTAACTATGTCTTTAAGGACGACTTGACTTCCACAGCTCACTGGGGAAGGGATGCAAGCTATGAACTTGCCCATAGCTCACATAGTATTGGCTATTGGGAAGTGTACAGGTATTTTTTGGGAAGAGGGGTTTTTTCTGGTGTATAGGGGGGCTTACGCTAGATGATCTTTCCATGGGGGAAGGGAATTTTCTATTGAGGTGGAGGAGGATTTCCCGGCATTATTTAAAAATTATCAGAAAATGAATTTAAAAAAAACAAGTTTTTTCAACTGAAAGTAAGAAGCAACATTAAAATTTAAAACGAACAGAAATTATTATGTATATGAAGGGGGTTGCCCCTTCCTTAATAAATCTTTCTTTACGCTAAAGCTTTTTTAGAACTTCTAAAAAAGCTTATTATTCTAATCAAACTGCCCTTGTGTTTCAGGAGTCATTCTTAAATAATTGGAACAAAAAGTCGAACTTAAGCGTAAAGAGCGAGGTATTGAGGAGAAGTTCTCATATACGTAAAAATTTATGTTCGTTTTAAGTTTTAATATTACTCCTTACTTTCTGTTGAAAAGACTTTTTTTTTCAATTTATTACCATTAAAAACTGCATTTGGCACGAACCTTCTTTTTTTTAGTCTTAGCGGAACTTTATAGTCTTACCGGTATATAGTAATGACATTTACTCTTTTATTGCGTGTTTTCTTGTTTTGATCGTGAGTTGAATAATATTTAAAATCTAAGGGGGATGGACAATTTTCCTTAAGTCTTTTTTTCTAATTGAAATACCAAAAAAGGATTTTTAAATAAAAAAAAAAATGGTATTCTTAGAAATACAGGTGGAGCAATAAAAAAATCAAGGGAGATAATGCCCCCCCCAATTGGTTCCACTGTTGCTGAGGACAGATATTAAATTTGCGTATGAAATACTTAATTAGTTTTCTTTTTAATTAAGATTTAATCAGTACATGATCTTCTTCATTGCTTCAATAGCAACTTTAGTATTTTGATATCTGAAATTCAGTCAGAACCCTGCTAAAGCGTGTCTAAATAGTAAGAATTGGTTGCCTAGTGATTTGTCATGCTTTTAAATTGCTATACGCGAAAAGTTGCTTAGGTATCCCCCTAAGCACCTTTGCTATTATTAAGCCAGGAATGTTCGCAAATTTGGATAATCATGATGTTTTGTTGAAGCTCCAATAAAGGTCAGAACCTTTGGTGCGAAGCGAGCACGGAAGCTCAGCTTAATGTGCCTTGCTGTAAGGTCTTAAAGATCGATTCCTTCATTAATCATCGTGTATAGTCACCTTGAGGTTACGGCGTTAAATAGTAAATTTGATTACAGTTTACTAGTTTTTTATCCGTTTCTATTCGCAAATCACACTGTAGTCACAGTGTGACTACAGTGTGACTACAAATCACATTGTAGTCACAACTGTTGATTAAAAAAAAAGTCAATATCAAGCAGTTCTCTACATAGTAACCGAAGCTCTAAAAAAAGGAATTTTGATAAACATTAATGCATCAAAAGAATTAGCTTTTTATACTGATTTCAAATATATACAAGTAACTTAGTTTAATGTTACCCATCAAAAGCTACAGGCCAAGCAATATTTGCCTGATTTAAAAAAAAGGGCGGAAACATCCCCAAAAAGTCAAGTGATTTTAATGAAAATTATTCCGTCAGATTCAGTATATCAGAGAACCCTCCTGTAGAAGTCTCAAGCTCCAATCTACAAAATTGATGAATTTTGTATATTTTGCCAGAAAGAAGATCACGGATGCGTGTTTAGTTTTATTTATTTTTTTCTTATGAGTAATCGTATTGAACTAATGGTCCTAGCAGATCGAGAGTGTGATGATCCAAACGGAAGTTGAGAGTTCTAGTGCCCTTTTTGTGCAACCGTAAGGATTTTAGGACAACTGGCCCCCTCCCACGACTCTTCCCCCAAATGCATCCGATCGAAATTTTGAGATAGCCGTTTAGTTCAGCATAGTTTAAAGATTCAATAACTATTGAACCACCCACAGCCTCTTGAGAAAGGGCTGTAAGTTATGCAATTCGCCCACTGTTTACATATAGTATTTGCTATTGGAAAATATACGCAATTTTTTTTTTTTTTTTTTTTTTGGGGGGGGGGGGGTAATTTTCTGCAGGCAGATTTTCCATTTGGAGGAATTTCTGGGTGAATTTTTCCAGCGGATATTTTACGCGGGGATTTCCTGGCTTCCAAGTTTTAATGTTGCTCACTACTTTCAGTTGAAAATAAAAATTATGAATGACCCATGTTCTTCTTTGATTTCATGTCGAACTTGCCCTGGAAAAGCAGACGAGAACTTGAATTAAAGAGACTACATCAACAGCAGTCCGTTACCAAGCAGTCAATAAAGAAAATATTAAAAAGACCAGAATTTGCTATTCTAAGCAAATAAAGTTTGCTAGAATGAGCGCCTGTCACGGTTCGCAGGGCAACCAACAGCGGTCAGTTGTATTCTGGCAGTTATTGCTAGTTCAAGGTAGTACTATACTAACTTGCAATTATCATTTTTCTTGACCAGCTTGATATTATGCTACGAATACTACCAACTCATTACAACATCAACACACCTGCGCACCCTCCTCCTATACCCCAATTCCTTTGAAGTTTTCCTCCTTACTTCCGCCCATGCAGTTCCAGTTTTTTGCAATCCTTTTTTATGGCATCTTCCAAGATGGCAAGAGTCTTCCCGCCCTATTCTTGCCTTAATAGCATACCTTAGCATAACCACTTAGTTTTCCTATGAGGCGCTGGATGGCATCAGAAAGTCTTGAAATAGAATTCACTCGAGTTCCGTGTCTAGTTATTGTCTATGCTCAACCAGAAGAGAGGCGTTTTGGCCCTTGGTTCCCACTTAAAGAGTCTGTGTCAGTGATACTTTTAAAACTTACATCTTTCAGCAACGTTCAATCTGATTCCCATTTCTGTTCCCACTAGAGCTGGTGAAGCGAAATTTTCAGAGGAAAATTGATTTGGATTTTGGGACTTCAGAGCCTGAATTGTACTTGAGTGCTTAGAATCGCCTTGTAAGAATAAGCTATTCCGTTTCATTATCTTTTTGTCAATTTTTTTAAGTTTATAATATTAATAAATTTGGGATATATACACTACTAATTTAAAGCTGAGTAGCAAGAAAAAAATAAATCAATTAAATTCAACAAAATTCAAACTAAACGAGTAGGGCAGTTACACATGGACAGGCAATTACTTTAAGTAGCCTAGGGTTGGTACCGGCAAACTCCATAGCCACGTTTTCAGACTGCTGATTCTAACACGGGTTAACATTCAGCTTCGGATCATGCGTTCCAGAACTCCCGGTTCAAGACGACTCTAATGTTGTTCTTTTGCTCATCATTGTGCTAAGATCTTTCATCTCTATCCAAATATACAAAGAACGCTTAAAAGTAAAATCTTAGGACTAAGATCTTACTTCTTATGCCGTTCTTTTGCAAACGTCTTTCATCATTCTGCTCTGATCAGCGATCTGAGAACAGTATATGATCAAAGTTCTCTCATCATTGTTCAATGTGGCAGAAAACGGCGTTCTTTGCACTTTTTTCTAACACCAGTGACCTGTAAAATCTTATAACAATGATGAACTAAAGTACGATAATCTGTGCATTAGGATGTAAGATCTTAGTGCTAAATAACAGGGTTCTGCTATAAAGTGTTTTCAGTCTCCGTCTTCTCTTTCACGTTCACCCGGGTTTGGTGAATCCGGAAATGTGGACCATTACACAGTCCTTTCATTCATTTGACATCAAACAAAAATCTTCAATTGTTGAATAATAGTTCATATCATGTATTATTAAAAATCCCGGCTCTAATTTCCAGCCTTCTCTGCATAAAGCATATTCAGTTGGAAGTGTTTCAACCCCTTGTCTTAGTTCGAAACCCTGTTCGTGAAAACTTATTGTAGGCTACTACATGCGTCCAACCTATTGGAACATGCTGAGCCTAAAAACGAGTCTCATACGTTTGCCCGAGAAGCGGAGTTAATAAAAATTTAGTAGTTTCTGATTTCTAAAACATGGAGCAGAGTGGCCAGATGGGGCGCATTTGCGCCATTTTGGCGCTTTTTTGAGGCATTTGCGTATTGATTTTTTTCAAATCGGCACATTTTTGGTTTGGGGGGGGGGGGGCGTTCAGTTGTCGCATTTTCACTAGAAAAACGGAGCTTTTGGTACATTTTCACTTTTACGATGCTGCAACTTTAAACCAAATTCTCGCAACACTACCGTGGAGGCAGATATAACAATCAAAGAAAAAAGTATGATTGGACTCATCAAATATCAGTAGAGATCATTACTCTCCTTATCAAGATTAAATAAAAAAAACAAGTTTTTTAAACTGAAAGTAAGGAACGACATTAAAGCTTAAAACGAACAGAAATTATTCCGTATATGAAAGGGGCTGTCCCCTCCTCAACGCCTCGCTCCTTACGCTAAAGTTTTTTTATTGTTTTAAAAAATAAAGTTGTGAGGCAGAGTCAAACTTTAGCGTAAAGAGCGTGGCATTGAGGAGGGGACAGCCCCTTTCATATATGGAATAATTTCTGTTCGTTTTAAGTTTTAATGTCGCTCCTTACTTTCAGTTTAAAAAACTTGTTTTTTTTATGTAATTTCTGATCGTCTTTTAGTTAATGCAGCTTTTATTTTTTAAGTTATTTTTTAAAGTTTAATAGTTAAGGCAGCTTTTATTTTTTAATTTTAATTCTCTTTTGCTAAATGGCTGTCTCTAAATTTGGTTCCGACGTAATTTACAAATTAACTTAGGTAACGAAATTCTATATTCGTATATTTTTCTTCTGGCAAAAAATACAAAGTTGCAGATTTTTGCAGATATGAGCTTGAAACCATGTAATAGGGTTTTCTGATACGCTGAATCTGACGGTGTGATTTTCATTAAAATTCTTTCACTTGTAGGGGATGTTTCCCCCCTCTTTAAAAAAATCAGGTAAATTTTCTCAGGCTCGTAGCCTTTGATGAGTAATGCTAAACTTAATAAAATTTATATATTTTAAAATCACCATTATAAGCCGATTCTTTTGATACATTTATTGACATCAAAATTCCGTTTTTAAAAGTTTCGATTACTATTGAGCCGTATCGCTTGTTTTTTTTTATTGTTTTTTTTTTTTATTACGTATATGTTATTACGTATATGAGGGGGTTCTCCCCTTAGTCAATACCACGCTCTTTACGTTAAAAGTTACAAAAAAATTTTAATTCACAAACCCCTGAATCACAAAGGCTGTTTAATTAGAATAGATAGCTCTTTTGAAAGCACTAAAAAAAACTGTAGCGTAAAGAGGGAGAACCCCCGTATATGAGGGGGAGAACCCCCTCATATACGTAATAATTTCTGTTCGTTTTAAGTTCTAATGTTGCTTCTTGCATTCAGTTGAAAAAACTTTTTTTTTAAATTTAATTTCTGATCGTTTTTTAAATAATGCTTGGAAATCCAGCGCCCCCTTCATAGAAATGTCCCTTACCCCAAAGAAACATCCTCCACGGAAAGATTCTCCCGAGTAACCTCCTCCTCCAGCCCCCCTCCCCACCAGAAAAAAATCCTTCCTGAAAATGTCTGTATACTTCCCAATAACCAATACAACATGTAAGCAATGGGCAAAGTTCATAACTTGCAGCCCTTCCCCTGGGAACTGTAGGGGATTAAGTCATCCTAAAAGACATATTTATTAGATTTTCGACTATGCTGAACAAAATGGCTATCTCAAAATTTTAATTGGGTGACTTTGAGAAAAAAATGAGCGTGGGAGGGGGCATAGTTGCCCTCCATTTTTTGTCACTTAAAAATGGCACTACATCTTTTTTTTTCGTTCCAATGAGCCCTCCTACGATATTCTAGGACCACTGGGTCAACACGATTACCCCTGGGGAAAAGAAAAAACAGAAAAACAAATAAACACGCATCCATGATCTTTCTTCTGGCAAAAAATGGAAAATTCCACATTTTTGTAGATAGGAGCTTGAAACCTCTACAGTAGGGTTCTCTGATACGCTTAATATGATGGTGTGATTTTCATTAAGGTTCTATAACTTTTAGGGGGTCTTTCCCCCTTTTTTTCGAAAATCAGCCAAATTTTCTCAGGCGCGTAACTTTTGATGAGTAAGATTAAACTTGATGAAACTTATATATTTGAAATTAGAATTAAAATCTGATTCTTTTGATGTATCTATTGGTATCAAATTCCGTTTTTTAGAGTTTCGGTTACCATTGAGCCGGGTAACCGGGTATCGCTCCTTACTTACAGTTCGTTACCAGGAACTGTTTGATTTTCTGACGCATTTTGAAAATATTCAATTTGAGATTGTTGTTTCTGAACACTAACAATATTGCATCAATACGCAACAGAATCATTCACGTGGGACATGTCTGTGAAAATTAAGGATGAGATTGGTTGGTAATCACAAATAAACTATGGCCCATCAATATAGAGGTCTAAAATAAAATTTTGCCGTATTTCTTTAATTCATTTTTTGCCCTTAACCTTTAGTGGTAAATCTGGTGAAATTTGCAGTTATTGGACATTAGATTTTAAACGTGGTGATCTTGCGAAATCATTCCGCTTATAAACTAGCTACAACACAACAGAACATACAAATATAGAAACATGAACAATAACACGCGTGAATAAAAAAGGGGTATACTTGTTAATTAAACGAAATACACCCAATAAATAAAGTTAGGTTAATTAATCCTAATGAAATATAACCTTCATATAACCTTTAATTTATATAATAATATAATTTGGGCTATATATTTGCAAATTAGGGGTTGTGGTGGTAAAGTATTTGGAAAACACTCCGGACCTAACCTAACCCCCACCCCTAATGCGCAAATATATAGCCCAAATTATAAAATTCAAATGTATTCTATCACTTGTCTTTGAAGCTGTGAAACCAGTTTTCTGAGATGTAATGTAAGCGAAATTCATGAGTGTGTTTCGTTTAATTAACAAGTACAACGCAGAGCAGATAGAACGTAGAGCAGACTGGTATTTTTGTTACCAAGTTCCTACCAAAAATCTTGACTTTCTAAAGTTTTATTAATTAACTTTATTGGCTACTGAGCGCAAACGAATTTATGTCCAAATTAACTTACCCTCTTTTTTTCAGATGCTGGAGTTGAAGTACAAAACATTTCCTTTAGTGGGTTTTTCATACGACGTGTTTTTTAAATATTGATATGGCGAAGTCTTTGTTATATTTATACTTGTTTCGCACAAATATTATTTCACTGTGATTGTTTTGGAGTTAACGTCTTAATCATGTTATTTTAAGTGTTGTGCTAAGTGTGACAGAGCAAGAGAAAGTGTATGAATAATATAGTTAATTATGAAATGAAAATTATATTTGGGCCGAATCTTGCCGGCTTCGTATTTTCATTATGCAGTTTGTGGCCCGTTTTTAAGAATTTTTTCAATGTTGACAGTTTTTATATATAGAAATCTTAATTACATTTAAAGTCTAAAACGGCTTTTTAAAATGTGTTTCCTATGTAGGCCTATAAAGACAAGAGAAGTGATTTTATTTGCTCAACCCTATTGCGTTGGTTGAATTGGATAGCCCATTTCCAAAATTTTTCAGTTGAGCAGAGACAAAATAATTAACATTTCCTAAAAATCAATTTTGTCACTAATATATATATATATCATTTAACTCAGATGGCTCAAGTTCCTTCAGATGGCTCAAGTGATGGCTCAGATGGCTCAGGGGTAACACAGATGGGCGTGTCAGGCTCAAGTTCATCTTGCTTCTAGAGGACTTTTCTTTTGTGAAGTGTGTTATAAATATTAAGAAAAACTACATTTTACTTAATGTGTTTTTTTTTTCTGAGAGAAGAAATGTGTAAAAACGACAATTCACTACTTTAAAATGCCTATCTTAATTATTCTTTGACCTTTTTTTTCACTCGACAAATTTTGTGTAAATTCAAGTAAAGAAGTAAGCAAAATGGAGCGAAAAACTTCATTTTTCGGGATCTTAACCCCTCCACCTTGATACCAAATTACTGGACAAGCTCTTGATTGCGCTAGGGGTATTATGAGATTCTTTGTTAATCGGACAATAAATTTCTGAAATGAGTCCAGGTACTAAAAATAATTTTAAAATTAGTCCAGGTGCTAAAAATAATTTTAAAATTATCTAAAAAACTAATTGTTTCTCAAATTGAACTGTGTAATGGAGATTCATCGATTTTTAAATGTAATGGAGGATGTTTTTTTAAAATATAATTTTTAAATGGGAGAAAAGTTTCAGTCGAAGAACAGTTCTAAAATATCATTTTATCTTGCTTTTTTTTACTCCCTCAGTGAGAGATGAGTTTTTTTTTCGCTGTTGACGGTTTTTTATATGAAAATCTAAATTATATTTTAAAAATTTCAGTACTTGTTAATTAATCAGAACACGAGTCTGAATTTTAGATCTGAAAAAATCTGTTTCATAGCCATACAGACAAGAGACGGATGACAGAATGCATTGGACTTATGTAATTTGGGATATGTATTTGCACATTAGGGGGGGGGGAGGGAGGGTGGTGAAGTCTAGTGGGTCTGCATGCAAAATATCTTAGCTACAATTATTCTTCATATTACGCAGTAAGAATTGTTTTCTAACTTCACGCTGTCCAAGTACTTTACTTGGACAGCGTACTTTACCCCACCTTACTTGTACTTTACCCCACCCCCTTCTAGTGTGCAAATAGGGTGGCTGGCGTTTACCCACCCGGCGATTGCCCCCCGAAAAAATACCCCCCCCCCCCCGTGGAAAATAAGCCTTTTCAAATTTGAGAATTTTATTTGAGTTTTTTTTATTTCCATTGGGGTAAGGAATTTTGGTACTTGTGTTTTATGCGCCACTCACTCAAGTTTACGCTGTGTAAAACTCGAGAACACACCGATTTTTTCGTTAGTTTCTTCATTGCTTTAGAAATAAATTTGGGCTATAGGTTTGCACATTAGGGGGGGAGGGGTAAAGTATAGCGGGTCTGCATGCAAAATGTGTTTGGTACAATTATTCTGCATATTAGATAGATAGATAGATAAGTGTATTTTAAAGCCAAATATACGGCCATGAACACAGTAAAATAACATAAATGACAGGTACAAATAACAAACTTTGATCAGCGATCATCATAAAACACTGAAATTAAACGCTACAATAACCTAATAATAGTGCTTAATACTTGGAAAAAAAACGGTCATTGAAAGAAAATTAACACTTGGAAAAAAACACACTAAAATGAAACATTACATTTACTTTTATACTGTTTTTTTTTTTTTTTTTTTACAAAATTTTCAGATACTTTGCTATTCTTCTGTAATATTTGGTGGCCATATACGTATAAATAATTGTTTTTCTTACTTCAAACTCTCCAAATATTTTACCCCCCTCCCTATTGTGCAAATCTATAGCCCAAATTTATTTCTAAAGTAACGAAGAAATTAACGAAAAAACCGGTGTGTTCTCGAATTTTTACACATCAAGGCCAGATATACAGGATTTTATTTTCTGAGGGGGCTTTACTCAAATATTTTTTTTTCAGGGGGGGGGGGGGGCTACGCATAAAAAAAAAAAACATAAAAAAAACGCATATAAAATTTGTTTATATCCATTTTTTTACGTTTTTACGAGTAAAAAAAAATTTCTGGAGGGGTTCAAACCCCCTAACCCCCCACCCCCCACCCCTTTGGGTACGGCCTTGCACAGCACAGACTTGGAGTGGCGCATAATACACAAGTAGCCAAAGTTCCTTCCCCCTACGGAAATTAAAAAAAACAAAGCTCTAAAATTCTCAAATTTGGAAAGCCTTATTTTCCACGGGGTGGTATTTTCCGGGGGAGGGGATATTTTCAGTGGGGGGGGGGTAAACGCCTAGGACCTGCAAATATATAGCCCAAATTATAGAAGTCCAATGCATTCTGTCATCCGTCACTTGTCTTAACAAACAACAAAAGTACGAAGAACAATAGGGAAATCTTTTTGCAGGACAGTGGAGATAATTTGAATGAATATTTCGGCCCTATGTCCAAGGGCCGTCCTCAGCAAGACAAAAATATATGAAAGAAAAAAGACTCACAACAACATGCAACCAATAAAACCAAAAATTAAAAATTTTTCTTTTTTCAAAGCAGTCCTAGCATCCTTACTTCAGCGAAGTTCAACCAGGACTGATTAAAAGTAAGGTAAAACAAGGCGATTCAATGAGATGAAAGAAAAAAATAATTTAAAAACACGTTCTTATTGCTAATCCAGCTTTTTTTGGCAGCTAACCTCAAAGGTCTTTTTGTGACCGGTTCTGTGTTAATATCTATCGGTTTTTTAAAAATAATTTGTAAGATCATTTTTAATTAAATTTGTGTATAGAGCATTTAGTGTATATTCCCCAAGTTCCTATTTAAGGAAATATTATTATTAATCTTAATTCTGATTTCAATTGATTCTCGGACCACCTGCTTTATGCCTAGGTCATTGCTAATAAGGGCAGATTCATCAAAAAGTATATTGTGGCTAGGATTTTCAAAAATATGGCTGCCTAATGCAGAATCAGATGAAACAACGGAAATACTAGAATTTAGAGCTTTGACTATATCATCTTTATGCTGTTGTATGCGCTTTTCTAAATTCTGGTGTGTTCTACCTACATAATATTTGCCACAATCACATGGTATTTGATAGACCCTCTTTGGCGAGTAACTGGGGTTTTATCTTTACCAGAATTTAGAAAATTTATGATTCTAAAATTATTTGTGAATACTACATACAGATTATTTTTTGTGCAAACTTTTTTAAGATTTGTAGTGATTTTTGGGATGTAGGTGAGGTAAATTATGTTTAAGGGCTTGTCAGAAATATCACATGGTAAACTATCATTAATTTTACGGGAATGTCTCTTCAGTCTACAATTAATTACACTATTAATAAATAAAATAGGATACCCATTTCCAAAAAGTATGTCCTTGATAAAGTTTAATTCTGCTGTTATGTGGGAATCAGAACAATTATTTTCGTCACTTGTCTTTGTGGCTACGAAACCGGTTTTCTCAAATCTAAATTTCTTGAGTGTTTTGAATAGGCACCAAGTACAAGAATTTCAAAACAATCATAAAACGTGCTGTCTAAATATAAAGAAAAAAGGTTTTCTTCTTCATTTTAATCTCTCCCATCGTCAGCCAAGTTTCAGGATACGCTCCCAATTACACTAACTTCCAAGATTAATATAAATCTTCAGTTATGACGTTAGATCTATAAAATGATTTGCATGGGACGTAGTTTTAGTTTTTTACTTCCCTTTGAAATTTGTAAATTGACTTATGTCCATTCGGCATAATGTCAAGATATGATCTTGACATTATTCGGCTAACTTTCTACCTTTATTAGGTGGCACCAAAAATGAACCAGTTTAAATCAATGTCAACCAATGACAAAAAAGATAGGAATTCTTGGAAATACTGACATCCAGAACCTCGGTTGTGGGGAATTCAAGAAATATGAGACATAAATAATTTTTGAGACCACACTGGCTTAGTATGACAATACGAGAAGCCACAAGACAACGGAAACACAAGGTAATTCACATGCAGAAAATTAAAGGTTGCGAGCCTGAGAAAATTTGCCCGATTTTCCAAAAAAGGGGGAAACGCTCCTAAAAATAAAAGAATCTTAATGAAAATCACACCATCAGATTCAGCAGATAAGAAAACCCTTTTGTAGAGGTTCCAAGCCCCTATCTGCAAATAAATAAAAAGTAAGTTTTTTTTAAGTGAAAGTAAGGAGCGACATTAAAACTTAAAACGAACAGAAATTATTCCGTATACGAAAGGGGCGGTCCCCTCCTCAATGCCTAGCTCTTTACGCTAAAGTTTTTTTTTATTATTTTAAAAAGTAGAGTTGTGACAAAGAGTCTAGGGTTCTCTGGTACGCTGAATATGATGGCGTGATTTTTATAAGGATTCCTTGAATGTTGGGGGGTGTTTCCCACCCCCCCCCCCCCCCCCTTATTTCAAAAATCGGGCAAATTTTCTCAGGCTCGTAGCTTTTGATGGGTAACACTAAAATTGATGAATCTTATATATTTGGAATCAAACAGTTCGTGGTAACGAACTGTAAGTAAGGAGCGACCCGGCTCAATGGTAACCGAGACTCTAGAAAACAGGATTTTGATACCAATAGATACATCAAAAGAATCAAATTTTAATGCTGATTTCAAATATATAAATTTCATCAAGTTTAATCTTGCCCATCAAAAGTTACGCGCCTAAAAAAATTTGGCTGTTTTTTCGAAAAAAGGGGGAAAGACCCCCTAAAAGTTATAGAACCTCAATGAAAATTACACCATTATGTTCAGCGTATCAGAGAACCCTACTGTAGAGGTTTTAAGCTTCTATCTACAAAAATGCGGATTTTTGCATTTTTTGCCAGAAGAAAGATCACGGATGCGTGTTTATTTGTTTTTTTTTTCCAGGGGTGATCGTATCGACCCAGTGGTCCTAGAATACCGTGGGAGGGCTCATTGAACGGAAATTAAAAGTTCTAGTGCCCTTTTTAAGTGACCAAAAAATGGAGGGTAACTAGGCCCCCTCCCACGCTCATTTTTTCCCAAAGTCACCCGATCAAAATTTTGAGATAGCCATTTTGTTCAGCATGCTCGAAAATATGATAATTATGTCTTTTAGGATGACTTAATCCCCCGAAGTCCTCGGGGGGGGGGAAGGGCTGAAATTTGTGAACTTTACCCAATGTTAACATATAGTATTGGTTATTGGGAAGTATACAGACGTTTTCAGGGGGATTTTTTCTGTTAGTGGGGGGGGGGGGGGGGGTCGGGGGTTATGTGAGAGGATCTTTCCATGATGGAAGTTTTCATGGGGGAAGGGACATTGCTATGAAGGGGACGCCGGTTTCCCAGCACTATTTAAAAAAAAGATCAGAAATTAAATTTAAAAAAAAACAAGTTTTACAACTAAAAGTAAGCAGCAACATCAAAACTTAAAACGAACAGAAAATATTACGTATATGATTGGGTTCACCCCTAGTCAATACCTCGCTCTTTAAGCCAAAGATTTTTTAGTACTTTCATAAGAGCTATTTATTCTAATTAACAGCTTTTGTGATTAAGCGGTCATTTTTAAAGAATTAGAACAAAATTCGAACCTTAGCTTAAAAAGCAAGGTATTGACCAGGGGGTGAACCCGCTAATGTACGTATTAAAAATATATGAATATAGAAGTTCGTTACGTAAGTTAATTCGTAAGTTACGTGTATTTATTACTAATGAAAACGTTCGTAAATAAATTAGACAGGTTTCGAGAAAGCCATTGAACCAAATAAAAGTGAAAATTAATATGCAAATTCTGTTTTAATTATTCATGTACGGTGAGCCAAAATCAAAACCTGCATTAATTCAAAAACGATCAAAAAGCAAATAACAAAAAAAAAACAAGTTTTTTTTAACTGTAAGTAAGGAACAACCTTAAAACTTAAAAACGAACAGAAAATATTCCTTATATGAAAGGGGCTGTCCCCTCCTCAATACCTCGCTCTTTACGCTAAAGTTTTTTATTGTTTTAAAAAATAAAGTTACACAACTGAATCTTTTAACAGATTCAAACTTTAGCGTAAAGAGCGAGGTATTGAGGAGGGGACAGGTATTGAGGAGGGGAAGTGTCAAAAATATTTGGGAAAACTGGCATCTTGGGAATTGTTGACCTGCAAAAACGATCTACATTGATCACGAGTTTGGGAAATTTCGTTTAGAGCTTTAATTTTGGAAAAAAAAGTTCAGGTGAGTGACGTCATATTTATAAGCACATTTCAAGAGAATGAATTATATCATTTCTTCCGTGGAGTAATCGTATCGTTTTTGTATCTATGGCGTATGCAACATTACAAAGGAACATGGCCAAGTGTATAATACCAAGTGCAATGAGTCAATTTACAAAAGGCATTTTAAGCAGTTTAGTAATGTCTAGAGGAAAAATCAATAACCTAGACCATCAAATGTGACAAAACCAATCCAAGCAGCTAAGGCAAAGAGCATTGAAAATATGTTTGAAGTTATGATAAACGAAAATGAAAAACAAAGAAATATATAACTAGAATACTTGCGTCAAAGACAATCACAACGAGTAATACCAGCTTAGAAGATAAGGGGAAGCAAGAATTAAAACG
The DNA here is from genome assembly GCA_027921565.1 of Artemia sinica. Lineage (NCBI taxonomy): Eukaryota > Metazoa > Arthropoda > Branchiopoda > Anostraca > Artemiidae > Artemia > Artemia sinica. Next base: position 49,834,273 of record CM051272.1, read on the forward strand.
ATGCAAAAAACAAAGGTGAATAGCAAAGACTTATGCAGTTACAAGACTTGCGATAACGAGGAGCGGAGCGAATTAAAAATGAAAGTGGAGAACAAAGAAATATGCAGTTAAAAAATATGCCACAGCGAGAAAAAAAGAAATATACAGTTAGAAGAGTGGCAGCGAGAATTACAAGCGACAGCGAAAATCAAAACGTGCCAAAAATGAAAGTGACACATCCTTGGGATCCATCAACGATATATGTATTCCCTTTGGGGCCCTTCGTTTTCCCGAGGAAAGAGCAACAAACAAAGGTGATTCATTTGGAAGTCTCTACTTACGACAAGAATCAATATATACAAAGCCTGGCCCGGTCTCGAAATCGGCTACATATTTTTTTTTTTTCAGGAATGTCATTTTATTCACAAACAAATTTACCAAGGAGCCTTTTGGTTCGTTTGGCCAACTCCAACTTCAACACATATTTCTATATAAATAAACAAAACAATATCCCCCGCCGACGGGCTAACAAAACGACATTAATACTGATTTTTAGTAGTGGAGGGGGGGGGGTCCAGGGCTGAGCAGAGCCCACCTCCTTTGAATCCCGATCCGGACACTTTTTTTTACTTTTAACAGAGAGAAATTAACATATGTTTCATGGTTATGTTGTTTGTTGATGTTTGATGGTTATGTGATTTGATGTTATGTTATGTTGTTTGTTGGTTATGTTGTTTGTTGGTAATGAGTGTTATGTTATATTGATGTTGTTTGTTGGTTATGTTATGTTGATGTTGTTTGATGGTTATGTTGTTTGATGTTTGTTGGATATGTTGTGTTGTTATCTTATGATGATGTTGGTTGATGGTTATGTTATGTTTGATATTTGTGTTTATTATGTGATTTGATGTGGTTATGTTATGTTATGTTGTTATTGTTTCTTGGTTATGTTTTGTTGATGGTTATGCTGTTTGTTGGTTATGTTGTTTGATGGTTATATTGTTTGATGTTTGTTGGTTATGTTGTTAAATGTTGTTAGTTATGAGATGGTTATGTTGTTTGTTGGTTATGCTGTTATGTTGATGTTGTTTGATGTTTCTTTGTTTTGTTGATGGTTATGTCTTTTGTTATGCTTGCAGGACATATTTGAAATAAATGGTGTTGCTAGGCCAAATTCCCGCGTTGCTTCTAGGCAAAAATCATGTCTAGACACGTTCCCAGGTGGTCGAAGTCCCCTGCGATGTTCTTCTAGACAAAAACATGCCTCCTATACATGTCCAAACATAGATCCGCAGGTGCTTGAACTTTCCCGCGAAGCTTTTCTAGACAAAATCATGCCTCCCAGGTGGCAAGACTCCCCCACATTGCTTTCAGAGGCAACGCTGTAGCGTTGCCTATAGTAAAGGCCATACGGCTCCAATGTTTTATTATTATTTATTATTTTTTTTCCCAGAGGCAGTTCATATGGAAGGGGTCGTCGAAGAAGCTCGTCGAAGAGAGAGTTCTAGTGCCCTTTTTAATAGTCGAAAATGATTGGAGGGTAACTAGCCCCCCCCCCCCCGCGCCCATCATTCCCCCAAACACATTCAATCAAAATTTTGAGATAGCCATTTTGTTCAGTGTAGTTGATTTCCAGATAGAAAATATTTTTGAGGAGGATACTCCCCCACAGCCCTCAGGGCAGGGGTTTTAAGTTATGCCCTGGGGGCATATAAGGTTTTTATAGAAGGCGTTGTCGTAGAAACTTCAAAACAGGCTCATTCGATTGGAATTTAAAGAGCTAGTGCCCTTTTTAATAGTCGAAAGTGATTGGAGTGTAACTAGCCCCCCTCCCCCCGCCCATCATTTCCCCAAACACATCCAATTAAAATTTTCAGATAGCCATTTTGTTCAGCGTAGTTGATTTCCAGATATAAAATATTTTCGAGGACGGCACTCCCCCACAACCCTCAGGGAAAGAGTTTTAAGTTATGCCCTGGGGGCATATAAGGTTTTTATAGAAGGCGTTGTCAGTAAAGGCCACACGGCTCCAATGTTTTTTTTTTTTTCCCCCAGAGACACTTCATATGGAAGGGGTCGTCGTAGAAGCTTCAAAGGGGGCTCATTCGATTGGAAATTGAGAGTTCTAGTGCCCTTTTTAATAGTCGAAAATGATTGAAAGGCAACTAGCCCCCCCACGCCCATTATTCCCCCAAACACATCCAATTAAAATTTTGAGATAGCCATTTTGTTCAGCGTAGTTGATTTCCAAATAGAAAATATATTTTTGAGGAGGATACTCCCCCCACAACCCTCAGGGCAAGGGTTTTTAAGTTATGCTCTGGGGGCATATAAGGTTTTTATTTAAGGCGTTGTCGTAGAAACTTCAAAACATGCTCATTCGGTTGGAAATTAAAAGGCTAGTGCCCTTTTTAATAGTCGAAAGTCATTGGAGTTTAACTAGCCCCCTCCCCCCCCACGCCCATCATTTCCCCAAACACATCCAATCAAAATTTTCTGATAGCTATTTTGTTCAGCGTAGTTGATTTCCAGATAGAAAATATATTTTTGAGGAGGACACTCCCCCACAACCCTCAGGGCAAGGTTTTAAGTTATGCCCTGGGGCATATAAGGTTTATATAGAAGGCGTTGTCGCAGAAACTTCAAAACAGGCTCATTCGATTGAAATTAAAGGGCTAGTGCCCTTTTTAATAGTCAAAAGTGATTGGAGTGCAACTAGCCCCCCCCCCCCCCCCCCCCCCCATGCCCATCATTTCCCCAAACACATCCAATCAAAATTTTGAGATGGCTTTTTGTTCAGCGTAGTTGATTTCCAGATAGAAAATATATTTTTGAGGAGGACACTCCCCCAGAACCTTCAGGGCAAGGGTTTTAAGATATGCCCTGGGGGCATATAAGGTTTTTATAGAAGGCGTTGTCGTAGAAACTTCAAAAAAGCTCATTCGATTGGAAATTCAAAGGGGATAGTGCCCTTTTTAGTAGTCGAAAGTGATTGGAGGGCAACTAGCCCCCCCTCCACGCCCATAATTTCCCCAAATACATCCAATCAAAATTTTGAGATAGCCATTTTTGTTCAGCGTAGTTGATTTCCAGATAAAAAATATGTTTTTGAGGAAGACAATCCCCCCACAACCCTTAGGGCAAGGGTTTTTAAGTTATGCCCTGGGGGCATATAAGGTTTTTATAGAAGGCGTTGTCGTAGAAACTTCAAAACAGGCTCATTCGATTGGAATTTAAAGAGCTAGTGCCCTTTTTAATAGTCGAAAGTGATTGGAGTGTAACTAGCCCCCCTCCCCCCGCCCATCATTTCCCCAAACACATCCAATTAAAATTTTCAGATAGCCATTTTGTTCAGCGTAGTTGATTTCCAGATAGAAAATATATTTTTGAGGAGGGCAATCCCCCATAACCCTCAGGGCAAGGGTTTTTAAGTTATGCCCGGGGGCATATAAGGTTTTTATAGAAGGCGTTGTCGTAGAAACTTCAAAACAGGCTCATTCGATTGGAAATTATAGGGCTAGTGCCCTTTTAAAAGTCAAAAAGGATGGGAGGGCAACTAGCCCCCCCAACGACCATCATTCCCCCAAACACATCCAATCAAAATTATGAGATAGCCATTTTGTTGAGCGTAGTTGATTTCCAGATAGAAAATATATTTTTGAGGAGGACACTCCCCCACAACCCTCAGGGAAAGGGTTTTAAGTTATGCCCTGGGGGCATATAAGGTTTTTATAGAAGGCGTTGTCAGTAAAAGGCCATACGGCTCCAATGTTTTATTTTTTTTCCCCAGAGACACTTCATATGGAAGGGGTCGTCGTAGAAGCTTCAAAGGGGGCTCATTCGATTGGAAATTGAGAGTTCTAGTGCCCTTTTTAATAGTCAAAAATGATTGAAAGGCAACTAGCCCCCCCCCGCACGCCCATTATTCCCCCAAACACATCCAATCAAAATTTTGAGATAGCCATTTTGTTCAGCGTAGTTGATTTCCAAATAGAAAATATATTTTTGAGGAGGATACTCCCCCACAACCCTCAGGGCAAGGGTTTTAAGTTATGCTGTGGGGGCATATAAGGTTTTTATAGAAGGCGTTGTCGTAGAAACTTCAAAACATGCTCATTCGGTTGGAAATTAAAAGGCTAGTGCCCTTTTTAATAGTCGAAAGTCATTGGAGTTTAACTAGCCCCCTCCCCCCCCACGCCCATCATTTCCCCAAACACATCCAATCAAAATTTTCTGATAGCTATTTTGTTCAGCGTAGTTGATTTCCAGATAGAAAATATATTTTTGAGGAGGACACTCCCCCACAACCCTCAGGGCAAGGGTTTTAAGTTATGCCCTGGGGGCATATAAGGTTTATATAGAAGGCGTTGTCGCAGAAACTTCAAAACAGGCTCATTCGATTGAAAATTAAAGGGCTAGTGCCCTTTTTAATAGTCAAAAGTGATTGGAGTGCAACTAGCCCCCCCCCCCCCCCCCCCCAATGCCCATCATTTCCCCAAACACATCCAATCAAAATTTTGAGATGGCTTTTTTGTTCAGCGTAGTTGATTTCCAGATAGAAAATATATTTTTGAGGAGGACACTCCCCCAGAACCTTCAGGGCAAGGGTTTTAAGATATGCCCTGGGGGCATATAAGGTTTTTATAGAAGGCGTTGTCGTAGAAACTTCAAAAAAGCTCATTTGATTGGAAATTCAAAGGGATAGTGCCCTTTTTAGTAGTCGAAAGTGATTGGAGGGCAACTAGCCCCCCCTCCACGCCCATAATTTCCCCAAATACATCCAATCAAAATTTTGAGATAGCCATTTTTGTTCAGCGTAGTTGATTTCCAGATAAAAAATATGTTTTTTGAGGAAGACAATCCCCCACAACCCTTAGGGCAAGGGTTTTAAGTTATGCCCTGGGGGCATATAAGGTTTTTATAGAAGGCGTTGTCGTAGAAACTTCAAAACAGGCTCATTCGATTGGAATTTAAAGAGCTAGTGCCCTTTTTTTTAATAGTCGAAAGTGATTGGAGTGTAACTAGCCCCCCTCCCCCCCCGCCCATCATTTCCCAAACACATCCAATTAAAATTTTCAGATAGCCATTTTGTTCAGCGTAGTTGATTTCCAGATAGAAAATATATTTTTGAGGAGGGCAGTCCCCCATAACCCTCAGGGCAAGGGTTTTAAGTTATGCCCGGGGGCATATAAGGTTTTTATAGAAGGCGTTGTCGTAGAAACTTCAAAACAGGCTCATTCGATTGGAAATTATAGGGCTAGTGCCCTTTTTTAAAAGTCAAAAAGGATGGGAGGGCAACTAGCCCCCCCAACGACCATCATTCCCCCAAACACATCCAATCAAAATTATGAGATAGCCATTTTGTTGAGCGTAGTTGATTTCCAGATAGAAAATATATTTTTGAGGAGGACACTCCCCCACAACCCTCAGGGAAAGGGTTTTAAGTTATGCCCTGGGGGCATATAAGGTTTTTATAGAAGGCGTTGTCAGTAAAGGCCATACGGCTCCAATGTTTTAATTTTTTTTTCCCCAGAGACACTTCATATGGAAGGGGTCGTCGTAGAAGCTTCAAAGGGGGCTCATTCGATTGGAAATTGAGAGTTCTAGTGCCCTTTTTAATAGTCAAAAATGATTGAAAGGCAACTAGCCCCCCCCGCACGCCCATTATTCCCCCAAACACATCCAATCAAAATTTTGAGATAGCCATTTTGTTCAGCGTAGTTGATTTCCAAATAGAAAATATATTTTTGAGGAGGATACTCCCCCACAACCCTCAGGGCAAGGGTTTTAAGTTATGCTCTGGGGGCATATAAGGTTTTTATAGAAGGCGTTGTCGTAGAAACTTCAAAACATGCTCATTCGGTTGGAAATTAAAAGGCTAGTGCCATTTTTAATAGTCGAAAGTGATTGGAGTTTAACTAGCCCCCTCCCCCCCCCCCCCCCCCCCCCCCACGCCCATCATTTCCCCAAACACATCCAATCAAAATTTTCGGATAGCTATTTTGTTCAGCGTAGTTGATTTCCAGATAGAAAATGTATTTTTGAGGAGGACACTCCCCCACAACCCTCAGGGCAAGGGTTTTAAGCTATGCCCTGGGGGCATATAAGGTTTATATAGAAGGCGTTGTCACAGAAACTTCAAAACAGGCTCATTCGATTGGAAATTAAAGGGCTAGTGCCCTTTTTAATAGTCAAAAGTGATTGGAGTGCAACTAGCCCCCCCATGCCCATCATTTCCCCAAACACATCTAATCAAAATTTTGAGATAGCCATTTTGTTCAGCGTAGTTGATTTCCAGATAGAAAATATATTTTTGAGGAGGACACTCCCCCAGAACCTTCAGGGCAAGGGTTTTAAGATATGCCCTGGGGGCATATAAGGTTTTTATAGAAGGCGGTGTCGTAGAAACTTCAAAAAAAAGCTCATTCGATTGGAAATTCAAAGGGATAGTGCCCTTTTTAGTAGTCGAAAGTGATTGGAGGGAAACTAGCCCCCCCTCCACGCCCATAATTTCCCCAAATATATCCAATCAAAATTTTGAGATAGCCATTTTTGTTCAGCGTAGTTGATTTCCAGATAAAAAATATGTTTTTGAGGAGGACAATCCCCCACAACCCTTAGGGCAAGGGTTTTAAGTTATGCCCTGGGGGCATATAAGGTTTTTATATAAGGCGTTGTCGTAGAAACTTCAAAACAGGCTCATTCGATTCGAATTTAAAGAGCTAGTGCCCTTTTTAATAGTCGAAAGTGATTGGAGTGTAACTAGCCCCCCCCCCCCCCACGCCCATCATTTCCCCAAACACATCCAATTAAATTTTCAGATAGCCATTTTGTTCAGCGTAGTTGATTTCCAGATAGAAAATACATTTTTGAGGAGGGCAGTCTCCCACAACCCTCTGGGCAAGGGTTTTAAGTTATGCCCGGGGGGCATATAAGGTTTTTATAGAAGGCGTTGTCGTATAGAAACTTCAAAACAGGCTTATTCGATTGGAAATTAAAGGGCTAGTGCCCTTTTTAATAGTCGAAAGTGATTGGAGTGTAAATAGCCCCCTCCCCCCACGCCCATCATTTCCCCAAACACATCCAATCAAAATTTTCTGAAAGCTATTTTGTTCAGCGTAGTTGATTTCCAGATAGAAAATATATTTTGGAGGAGGACACTCCCCCACAACCCTCAGGGCAAGGGTTTTAAGTTATGCCCTGGGGGCATATAAGGTTTATATAGAAGGCGTTGTCGCAGAAACTTCAAAACAGGCTCATTCGATTGGAAATTAAAGGCCTAGTGCCCTTTTTAATAGTCGAAAGTGATTGGAGTGCAACTAGCCCCCCCCCCCCATGCCAATCATTTCCCCAAACACATCCAATCAAAATTTTGAGATAGCCATTTTGTTCAGCGTAGTTGATTTCCAGATAGAAAGTATATCTTTGAGGAGGACACTCCCCCACAACCCTCAGGGCAAGGGTTTTAAGTTATGCCCTGGGGGCATATAAGGTTTTTATAGAAGGCGTTGTCAGTAAAGGCCATACGGCTCCAATGTTTTATTTTTTTTCCCCCAGAGACACTTCATATGGAAGCGGTCCTCGTAGAAGCTTCAAAGGGGGCTCATTCGCTTGGAAATTGAGAGTTCTAGTGCCCTTTTTAATAGTCGAAAATGATTGAAAGGCAACTAGCCCCCCCCACGCCCATCATTCCCCCAAACACATCCAATCAAAATTTTGAGATAGCCATTTTGTTCAGCGTAGTTGATTTCCAAATAGAAAAATATATTTTTGAGGAGGATACTCCCCCACAACCCTCAGGGCAAGGGTTTTAAGTTATGCTCTGGGGGCATATAAGGTTTTTATAGAAGGCGTTGTCGTAGAAACTTCAAAACATGCTCATTCGGTTGGAAATTAAAAGGCTAGTGCCCTTTTTAATAGTCGAAAGTGATTGGAGTGTAACTAGCCCCCCCCCACGCCCATCATTTCCCCAAACACATCCGATCAAAATTTTCTGATAGCTATTTTGTTCAGCGTAGTTGATTTCCAGATAGAAAATATATTTTTGAGGAGGACACTCCCCCACAACCCTCAGGGCAAGGGTTTTAAGTTATACCCTGGGGGCATATAAGGTTTTTATAGAAGGCGTTGTCGCAGAAACCTCAAAACAGGCTCATTCGATTGGAAATTAAAGGGCTAGTGCCCTTTTTAATAGTCGAAAGTGATTGGAGTGCAACTAGCCCCCCCCCCATGCCCATCATTTCCCCAAACACGTCCAATCAAAATTTTGAGATAGCCATTTTTTTCAGCGTAGTTGATTTCCAGATAGAAAATATATTTTTGAGGAGGACACTCCCCCAGAACCTTCAGGGCAAGAGTTTTAAGATATGCCCTGGGGGCATATAAGGTTTTTATAGAAGGCGTTGTCGTAGAAACTTCAAAAAAAGCTCATTCGATTGGAAATTCAAAGGGATAGTGCCCTTTTTAGTAGTCGAAAGTGATTGGAGGGCAACTAGCCCCCCCTCCACGCCCATAATTTCCCCAAATACATCCAATCAAAATTTTGTTTTGAGATTGCCAATTTTGTTCAGCGTAGTTGATTTCCAGATAAAAAAATATGTTTTTGAGGAGGACAATCCCCCACAACCCTTAGGGCAAGGGTTTTAAGTTATGCCCTGGGGTATATAAGGTTTTAATAGAAGGCGTTGTCGTAGAAACTTCAAAACAGGCTCATTTGATTGGAAATTAAAGGGCTAGTGCCCTTTTTAATAGTCGAAAATGATCGGAGGGCAACTAGCCCCCCTTCACGTCCATCATTCTCCCAAACACATCCAATCAAAATTTTGAGATAGCCATTTTGTTCAGCGTAGTTGATTTCCAGATAGAAAATATATTTTTGAGGAGGACACTCCCCCAGAACCTTCAGGGTAAGGGTTTTAAGATATGCCTGGGGGCATATAAGGTTTTTATAGAAGGCGGTGTCGTAGAATCTTAAAAAAAGGTTCATTCGATTGGAAATTCCGAGGGCTAGTGCCCTTTGTAACAGTCGAAAGTGATTTGAGGGAAACTAACCCCCCTCTCACGCCCACCTTTTCCCCAAACACATCCAATCAAAATTTTAAGACAGCCATTTTATTAAACGTAGTTTTAAGTTCTGGAAATTAGGTCTTTGAGGATCACAACTCCCCCAAAGCCCTCAGGGCAAGGGTTGTAATTTAAGGATTCTCCGAATCCTTCATATTATTGCTTATGGAAGGGATGCTCGTATAAACTTTAGAGAGGGCTTATTTGATTGAAAATTGAAAGTTCTTGTTCACTTTTTAAGAGTCAAAAGAGATTGAAGGGCAACTAGCCCCTCTCCCTCCTTCACGCCCTAATGCATCAGGTAAAAATTTTGAGATAGGAATTTTGTTAAAATAGTTCAAAGTTCTGATAACAAAAAACTCCGGTGTCGACACAGCCCACCAGGGCCCAGGGGTAGGCGTTGTAATTTATGCCCTGGGTCATAACTTATTAAGGGGGGCTTATAAATTATGGGAAGGGTTTTGTATGGGAAGAACACATAGGAAATCTATTATAATTATCCAATATAAGGTTAAAATACATACTCTGTGATAAATGTAAAATTGCTTTGGCACACAAATTCCTATTAAGGTTAATTCCAAACAGTCGTGATCCCTTTGTGTCAGCAAGTCAAATGGTCTAAACCCCCTTATTGGAGCTATTTTTCAATCCATTCATTGTTGTCAATCGCTGTCCACAAGTTATGCAAGCTGTCTATTGTTCATATATAAGGTTTTTATTAAAGAGGTAATCGTATAGACTTTGAAAAAAGCCCCATTCAATTTAAATTGAAAGCTCTAGATCCGTTTTTGAAAGTCAAGAATAATCGGACAGTAAGCACCCCCCCCCCCCCCCCGTGCCATAAAAACTTGAAACTTTTTGCAATCAAAAACGAACAAAAATTAATTAAAAAAAAAACTTTCCGAAAAATAAGTTTTTCAAAGAAAAGTAAAGGCCATTTTAAACTTAAGCTCAGGAGATACAAATACCTGTTAAAATTCAAACTCAAAACGACCAGAAATTACTATTAAAGAATAAATGAAACCCAAAACGACCAAAAAATAAATAAACAATCATAGCAAAAAACATACAACAAGTAATAATATAAATGAATAAATAGATCTTAAAGCGAGTAATGCTTAGATTGAATATGAAAATCAAGCTTAAAACGAAAACAAATATTTTGCTATTAAAGTATAAATGAAACTTAAAACGAACAGAAATTAAATAAACAATCAATGCAAAGAAACATACAATATATATTAATGTAAATGAATAAATAAATCTTAAAACGAGAGTGAAAATTAAATTGAATATGCAAATCAAGTTTGAATCGAATAAAAATAACTACAAACAAGAGTTTGGGTATCATCTCACTGCAGAAGCCTAAAACCTGCTACCTCATTGGCGCTTTACTGACAACGAATTATATTACAAATATAATTCGTAAAAAACCTAAACCCCTTCTTTAACTGTAAAAACCTAAAGCCTTCTGCGTCATTGATGTTTCACTGAAAACGAATTACTCGTATATTACAAATTCATTACTTTCCAGTTCTTACAGCATTGAAAATGAAAATAAAAATTACAGTGCAAAAAAAATCTTGAACTGATGGATCTTTCAACAATTAATATCATTATATATCTAATATTAAATTTGATTTTGTTTATACTTTCCAAGACTGTTCAAGACTCATATAGTTTTGCCATCTTTTTAAACTCTGCCATTTTTTGTAACTAATCGTGTTAGTTTGTTATGAAAACATTCTATCGATTCTAGACATTTCTATTTGAGCGGAAAACTGCACCTCAAACTTTGTGGAACATGAATTTTCTTGCATGAAACATCAAAATATATTAAAATGTCAAGTTTCGGAGTGTTCCATCACTCGCAAGCAAGTGCCATTGGTATTTTTGAATACGCATGGTCAATTTAGGGGTGGAGGATAGGTTAATTCTCGTAGCAGCCCCATTCCGTCGTGGTATGTTTCACATTTTCAACACCTGGCGTCCGGACTATCATATAATCTACCAAGCATACAACTACCCCAAATCAGTATCAATATATAAATGAAACCCAAAACGAACAAAAATTAAAAAAAAAATATTAGAGTCAAAGTCAAAACGAGCATAAATTAATGTGAGTAGGGTTCAAAACCCCTATGCTTTCTAAAAGCCAGAATATAATTTGTACTTTACTGAAAAAAAATTCAAATGAGTTTACTGAAAAAAAATTTGCATTGTCAATTTTAATATACATATGCTGATATTTATTCCCTAAAATCTTGATTAATTTTTGATTTCTTAAAGTTACAAAAGTGAAAATATTTCAAAGAATTGTTTTCAGTAAAGCGCCAATGACGCGGTAGGTTTTAGGCTTCTGCAGTGAGACGATACCCAATCTCTTGTTTGTGTAGTTATTTTTATTCGATTCAAACTTGATTTGCATATTCAATTTAAGTGTCACTCGTTTTAAGATTTATTTATTCATTTACATTAATATATATTGTATGTTTGTTCGCATTGATTGTTTATTTAATTTCTGCTTGTTTTAAGTTTCATTTATACTTTAATAGCAAAATATTTGTTTTCGTTTTAAGCTTGATTTTCATATTCGAAGAAAAGTAAAGGCCATTTTAAACTTAAGCTCAGGAGATACAAATACCTGTCAAAATTCAAACTCAAAACGACCAGAAATTACTATTAAAGAATAAATGAAACCCAAAACGAACAGAAATTAAATAAACAATCATAGCAAAAAACATACAACAAGTAATAATATAAATGAATAAATAGATCTTAAAGCGAGTAATGCTTCGATTTTCATATCGAAGATCTTAAAGCGAGTTTTAAACAGATATTCTAAAAATATTTTAATAATTTAGTAAATCGACTCCTTATATGCATGCGGTGAATAATGCTATTTCAGGATTGACATGTAAAAAATTTGCGGCACAATATAACTGAAATAGCATGCATATATTTAGGCTAATGACATACAGGAACCTTCAGGGTGTTACAAATTTTATAGGCCTGTATACAATTCAAAAATTACCAGTTTTATTGGAACTCAAACATCGTCTGCGGGACATGTACTCCACTCTAAGTGAACCTAGATCAACCCAACTTTTTGGATATCTCTCTCACTATGATTCTGTTTGTGTGTCGTGTCTGTGCGTGTATTGATTCCTATAAAAATTTGTTAACTCGATATAAAATATATCCCCAAAATAATTTATGGAGTTACCATACGAAGGTCAAAACTATGGCTCGTGAGGGGATCGAACCCTCGACCTTCGCGTTATTAGCACGACGCACCTTCGTATGGTAACTCCATAAGTTATTTTAGGGATATATTTTATATCGAGTTAACAAATTTTTATAGGAATCAATACGCGCACAGACACGACACACAAACAGAATCATAGTGAGAGAGATATCCAAAAAGTTGGGTTGATCTAGGTTCACTTAGAGTGGCGCGCCACTCTAAGTATATTGTGCCGCAAATTTTTTACATGTCAATCATGAAATAGCATTATTCACCGCATGCATATAAGGAGTCGATTTACTAAATTATTAAAATATTTTTAGAATATCTGTCTAAAACTTACGTCGATAATCACAGCTAGGTTGTCAGATTCCTTCTCTGCTTTGGAATGGGGTGCGAGACGAATTACAGTTGATCTTTTTGCATTCAATGATTCAATTAATCCCGTCTCAGTCTTATCCAGAGTTTCATCCCAATTTTGCGCGTTTTTGCTGCGATGCTTGATCAACAACATTCTAAAATGACACAATTTAATTAGGTACTTCAATTTTTACTTATTCAGAATATAAATGGAGGGCACTGGGCCTAACAATTCCATAGTACCAAACACAAAAAGTTGACAATTATAGATTTTTTTTTTATATGCATAGCTTTCAAAACTTTTTATATACCTAAATTGCGAAATACTTAAAATCATAAAAGCCCCTTTACGCTAAAGTTTTTTTTTTTTTAGCACTTTCAAAAAGAGGTATCTATTCTAATTAACCGGGCTTTGTGATTCAAGAGTTCGTGATTTGAACAAAATTCGAACTTTAGCGTAAAGAGCGAGGTATTGACTAGGGGGTAAACCCCTTAATACATGTGATAAAAACATATAAATATAGAAGTTTCGTTATGTAAGTTAATTCGTAAGTTAATTCATAACTCAATTTTGAGAAAGCTATTTTTAGCCAACAAATTTGTAAACATGCTCTTCTTAATCAGATAGTGAGAAAACATCCCTTTACAGGTAGAAGAACGTAGTGATTTGATTATTTTATTGGTGAAACTACCCGTCCTGTTTGAATATTAACACCTTTCTTCAGGTGGAAAGGATGAAAAACGATTTGATTATTTTTATAGCGAAACTGACTGGCCCTGTTTTTGAATATTTACTGAAATTTGATGAAAAAAAACAGGGACTTTTTAATTAGAATAGGAAGCTTTTTTGAAAGCGCTAACAGCTTTAGCGTAAAGAGCAAGATATTGATGAGAGGGGCGACCTTTCATATCTGACGAAACTAATATGCAAATTCTATTTTAATTTTTCATATACAATGAGCCAAAATCAAAGTGAACCTGCCTCTCTCTTTTTTGAATATTTACTAAAATTGAAACACATGGACTGTTTAATTAACATATGAAGCTTTTTAAAAGAGCTAACAGCACAGTAAAAAAAAAGTGTAAGTAAGGAAATTCTTCCTTTACTTAATGGCGAGATATACCGGGAGTAAAACACGATGTATTTGAAATACCAAAATAAAGTTCCTTCTTTAATTCTGACTCCTATAATTAAGCTAAATCTAGTTTCAAAAATGAAAAAGTCCTTAATCAGCAAAGAAAAGAAACTGCAGTCTTTGGATTTCGCTAAGACAGTGAGCAATAAGAAAAGTGCTACGCACAATATTTCTAAGGAAGTTTAAAACGATAAGAACCGTGTGAACGCCTAAATCATCAAAAATATTTAAGACGTATTATTGGACGAGGGTTCGCGTCCTTGGGCCACGTAAGCCAATGGCAGGCAGTCCCTACAGCGCAGGACGAAAGAACTGCGTTTGGGAGTGGGGTAAATGTGTTTTTTAATTTGAATCTTAAGTCAGACCTGATACGATTAGTACCGCAAATAATCTCGGTCACAATAATTGTCATTGAAGTAACCCGTTGCTGTACAACTAAGCATGTAAGTTCAATAAATCTATTGTCTTTTTGTATGTATTTGTTTCGTTTATATGTCTGCGTCTAGTCCGATAGTGGGTAATTAGTTCGCAAGTCTCCAAAGTAAATGCTCCCAGAGGAATCTGATCTCCAGATAGCTCAAGAAAGAAGAAGCCACATTTGTATGTCTACATATTCAATTTTCTCTCATTAATTGAGAGCGGCGCTAGCCTAGTTGACACAATCTCCAGCGCTATAAGTGGCGCTATAAGAGAAATTTCTATCACCACAGTAGCGAATCTTCATTACCACAATATAAAATTCTTTTATCGCTACAAATGGCGCGTGTCGGAAATTGGAGGAAGACTGCGAACTAGTTGGGCTGTTTAAACTTTGTAATTTGGATTTGATTGTTGGAGAGATACAGACATATAAATAGATTGATTAGGCCTATTGCCGCTAAGCTACTACAGGGAAACCCTTTAGAATATCTCATAGGAGATAATAGCCTACCCCAAAATAGGTTAAGTAAAATTTTAATTTGATACAAACGCAAAAAAAAAAAAAATATGGACGACCTAAACGATTTATTAATAGTGCAAAAGTTAGTCGCAAAAAATATAGAGATTGCAAAATCTATCCCGGAATACAATGGTCAGTCAGACATTGACGAATTTAATATCCAATTGACCCAGTTTGTACAATTAACAAAAACAGACGTTGGAGCGTTAAAAGACATGCTGCTTCTACGATTAAGAGGCCAGGCCTTAACCTTTCTGAAACAGGTCGAACATACCATAGGAAATAACGCCAACTTGCCAATAAATACGGTTGATGACTTGTTAAAAGCATTCAAAGAGAGATTTATAGAAACCAGTTCAATAAATAAATTAAAACATGGAGTAGTGAACTTTGATTTTTCACAAAATATAAGGGAATATCTGGATAATATACGCATTTCTGTAGAAGCAAAATACGGAAGTGGTTCTGGGCAACTGTATGAAAAAGTCATACTAAATACCTTTTTGCAAGGGCTACCCCCAAAACTATATAGAGTAGTAATATCCAAGAATATTCAGACGTTGGATCTTGCAGTCCAAGAGGTAGAACGATTAATCGAAGTTGATAAAATGGTTGCTAATCATAGTAATGCAAAAATAAATAACTTAGGCGACTCAAACGCGAAACCCAATCTTCAAGGGCGATCAAGCATCCCCCAATTTTTTTTCAAGGGATAACTCCCCAGTAGCACAAAGAAACAAAACGCCAGAACCCGCTAGGCAGAAACCAGTACGTTTTCAGCCCATTAACCCTACAATAATAAGGTGCTATAACTGCAATCGTGTTGGCCACATAGCAAGAGAGTGCCACTACGTCACCAATCCCATACCAAGAAATGCTGTCGGTAATACGCAAAATTACGGTAACCATTTGTTCAGAAGAACAAATTTTAGCACCGGTCGTGCAATAGGCTATAGCCAGGGGGGATTGCGCCAATCAGTACCTTATAATGCGTACCAACCAAAATTTGTATAGCCCTTTCCCCAACAGGCAAATTAATTACCGGTTTGAAAACCCAAATACTCGCCAAGGTCAATATAATGCGAGAATGCAATATAGAAATCATGAAAATTTGCCGAAGAGAAATGAAAATTTTACAAGCCAACGGCACTGGCAGTCAGCGCCAGCAAATGGCACTGACACGAGACATCCACGTTACCATAATAATACATGGCAAAGACAGACAGACGTAAATCATTTAAATATGCCTACGGAACCTAATACGTCTGAATATCTATTACAGGCACCGACAAATGAAATAAATTCTCAGGGAAACGCTTCAGGCCCCTCAGAAACATAAGTTGGACCCAGAGGGTGCCAGGGATATTTAATAGGTCCAAAACAATACTAGTGCCTTCTTGTAGTGATATTATTAACAAGTTACCTATATTTAATGATTTTTGTGTAGAAAACGTTTACTTTACGGCCTTAGTTGACAGTGGAGCTACTGTAAATATCATAAACTCTTGCGTATTTAATATGTTGCCTCTGCACATTAGGCGACAAAAGAACCCTAATAATCCCAATTTAACAAGCGTTACAGGTCATAAATTAAATGCAAAAAGGGTCAATTTGCCTAAACGTAAAAAGAGACAATAGAACCTTCATGACAAATTTTTATATGTGACAATCTCCCATATGAAGCTATTATAGGGGCAAATTTTCTAAGGTCTAATAGAATACTATTAGACGTAGCCAACGAGAAGCTTGTATACCCAGCTAAGGTGGGGGAAGAAATTTCTACCTTAAGAAATCGTAACAGAGGTTACGAAGATAACATAACAGTAAACAAAAGTCCTAGTGGTATAGTGGCGAAGTATTTTGAACCTCATGTCTCGCAAAGACATGGCATAATTGGAAATTTATTCAATTACCCTAAGAGATATTGCAGAAATGAAGTATATTTAAATAATAACAGTATTGAAGCCGCGAAAATAAAAATAGGAGATATGCGACAGTACAGATCAAATGAAATTAAGAAAATAGTGGAATTGTGGAAAAACATAATAAAACCCAACGTGACGCCGCAAGATGCCGCAATGGCGCAGCATAGCGCCAGTATGAATCTAATAAACAATGAAAATGAAGAGAAATATTACGGATTTGCGATAAGGAAAACAAAAATCCCTCCCAAAACGATGCAAAAAAATCCAAATATCACAAATGATCGAGCCAATAATTAGCAAATCAGAAATATGGTTTGCGACACCGTCTGAAATACCTGAAAATCTGTTATGCGAGGAACAGATTATATCTTATGACAAAGGGGAAGGTTTTATTTGGGTAACCAATAACCATGAAAATGATACAATTACAATTAAAAAGGGGACGTGTTTAGTCCAAATCGAGGTTTTAACGGAAAATGATTTAAATAAATGGGAAAATTCTAAAAGAAACCTAGTTAACGGTATTAAAACTTCAAATAACGAATATCCTTTGACTAAATCGCAATTTTTAAACAAATTTAAAATGGATCATATTACGGATATGGAACTTAAGAAAAAATTATGCGAATTATTATGGAAATTTAAGGATGTATTTTCTGCATCTGAAAATGATATCGGGCTGATTCCATTTTATGAGCATTCAATTTTGACGACTGGTAATCCCGTAGCAAAACAGCCATATCGTGTGCCATATAAGCACAAAGAGTGATTAAAAAATAAAATCCATGAATTAGAAAGAAACGAAATTATACGCCCAAGTATAAGTCCGTATAGTGCACCAGTGATCTTAGTACCAAAAAAGAATGGAGATCTTAGACTCGTAGTAGATTATAGGGCTCTCAACAAACAAGTAGTTAGCGATAAATTTCCTCTACCAAGAATAGACGAAATTCTTGACTCAATTTCAAGCAAAAAACTAAATTTTTACTTCTTTGGACCTTACCCAAGGCTACCACCAAGTGAAAATAGCCGAAAAAGATGTCCATAAAACTGCATTTTCAGCATCCGAATATGGATCTTATGAATACTTGAGAGTACCATTTGGGCTTAAAACAAGTTCAAGCGCGTTATGTAGACCCCTATTGCACCTGTTAAGAGGATTAAAGAATATAATTCATTTTGTTGATGATATTATATGCGTGGGGGAAAACACTGAGCAACACTTAGCAACTTTAGCTAAGGTGTTCGAGAAGTTCAGGCAAGGCAATTTAAAATGCCGGCCTGAGAAAGTAAATTTATTTCAATCCAAAATTAAATTTTTAGGAGTAGTAGTAACCCAGGGAGAGATATCCCCAGACCCTGATAAAATAAGATGTGTTGAAAACCTCAAGCCCCCCCAGAACTATGAAAGAATTAAGGGGAATTTTAGGACTTACTGGCTACTTTAGAAAATTCGTACGCAATTATGCCCAAATTGCGATACCCCTCACGGAATTAACCAAAGGAAACTCCAATAATGTCATCTGGTCCCAGGAAGCTCAAACTTCCCTAGACCAACTCAAAAAGGTGCTCACTTCTGAACCAATTTTATCACTCCCTGATTTCGAAAACGGAAAATTCATCGTTACCACTGATGCTAGTTCAAAAGGCATAGGCGCAATTCTTTCCCAAATAATCCCGGTAGAAAACCCTAACCCTCTACAGGGAACGCCTAAACAAATAGAAAAAGTTATATGCTATTCAAGTAAAACCTTATCAAAAGGCGAAAGTAGTTATTCCGCCACAAACTTAGAATTACTATCTATTATCTACCACTTGGACAAATTTAGGCATTATTTAATTGGTAGAAAATTTATATTACGATCAGACCATAAAAGCTTGCAGCACCTGCGCACATTAAAAACCCCACGGGCATTCTAGCTAGATGGATTATGAAAATCCAAGACCTAGATTATGAATTTGAACATTTAAAGGGAAAACAAAACGCAGCTTGCGACTTTTTGAGTAGATATCCAGAAAATAGTCCATCGGAAACTGAAGAAAATGAAGTTAATGCTATTAATGCTAAGAGCAATCATGGATGTAAGAAAAACAAAGTCAAAGACGCAGTAAAAGAAAATAAGATTAACTATTGTCCCTTATCTTTGGAAAATATAAAAAGAAAGCAAAAAAAGGACGAAATGTGTGTAGCACTAATTAATTATTTTGTGAATGATGAGGCGTTACCGGATAAATTCAAAACTCTTAGAAAAGAGATAGATAATTTTTACTACGACCTTGATGAAGAAATACTGTGTAGAATCGTGACTGCTGAGACAAATAGAAACCAAACCTCGATAATACCTGTGTTACCACAAAACTTGATAGGGCCTGCATTTGAATATTTTCATTCGGACACAGGTGGACCTTTAGGAGTTATGAAAACGTTCCATAAGTTAAAACAATACTTTTACGTACAATCGGCACTGACAAAACTTAAAGAATTTGTAAGTACATGCGAAGCATGTAATTTGAGAAAAATCCCCCCAGCTTATCCAAATCCTCCAATGGGAAGGGTCCCAGTAGCAAAAGTACCCCTTCGATATTATCTCATTTGACCTATACGGGACAAGTGGAGGCTTACCTGTTTCTAGCAGAGGTAATACTTGTATTCTTTCGGTTGTGGATCATTTTTCCGGATTTACTTTTGCAAAAGCATTAAAAAATCAAGGTGCTTATGCCACAAGTAAGGCATTAGCAAAATTATTTTTACAATTTGGCATTCCTAATAAAATTTTGAGTGACAACGGGAGCAATTTTGTTGCAAAAGTAACAAAAGATTTAATGAGTTTCCTTAATATAGAGAAAATGGTGACAGCGCCGTACCATCCACAAGCTAATGGCAAAATAGAAAACAGACATAAAATATTTTCGAACGTTCTAAGTATTTATACAAAAGACAATAGGAGCGACTGGGATAAATTCTTACCTTATTTAACCAACGTAATCAACACTGCTTATTCCGAAACAACCAGAGACAATCCATTTTATTTACTTTTTGGTCGAGATTTTAGAATCCCGTATGATGAGATTATTGAATCTCGGCAATATTATAACGACTCAGAAGATTATAAACAAGAATTCATAAATAGGATGAGGAAAACTTATAAAATAGTTAGGCAAGAGTTGGAAAAATGTAAAATAAACCAAGAACTAAGAAACCAACCCAAAGTTAAGGGGAATATAGATTTCAAAGTAGGAGACTTCGTTTACCTAAAGAACGAGGCGAAAACGGAAGGAAAAAAACTTTCCAACAAATATTCTGGGCCGTACAGAATAGTCAAAAAGTACGATAATGAATATACCTTTAAAATGGAAAACCCCGATAGTGGAAAAACTTACAAGGCGCATGTTAGCCGAATAAAAACAGCCAAATTTCCAGAGAGATGGGTATCCCATCCCTCTTCGACTGATTCGTCAGATTCGGAAAATGAGCCCCCTAGGTCAAGATTGGCAGAGCTAAAACTTTCAATTTTAAACAAGATTATTTTGAAAATGAAAGTGATGAACAAAACTTCGAAGAATTTTTGGCTATGGAAAATCTAGTTGTTCCAGAGAAAAAATCCCTAATACCAGTAAGAATAAGAACGCCAAAAACTCCAAAAAGCTATTCATCGGCGAGCGCGGGAGAGATTTAGATTATACAATATCTCCAAAAACCCAATTCTTCCCCGATAGAATCTCGACCCCATGTCCCCCCAAAAGATTTCCAGACGATATGGTTTCCCCTACAACACCAATAGAAAGGCCCCTGTCTTTACAGGAAGAATTAAACAGAGCTGTAGAAACCCCCGGTATTACTGTAAAGAAAACTCCTCCCAAAGATTTAACTAAAACAAACCTGCGAGAAGCTATGGATTTAATAAATTTTCCCATAAAAACGAGTCAAAGTACATTGCCCGGGAATAAAACTCCAAAGGATGACCAGCAAGGTCAATATCATGATATAACTGTGTCCAAGGTCAAACCTAAACACGACTGGACGTGGACTTCACGGAGGGAATCCCTATTGCAAAGAGTGCCCCATCCCCCTGAAGACATGGCCTTCAAACAATGGAGGAACCCCGCAAAAACTATTGATTCCTCCCAAAGCTCTCAAGAATCTTTCAAATCCCCCGAGTTGAGAACTCAAGGCGAGGACTTAGAGAATAAACCTTCTACTTCCAGAGGAGTAGAAATTTACGAAGGAAGGGCAGGTGACACCTCAAAAAGTGCCACCTCTAAAAGTTCTAATCCGGATTCGTCGGAAAACAGTTCAGAAGAGTCTGATGGTGAATCAGACCAAATAGTAGCTAAAGAAATAGGGAAATCAAGGCCGACCTCAGCAGCCGCACACGGGAAACAAACGAAATTAAAAGGGCAAGAATTTTTGAAAAAACAATACAAAAAGTTTGACCTTATTTCGCTAGACAAACCGAAAAAGAAAAAACCGCAAGAAACAGAGGAGAAAATAACGACACAGTCAGGTAGAACGGTTTTAAAAAACCTGACAGATGGAAATATCCCTAATTAATGTAAAGACAAATTTCAAAGATATGAATTTAACACCATAATAAATTCAAAAGTGTGCAAGTAAAGTTAACCAAGTCAATATTAATGAAAAAAAAAAAATAAAATAATACGAGTAATGTCAAAACGTTGACGATCACAGAAAATAACCAAAGGGTAGGAAGCTAGTGGTCTACTGAAAACGACAAATCGCGTTGGACCACGTCTTGTGGGAAGCCCGGGGAGGAACTCAAGGCCCATGATTGTTTTTTGTAATTTTTTTTTGTGTAAACGATCGTAGGAAGGAATATTTCTCAGTCCTTCAAGTGTAAGAAATTAGTATTCTTATGCCAATCAGGGCCAGTCAAAGCAATACTTAAAGGTTGAATAGAAACTTCAGTGAGCTAAGTTTTCGTTTTTGGATCTGAATGCTTTGAAAGAGAAACAGAGAGTTTACTTTCTTGTAGCTCCTTGGCGAAAAAATTTAATTTCATTAGTTTATATCTATGACGTATACAATAACAGAGAGATCACTGTTCTATAGTTCTGTGACAAAAATGTTCTTTAATTCCATTGGTTTATCTATGAAATATATTGTGCTCTAATTTTTGTGACATATTTTCTGAAGTCAGTCACGTTATATCTTACCTATACTGACTCAGGTCCCCTTGGATTTTCTATGAAAAATCGACCCATGTCCTAACCAAGATGGATATTATCAAAAACAAAAATCCGATCCGAACTTTATCTATAGTTGGCTATCGGTACGTTTATATGTAGAATTTCACGGCGGATGTGAAATTATATCTCAATAATAATATGGAAAATTTTAAAACCATTTAATCAGTTAAGATATATGGATTGAAACCCTGTGTATGTCCAATGGCGACTAAGTAAAACCCACAAGGAATTCCCTATTAATTTGAAGGTGTTTCTCGCTTAACGGATTCTAATAAGACTTTAATATAATATTTATTTATTTAGTGCTGAAGGATTTGCTCAAACAATAGCCTTCTAAAAAGATATTGATGTCAGTTCTTCATTATGCTTATATTCTTTGCCAAGCATTAACTGGAATCTACGGAGGCAAGCTTGGAAATCCTGCATCTAATGACCTTATTCGAAAAGCGAATATGATGCACCAATGTTGACTTGTAATTACGGAAAATCCAAGAGAAGAACATGGGGAAACAAAGAAGAACACCTTTGCATTTCAGCCGTTAAACCCGGAGCCCCATGAGAACGTCTAAGCCAAGAAATAGGGAAGACATCAGAAAACTAGTGGGTATAGAGGTCTCCACTAGTCCTTGTTATGTCTTGTTCCCTCATTGTAGTACTGTTTGCGTAAAACCGTGTGGTTATGACGCTGCAACATGCGTTTCTTAAACAGCACGGACTTGCGTGAACAATGAAGGCATGAAATAAGTCGTAAAATTAGACCTCAAACTTAATAATGTAGGGTAAATAACGTTTATTTAATAAGTATTGAAGAAGTATATAAGCCCTTTATCGATGTTTCCGTTCTCAAAACAAATTTGAAAACATCTCTGTTTTAAATTTTTAAATTTTCATTGTGAGTACTAATATCAGTGTATTTATTTAATTCTGTCTCATAGCTAAGAAATTATAACCCAATTAATGCGTGAATTATTGTATATGTATTTACTTCAAAGAACATGTGATTCTGCCGCGTTGTTTTTATTACAGGAAAGTAAATGGACACTTGGTCATTGAGTATTACAATGAGCTGCCCAGTACAGATACGACCCAGTAGCATCTATTTTTCATCATATCTCAACCAACGAAGAGTACTCACCATAACTCCAGGCAACTTCCATCCCAGTTTCGTCTACGAAAACAACAGTTACCTTTGATCGTCGTTTCTTCGACCATGAACCATATTACGTATCAGGTAACACTATATTTGAACCTCAGTATCAAGTGCCTTAACGAACTATATAATCACATAAATGCTGAGAACCCCATCGATCAGAACAAGATAAACAATATTTAACGATATTCGAAGTTAAATGATATGTAAAGACATTTGAAGATATTTGAAGCTGAAATTAAAGACAATTTGAAGTTTAATTCTGAGAACTCCATCGATCAGCACACGATAAAAGATATTTGAAGTTAAATGACACTTAAAGACATTTGAAGATATTTGAAGATGAAATTAAAGACAATTTGAAGTTTAATTCTGAGAACTCCATCGATCAGCACACGATAAACGATATTTGAAGTTAAATGACACTTAAAGACATTTGAAGATATTTGAAGCAGAAACTAAAGACAATTTGAACTTTAACTCTGAGAACACCATCGAGCAGTACAAGATAAACGATATTTAACGATATTTGAAGTTAGATGATAGTTGAAGAGGTTCGAAGTTGAATTTAAAGACAATATATTAAGAGAGTCACTATAGTAGGACGACAACCCGTTTCAAAAGGCACAAATGAACAATTTTACGCGAGAATACATTCTCTATGTGCCTCTAAAATCCTAAAAAAATGATATGCTGAGAAGAAAAACACCAACACCTGCAGTGGGAAGAATCATTTCTTAGTTGACTATTAGAACGATATTTAAAGGTCATTTCCCAGTTGACTATTGGGGAAAACTTACCGTGTAAAGACAACTAGAATCGAACTGTTCCATGAAGAAACCATAACGTAAGTGCTTCGAAATTTTCGCCAGGACAAAAGGAGTGAAGGACAGTAATTTACAACAAAAGGGTGTAGTACACTAAGGACACGAAAGGTGATGAATAGATGTGAAGCTACATGTTGTACTTCCTAATAACTTTGACAATTCAAAAATCCCAATAGTGAAAGTGTTTTAATGTCATCAGTGAATATGATGAACCAAATATTGTTTGTTATAAATCATTCATGTATGTACCACAAGTAGAATTAGGTGTAGTATTATCATATCATTCATTTAATGTAGCGTAGATAGAATGTAGCATGCCATATAGACAGCAAAATAAAAAAAAAAAAGCCTTGTAAAAATTGAATTAAAAAAAAAAAATCTTTAGTATAGTAGCTAGCCTAGAACCATGAATAATCTTAGTCCGGTAGATGAATTTTAGATAGGGATGTAGAATAAAATAAGAAAAGTAATAGAGAAAATTTTTAGCACTCCTGATTAAGCCATAACATATATATATAAAATAATTATGTAAAAAAAAATAGTTAATAAATGGCGAACATTTTAAAAAGCCCAAAGGCGAGCAGTTACTAATGACGGGACGTCATTAATTGATGGGAAGGGTGATATGTACCGGGAGTAAAACACGATGTATTTGAAATAACAAATAAAGTTCTTTCTTTAATTCTGACTCCTATAATTAAGCTAAATCTAGTTTCAAAAATGAAAAAGTCCTTAATCAGCAAAGAAAAGAAACTGCAGTCTTTGGATTTCCCTAAGACAGTGAGCAATAAGAAAAGTGCTACGCACAATATTTCTAAGGAAGTTTAAACGATAAGAACCGTGTGAACGCCTAAATCATCAAAAATATTTAAGACGTATTATTGGACGAGGGTTCGCGTCCTTGGGCCACGTAAGCCAATGGCAGGCAGTCCCTACAGCGCAGGACGAAAGAACTGCGTTTGGGAGTGGGGTAAATGTGTTTTTTAATTTGAATCTTAAGTCAGACCTGATACGATTAGTACCGCAAATAATCTCGGTCACAATAATTGTCATTGAAGTAACCCGTTGCTGTACAACTAAGCATGTAAGTTCAATAAATCTATTGTCTTTTTGTATGTATTTGTTTCGTTTATATGTCTGCGTCTAGTCCGATAGTGGGTAATTAGTTCGCAAGTCTCCAAAGTAAATGCTCCCAGAGGAATCTGATCTCCAGATAGCTCAAGAAAGAAGAAGCCACATTTGTATGTCTACATATTCAATTTTCTCTCATTAATTGAGAGCGGCGCTAGCCTAGTTGACACAATCTCCAGCGCTATAAGTGGCGCTATAGGAGAAATTTCTATCACCACAGTAGCGAATCTTCCATTACCACAATATAAAATTCTTTTATCGCTACAGAGACAAAAAAATAGATTTCTTTTTATTATAATAATTAGAAAATTTTACTCACCAGAAGTCGCTTAGAATATTCTATATCCGTGTAAATGATTGCAAAAAATATTGATACTAGTAGATTGAATGAACTATTCAAACTGTAGAAAATTATAATCTGAAACCTGAATATATACAAAAAAATAATTGATATATATTGGCAGTTAAACAAGACACGCTGGTTTTCTGATACGGGATTTACCACTGGTTTTCTGACACGGAAGACACATACACTATTAGAGATATCAAAAAATATTTTGAATATATTAAGCTATAGGCATTACTGGTTTAGAAAAAAAAACTAGAATAGTGACATAATTTCACTTTATCGACCCTCAAATTCCATTTAGGTTGCCGTATATGGTGTACCCACAGTATTTCCATACACCTATTAGCCCAGAAACCCGTCTGGTAAGGCATGTACCGTTCGTAGTAATAGGTGACTGACCCGTGGTAAGGCATATTACGCAATCACTCGTCGGATCCATAGGTGACTGACCCGTGGTAAGTCATATTACACAATCACTCGTCGGATCCATAGGTGACTGACCCGTGGTAAGTCTTATTACGGAATCACCCGTGAAAGTGCATAGGTGACTGACCCGTGGTAAGTCATATTACGCAATCACTCGTCATATTCCCTATGCCCTTACTACTGGCCCACACAGCTGTGCACACTTCTCCACCCAAGCTATCCAAAGTAATACTCTTTACCTCCTCCCATGTAGTTATAATTTCATTTAAATCTCTTTTATGGCCTCTTCTAACCCAATTCAGGGATAATCTGCTTTCGTTTGGCTTCAGATGAATGGCCTAAACACAATCTTTTTGGTAAGTAAATAAAAAAAACAAATTTTTCAACAGAATGTAAGGAGCAGCATTTAAACTTAAAAAGAACAGAATTTATTACGTATTTGAGGGGGGGTTCTCCCCCCTCGTCAATACCTTACTCTCTACGCTAAAGTTCGAATTTTGTTCAAATTCTTTAAGAATGACCCCTGAATCACAAAGGCCGTTAGAATAAATAGCTCTTTTGAAAGTACTGAAAAAAACTGTAGCGTAAAGAGTGAGGTATTGGAGAGGGGGTGAACTCCCTCATATACGTAATAATTTCTGTTCGTTTTAAGTTTTAATGTTGCTCCTTACTTTCAGTTGAAAAAACTTGTTTTTTTTACTTTCTGGTCGTTTTTAAAAAATGCTGGGAAATCCGGTGCCCGCTTCATGGAAAATTATCTTCTCCAGTGAAAAATTCCTCCATGGAAAGATCCACCCACGTAACCATATCCCCCTGATCCCCCCCGAAAAAATCTCCCCCGAAAACGTCTGTATACTTCCCAATAACAATACAATATGCAAACAATGGGCAAAGTTAATAACTTGCAGCCCTCCCCCGAGGGACTGTGGAAGATTAAGTCGTCCTCAAAGACATGCTGTGCTGAACCCTCGACTATGCGGAACAAATTGGCTATCTAAAAATTTTGATCAAGTGATTTTAGGAAAAAATTAGTGCGGGAGGGGGCCTAGTTGCCCTCCAATTTTTTTTGGTCACTTAAAAAGGGCACTAGAACTTTTAATTTCCGTTCAAATGAGCCCTCTCGCGACATTCTAGGACCACTGGGTTGATAAGATCACCCCTGAAAAAAAAAAACAACAAACAAACAAAAAGAAAAACAAAAACGAATAAGCCCGCATCCGTGATCTTTCTTCTGGCAAAATATACAAAATTTTATATTTTGCAGATAGGAGCTTGAAACCTTTACAGTGGGGTTCTCTAATGCACTGAATCTGATGGTGTGTTTTCATTAAGATTCTATGACTTTTAGGGGTTTTCCCCTCTTTTTTGAAAATAAAGCAAATATTCTCAGGCTCGTCACTTTTGATAAATGAGACTAAACTTGATGAAACTTAAGTATTTAAAATCAGCATAAAAATCTAAAAAAATTTTGTGTAGCTATTGGTGTGAAAATTCTGTTTTTTAGAGTCACGGTAACTATCAAGCCGGGTCGCTCCTTACTTACAGTTCGTTACCACGAACTGTTTGATCTATCGTTCTTCGTTCATAAAATGCGGGCTAGCCATTTTAACCCTTTCGTTCAATATTGCTTTAGAAAATGGACCAAAGAACTTTTTTTTACAGCTTATTGTTTGATTTTTATTCGGTCTAAGCTAAATCTTTCCTTAGATAATTCCTGAGAAAAATATGAAGTATATATATATTCTCACAATTCCTAAGGACAAATGTTTCAGAACCAGGCTTGACCGCCGTCAATACCATGGCTTCCAATATTCTGATCTTAGTTTGCCGAATTATGTTCTTTCTAATGTTCTAAAAAGAAAAAATTTCAACTGCGAAAAGAAACACCTTAAATTTCTTTAAAAATACTTCTCATTCAAATTAAACGTCCTTGTGTTTCAGGAGTCGCTATTAAAGAACTATGACAAAAAGTCTAACTTTAGCGTAATGAGCAAGGGTTGAGGAAGGAGTGGCCCCCCATCCATCATATAAGAAATAATTTGGTTCCTTTTAGGCTTTAATATTGCTCCTTACTTTTTTTAATTTAATTTCGACGGTTCTTAAAATCATGCCAGGAAATCTTTTTCTCTCCCCCTCCCCCGTGCATAAATTTCCCTGGAAAATTTCCACCGCAAACTTTTTTTCCCCAAGAAAAATTGCCCCCTTGTGAAACCCCTTCCTCCTGCAGAAATCCCCCCCCCCCCCAAAAAAAAAATCCGTATATTACCAAATAATTAATACTGTATGTGGACATTGGTCAAAGGACGTAACTTACAGCCCATTCACCAGGGCCATGGAGGATTATGTCATCCCCAAAGATATAGTTGGTGGACTTTTCAACTATGCTGGATCAAATGGCTATCTCAAAATTATGATCAAATATCCCTGTAGAATAAATGGGCGTGTGAAAAGGGCTAGTTGCCCTACAATCTTTTGTATAATTAAAAACGGCACAAGAACTTTTTATTTCCATTTGAATGAGCCCTTTTCCGATCTTCTAGAATTATTGATCCGGCACGATCATCCCTGGGGAAAACAAAGAAACAAACAACAAATGAACATGCATCTGTGATCTTCATTCTGTCAAAAAATACAAAGTTCCATATTTTTGTAGATAGGAGCTTGAAACCTGTATGATGGCATTCTCTGATATGCTGAATCAGACGGTGTTATTTTTTTAAAGGTCGCTTGACATCTTGGGGATGTTTCCCCTTTTTTTCGAAAATCAAGCAAATTTTCTCTGGCTCTTAGCTTGTGATGGGTCAATTTTATATATTTGGAATCAAACAACTCAACACAACTGCTGAATCATACACTTAATCCTACAACTGCCAGAGTACAGAGCAATGTGGGCGCAGTATATTATTTAGTTATTTATTTATATATTTTGTAGACCAGGGCGCTTGGCATTGAAGAAGCTGTCATAGAAACTATGTTTTGGAAATTGCGAGTTCCAGAGCTCTTTTTAATAGTCGACAGGAGGGCAACCAGGCCCTCCCATGCCCAACATTTTCCCAAACACATCCACTCAAAATTTTGAGATAGCCATTTTGTTCCAAGTAGTTGAAAAGTCCAGTAATTATGTGTGTAAGGATGAAAACCACCCCCTCCCAACAGCCCTTAGGGCAAGAGCTAAAAATTATGCCTCGAGGTTATATATGGTTTTTATAGAAAGGGTGGTAGTATAAACTAGTATAAATTTCGAAGGGGGCTCATTGGATTGAAAATCAGAAGTTCTAGTACCCTTTTTAACAGTCAAAGTGATCGGAGTGCCACTAGGCCCCCCTCACTTCCTATATTCCCTAAATGCATCTGATAGAAATTTGAGATAGCCATTTGTTCAAAACAGTAGTCGAAAGATCATACAACAAGGCCTTCAGGGTTGACACGGCTCCCCAGAGTCTGGGAACAAGGGTTGTCCGTTATGCCCCGATTTTAAGAGAGCTATTTTGTTCAGCATTCTCGAAGGTCTAGTAACTATGTATTTGGGAATGTCAACCTCTTCACAGTCCTCAGGGCAAGGCCTGTAAGTTAAGCAACTCATTCATTGTTTATATTAAATAAAAAAAACAAGTTTTTTAAACTGAAAGTAAGGAGCGACATTAAAACTTAAAACGAACAGAAATTATTCCGTATATGAAGGGGGCTGTCCCCTCCTCAACGCCTCGCTCTTTACGCTAAAGTTTTTTTATTGTTTAGAAAAATAGAGTTGTGAGAAAGTCAAACTTTAGCGTAAAGAGCGAGGCGTTGAGGAGGGGACAGCCCCCTTCATATACGGAATAATTTCTGTTCGTTTTAAGTTTTAATGTCGCTCCTTACTTTCAGTTTAAAAAACTTGTTTTTTTTATTTAATTTTTGAACGTTTTTGAATTAATGCAGGTTTTGATTTTGGCTCACCGTACATGAATAATTAAAACAAATTTTGCATATTATATTTGGTTAAATGGCTTTCTCGAAACTTGTTTAATTTTATTTACGAACGTTTTTATTAGTAATAAATATACGTAACTTAGAATTAACTTACGTAACGAACTTCTATATTCATAAAATTTTAACACGTATATTAGGGGGTTCGCCCCCTAGTCAATACCCTCCTCTTTAAACTATAGTTCGAATTTTTTTTCCAGTTTTTAAAAATGACCTCTTAATCACAATCAGTTGATCAGTTGAAAAACTTGTTTTTTTTTATTTAATTCCTGATCTTTTTCTTTAATAATGCTGGGAAATCCGGCGCCCCTTCATAGCAATGTCCCTTCCCCCATGAAAACTTCCTTCATGGAAAGATCCTTCCATATAGCCCCCGACCCTCTCCTTCCCCCACCTACCAGAAAAAATCTCCTCTGAAAAAGTCTGTATACTTCCCAATAACCAATACTATATGTTAACATTGAGTAAAGTTCATAACTTTCAGCCCTCCCCCTGGGGACTTTGGGGGATCAAGTCATTCTAAAAGACATTTTTATCATATTTTCGACCATGCTGAACAAAATGGCTATCTCAAAATTTTGATCGAGTGACTTTGGGAAAAAAATGAGCGTGGGAGGGGGCCTAGTTGCCCTCCATTTTTTTTGGTCACTTAAAAAGGGCACTAGAACTTTTAATTTCCGTTCCAATGAGCCCTCCCACGATATTCTAGGACCACTGGGTCGATACGATCACCCCTGGGAAAAAAAAAAAAAAAAAAAAAAAAAAAAAAAAAAACAAACAAATAAACACGCATCCGTGATCTTTCTTCTGGCAAAAAATGGAAAATTCCACATTTTTGTAGATAGGAGCTTGAAACCTCTACAGTAGGGTTCTCTGATACGCTGAATATGATGGTGTGATTTTCATTAAGGTTCTATAACTTTTAGGGGGTCTTTCCCCCTTTTTTCGAAAATCAGCCAAATTTTCTCAGGCACGTAACTTTTGATGGGTAAGCTTAAACTTAATGAAACTTATATATTTGAAATCAGAATTAAAATCTGATTCTTTTGATGTATCTATTGGTATCAAAATCCCGTTTTTTAGAGTTTCGGTTACCATTGAGCCGGGTCGCTCCTTACTTACAGTTCGTTACCACGAACTGTTTTGATATACTATATGTTATTGAGAAAGGCATGTGTGTTTGAACTCTACTCCAAAACGAGGAAGAGCATTCAGGTGAGCCTTTCAGGGAATGTTGAGGGGAGTGTTGAACTACATAAAAACATGTTATGAGTAATCCTCAATACTAACATAATTTACACTTTACTGAGAACAAAATAGATCTAAAATCTTCACTTTTTTACTTTCATAAATAAAAAAATTATTAAAACTTTAAGGAATAAATATTAATGTATGTATATTAAACTGACAATCCGTGGTCATTTGTTTGGTTTTTTTCAGCAAAGTGCAAATTATGTCATGGTATTGAGAACGCATGGGGGTTGTCAACCCTAATTATGTTAATTTTTGCTCATTTTGAGTTTGACTAGGTTATTTATTGTAATTTCTGTTCGTTATGAGTTTCATTTATTTATTGATGGTGATTTGTGGTAGTTTTATGCTTGGAAGGCTAATTAGCTTTATTTCTGCTCATTTTTGGCCTAATGGAGCTCTTTACTTTTCTTTGAAAAACTTATTTTACGGAAAACGTCTTTTGAATTAATTAACGTAAAAAGTCAATTGTTTAGTATATCTATTGTTATCAAAATTCCGTTTTTTTTTTTTTCTTTGGTTACTAATGGGCCGAGCCGCCTCTAACTTATCGTTCGTTACCACGAACTGTTTGACTGAGCGTCAAAGATTTGATGAGTCTATATCTGTAGAGCGTTGACTCTAACCACTTGGCAAGACCTGATATTCTTTTGTATGCTATCCTAGTCACTGGCACCTGACCAGGGCGACTCTTCCTTAGATCTTGCCATAGATCTTGGGGTTCCTGTTTTGTGCTTGGGATCTTGAGGAAAGTGTAGCCTACGTATTTAAATTACCCTCAACAAGTATATTAAGTATATGAATAATAGTATATATAACTATTGTTTAATATCTTCATTTTTCTCACATCTTAGCATTCTTTGCAACATGATCTCAGAATATTTTAAGTTTTATGTGGTAGACTAATGTGACCTGACTAGTGTTGGTGAGGTCCTAGACTCGAGTCTCCCTGCCACACAGTTTTAATGGCAAACAGTAATTATAATGAAGTAAAGGATAGTGTAATATTGTTTGAAGCAAAAGCTACATGATTTTCCGTCTTGTACATCTATTCTAAGGATAAATTCACGAACCTGAAAGACATAAAGTAGGCCAGAAAAATAAATACGGACGGATTGTTTACTTGTCAGATAAGAGTCTCAGAGAGTCATGAGAAAAACTAAAAGCAATTATATCCCAATGTTCACACGTTTTTAGTTTCTTTTCACTTCGGAAATAATGACGCAAGAACGAAAATAATCCGGTTGTTAAACAACAATTTACTTGTTTTTGTGATAGATTGACTGATCCACCTTACGGCGGCTTTTGGCTGCTCTTCCACTGGGCGAATAATCCAAGAAAAGAAAAACAAAAAAGAGAGAGAGAGAGAAAAAAAAACAACAGAAAACAAAGAACCCGGCTAAGATACAAACCAGGAAACGGAAACGGAAACAGCAAGAAACTAACAAAGTGGAACAAAAACAAGAAAAGGAGACAAAAGCCAGCTAAATAAAAATGATTAAAATCCAAATTAAAAACAAACCAAACAGACAATCGTTACTTCTTGAAAATCCAGGCGTTACAAAATATACTACTTGAATAAAATACACAATTATATACAATTATATAAAAAAATGATACGATTTTGAGGTACTGGTCCGTAATACGGAAACTTTTATATATTGTACAAGGAAACCAATCACGAAAAACCCGTCAAACAAGCTATTCTCAAAAGACCGCTAACATAAATGACTGCAAAGCCGTGGTTTCTCAATGAGTTACAATATTTAAACGATTGTTTTTTGGGTTTAAGGGGGGAAAAGGTACCTAGGTTAGGTTACGTATTTAATATATGCTATGCTTTACCCCCCCCCCCCTAATGTGCAAATATATAGCCGAAATTTGTTTATGAACTATTAGTTATGCATCCTATTTTATTTAATTTCATTAGCCTTGACCAAACTTGACTTTTTAGAAATGTTCGTATTATGCACCAGTACCGGTTTTTATTCCTTTATATTTACTATATTTTTACTACTACTATTTTTACTTTATATTACTATTTTTTACTATTTTTACTTTACTTTATATTTTTACTTTATATTTTTACTTTTATTTTTACTTATATTTTTACTTATATTTTTACTATTTTTACTTTAACTACTATTTTTACTTTATATTACTATTTTTACTATTTTTACTTTACTTTATATTTTTACTTTTATTTTTACTTATATTTTTACTTATATTTTTACTATTTTTACTTTAACTACTATTTTTACTTTATATTACTATTTTTTACTATTTTTACTTTACTTTATATTTTATTCTCATATAATTTTTACTTTACTTTTTTTATTCTCAGATAAAAAAAAGAAAAGAACTTAAAATTTACACACCGAATGAAAGAAAAATTTTAATGGTAAGAATTCCTGGCAAAAGATCAATTCCTTCAATGCGTTATGCGTTCAATCATTAAGTATTAAACATTAGTGCAGTAAGTCCCAAGCCAAAAATAGCAAAAGAAAGCAAAGTTTAAACTTATGAATCGGATTTCAAAACATTTCTCCCTCTTTAGAAGTTCAATTTCAAAACCCAAAATTCAGCTGAGTGTTCCGTTAAACAACTTCAAGTATAATTCTTGACTAATTTTGTCAAGAGTGTCTTGACACGAATGACATAAATGTAAGAATCTTATAAAATACTGCATTCAAAAATGTTTTATCAAAATCGAGGAAAATGCCACTTTTGTGAAAATATGAAGAACCGTCTATACTTAAATTATATCGACCTGGTTTTTATGCAAAGTACCACAGGAGACGAAAATTAACGAACAAAAAGCGTAGTGAAAAATTATGGTATGTAAAGTAATGTCTGCTAGGGATAGTCACTAGGGGTGACACCGTGATTGAATGATTTTCGGGGAAATTTCGGGGATTCGGGGAACCAAGTTTTTTTTTCGGGGAAACACATAGATTTTCGGGGAAATTCCCGAAAATTTGGGGATAGCGGAAGCCCTGAGTACGAGTCTTTAATACCTTTTCAATTTGATACATTCCATTATTTCACAGTCTTACAGAAAGGGGGTTTGAAACCTATACAGTAGGATTCTCTGATACGCTGAACCTAATGGTTTGATTTTAATTAAAATTAGCGGATGTTTCCTCCCTGTTTCGAAAATCAAGTAAGTTTTCGTAGTTCCTTAGTTTTTTATGGGTAAAACGAAGCTTAAATAATCTTATATATTGGGAATCAACATAATAAGCCGACGATATACTGATTGATATTAAAATTCTGTTTCTAGAGTTTCGGTTACAATTGAGCCATGTCGTTCTATTCTTACAGTTTGTTACCTCAAACTGTTTGATATATTAGCACATAAACCCAAAAACTTAAAGAATAGGACGTCATCTGCGCTTATTAGGTGTTTCAATTACAAATCACTTGGTCCATCTAGTTGTGTAAATGATGCCAATATTTTGAATTGTTTGACTTATCTTGTGAAAAATAGTCACAAATTACTTGTGGTGGGTGGTTTTCAACCTCCCTAATATTGATTGGCAGACGCTGAGCACAAGTCAGCCAGGAGAGTCGTATGAACAGACTTTTTTAGATAGACTTGATGATTTGTTTTTGCACCAACATGTAAATAGCCCCACGCGGGCAAGAGGCGATTCTATTCCTTCAATATTTGATTTAGTAATTACGAAACATGTTGATGATATTTTAGGCTTGGAAATGCTTTCTCCACTAGGAAAAAGTGACCATTCTGTAATTCAAATTACTATGAATACGTTTGTCCAGCAAGAAAATACTGATTCTCGTAGGTATGATTATGCTAGGGCTGATTATCAGTCAATGAGGGAATTCCTTGTGTCTTTGATTATCACGGATGAGCTGCAGAAAGGAAAAGTGGCGCCTGACGTTGCATTTGAATTTTTTTAAACAGGCATTGATAGAATGTAGGGATAGATTTGTTCCTTTGATTAAAAAAAATTCTGGCCAAAGGAAGGGTCCAAAACTACCTAGACATATACTCAAGTCAGTCCAGTAAAAAAATCATCTTTGGAGATCTTACACTAAACTAAAAATTGAACAAAAGATTTCGCTAAAACCAAGTTCTATGAATCAGGATGATGACACGTGGTCATTGTATAAACGTGCTAGGAACAGGGCCACAAAGTTGTTAAGAGCGAATAGGGAAGTAGTAGAATCACACATTATTCAGTCGAGCAAAACTTGCCCAAAGCAGTTTTGGAAATATGTAAATAGGAACAAGCCGAACTTTTCAGCGAGTAACTGCACATTCACGCATCCGGTTACACAAGAAAAAATTGATGACGATTTTGATAAAGCATGCATATTTAATGAAACTTGTGCATCAGTTTTTTGTTACACCTAACCAGACACATCATGACCAAGATTTAGTTCAGGGAATACAAAGTGGGACTTTATCATGTAATGATATAGACTTTAGTGTTGCAGAGGTTCATCAAATACTTAAAAAGCTTGATACATCTAAGTCCCCAGATATAGATGGAATTCCTAACACTATGATAATACAGATTGCTGGTGTAATTGCACAACCGCTTACGTTTCTGTACAATCAGTCCTTGGCGACAGGTTCCTGTCCCTCAGGTTGGAAGAAAGCAATGGTTAAACCCTTACACAAAGCCGGTCTAAAATCAGATTTTAAAAATTACCGTCCGATCTCCATCACATCTATATTTTGCCAGGTTATGGAAAAGCTGATTGTTGCAAGAATCCAAACTTATTTTGATGAAAATAATCTTTGGGAATCCTGCCCAGCATGGTTTTCGTAAGAGAAGGTCTTGCAACGCTCAAACTTCTGGAAGTTATTGTTGATTTTCAGCATTATGCTGATCTTGGTATACCGTTTGGTTGCATTTACATAGACTTCGCCAAAGCTTTTGACAAAGTTTCAATGTCACAACTAGTTGAAAAATGTCGACTCTATAATATTGGTGTAAGAACTGTTGATTGGATTGCTGATTATTTGCGTGGTAGGTCTCAATAGGTAGTTGTCGGTGAAGCAGCATCTCAATCAATTGATGTCCTGAGTGGGGTACCCCAGGGTAGTTGCTTGGGCCCTATACTCTTCTGTATTTTCATCAATGATTTACCATATTGTGTTCGTCATTCGTCAGTGAAGTTGTTTGCTGATGATGCTAAAATTTACCGACCAATATTAACTACCGATGATGAGCCTATGCTTCAAGAAGATCTTGATTCAATAACACGATGGTGCGAGTCTAATTCGATGTTTGTAAATGCATCAAAATGTGTAGTGCTTCATTACGGGAATAAAAATCAGCCCAGCCGTGCATACTCCCTATCTGGCTCACAGATACCGTCAGAAGAATTTGTGGGCAACCTCGGTGTTCACTTTGATACGCATTTAAAATTTGATAGACATGTTTCGACTGTAGTAAGAAATGCAAATTACCAACTCCTCACTTTAAAACGGAATTTCAGGAAGTTTAATCTTAAGAATTTTATGTTACTTTATAAATCATTTGTTCGGCCAGTTGTTGAATATAATACTTCTGTTTGGTTTCCTCTGGATGTAACAGACGAGCACCGAGTTGAAAAGATTCAGAGGTGGGCGACAAAAATGATCCCTTATTTGAAACACATTCCTTACGCACAAAGACTAACTAGGCTCCATCTTCCTTCACTGCATTTCCGACGTCGCCGTACCAACCTCATAAACACATTCAACATAATCAAAGGCGTGGACGATATTGAGGTAGGAGAATTTTTCGAATTCAGCCACTACCACTTGACACGACAGCATCCTTATAAAATTTACCCACCAAGAACCCACAGGAAAATCGGACATAATTCATTTGTTAATAGGGTCACAGACTCTTGGAATAATTTACCGCCAGAAGTTGTTGAAGCCGGATCAGTTGAATCGTTTAAGAATATGTTGGTTGATAGCCAGTTTTACACAAGTGCCTTTTCAGTTTAGACCTTTGTGTTGCCTTTCATTTTATTATATATTTTATTAGTACGACAAGCTTTTTAGCTTACCGTTATGTGGATTAATAAATAAATAAAAATTTGAAGCCAAAATTGGTTTTAGCTTCGTTTTCAGGCTCAAGTAGGGCTTGAGCAAAACAAAAACAAATCATCAAGTCTATCTAAAAAAGTCTGTT
The DNA here is from genome assembly GCA_027921565.1 of Artemia sinica. Classification (NCBI taxonomy): domain Eukaryota; kingdom Metazoa; phylum Arthropoda; class Branchiopoda; order Anostraca; family Artemiidae; genus Artemia; species Artemia sinica. The sequence goes on from CM051272.1 coordinate 49,871,392, forward strand.
CATACGACTCACCTGGCTGACTTGTGCTCAGCGTCTGCCAATCAATATTAGGGAGGTTGAAATCACCCACCACAAGTAATTTCTGACTATTTTTCACAAGATAAGTCAAACAATTCAAAATATTGGCATCATTTACACAACTAGATGGACCAAGTGTTGGGCTCCTGTAAAAAGCAGCAGACGCAGATAATTATTCAGTAAAGGTAACTTAATATCAACTACAAGGCACTCAGAAACCAAATCAAAAATGGGGTTAACAATCTCACTGAACTTAACGGATGTATGAATATAAATGCATATCCCTCGTTTTGCTTGTTTATTAAACACTAAACTATAATCAGTTAGATGCTGAAAGTAAGCTAATGGGTCATTACAATGTTTTGGCAAAACTTCAGTTACAACAACCACATGTGGCACACGGACCCGCGTTAACTCACTAAATTCTTCCCATTTAGTAGACAAACAGTCAGCATTAGTATAAATCACTTACAGATTTTCACTCAGACATCTCAAATCCGGCTTGGCGACGAAAAGGCTCCTCGTGAACTAATTCCGGTCCGTTTCAGCGTGTCTTGATCTTCCAACCACTCTCTCCGGCTGCAATTTTCTCATTCAGCTCTCTTTTTAGAACATCATACTTCTTCTTATCGATTAACTCGGCTTCACTTTTGTCATGAGAAACTCGAAAATTTGGTATTTTAGTTTTAAGAGCATCTTGTTTACTCACTAAGAAGAAGGCGGCCAAATCGCGATCGAGCGGGACTTGAATATCATTTTTATCGGCCTACTTCTATTAACTTGTTTACGACCCAATCTCACAGAAAAGGAACATTTCACAGGGCAATCGCGCAAGAGTTCTTCATTGATAAACTTTAAGTCCACCTGATTCTGCAACTTTTGGTTCACTGTAGCGTCTTCTTCTGGCCAGATAAAATTAGATTCTTCTGTTTTTGTGCAATTTCTCCAAGCTCACGCTGAACCTGGTTAGTATCCTGCACTGGAATTCGGCTCTGCAAGTCTGTGTCAGTTTTACCGGAAATTTCATCGAACAGGCTTTGTTTAGCTTTAGAAACTTCAACTGACACTACGGTGGTAACCTGTTGTTTTAAATCAGCTTGGGAACATTTAGAAGCTATTTCCTGATCTACTAGGGAAATTCATTCAGCCAGAGGTTTCAACAGTGACTGGAATTTTATCTCAAGTTCGTTCTGTAAATCTGCTTTGAACGTGGCAGGGAAATCAATCACTATTTCACGAATGATTTCAGGTGTGACAGGCTTATCACTATGTTTACACCTAGGGCAGTGCCACGTGGATCCCAAACGGCGACTCATTCTAGTAAATAGTTCATATTCGGGATCAGACATGTCGGACATGTGGCGCACAACCAGAGTTCACAACCGTCGCAAAGGACGGCTTTTCCGTCTTCTTCCAGTCCCAATCCACATGCTGAGCATTTATCTACACCTTTTTTGGGAGACTGACGAGGACGTTTTGATGCTGTGCTCATATTCGTCACAAATTTTTTTTTGCTTTTTTGGCTAATTTTGAATCAGCACACAAGGTGGCAACACTGCACTACGAATTTTGGGCACAACTCCGCCAGCGCAACAGTCAATCTCCGGCAACACTGCTCAGATTAAAAATTATTTCCGCCGTGTTTGAATAGTTATGAAGGTCCAGAAAACGAAATTCCATTTTGTTTTTTCCTCGAAAATTCCCCGAATTTTGAAGACTTGTCCCCGAAAACTCCCCGAATTCTTAAGACTTGTCCCCGAATTTTAAGATTCGAGAGTGGAAACTCTGCTCGTACTCGCAAGAGTGGGAGACAGTTGCCTGTTCGCTGGCTAGGATACAACTCTGATTTTGATTCCTCGATTGCCGCTGAAGATATTCTAATGATTTTTATGTAAGATTAATTTCCAATGTTTCTGACCCCCTCTATGACGATTTGAATAAACGGGTGACTTTTGGACAAGGCTCTCCCCCTCCATTAAATTTGAGGGAAGATATAAGGTTACTTTTGTTGGTTGTATTCGTAGAACTACATATGATATCCTAAGAAAGGATCGTGCATTGAGATTAAAGTAAAACCCTCCGACTTTTCCGACGAGGGTGCAGTGGCAAAATTTGACTCTATTGACTACCCCTATGCAATTAAACCTAATGGGGAGTACAGCAATATGAGTGATTTATGTTGGGTTATTGACAAAAACATTGCATGTCGAAAAGGGGATGGCTTCACATTCAACTATTCACAAGAACAGAGAGAATTTATATTACCAATCCATTTGAGAATGAAAAAAAAATCCTCAATGAGGATTTACGTGAGTTTCTTGGTTTTAAAGATTGTATTATTAAAGTAAAAAATTTCAGTGGAAAGCATCTTGTTATATATGCAGACTATGAACTCGCCTTCTCCTCGGACAATTGTATGTTTCTTTATGCATCCTTTGTCGAAAGATCAAGAGTCGGTAATAGCAATGTTCCCCTTCTACGTATTCTTGAACGAGAAACTTCTACTGACCACATTCACCGCTACAATATAAAGCACCTTCAATACATTCCAGTCAACACTTCGTATTTGGAGCTCTTTCAGTTAACACTAAGAAGTAAATTGGGTGATCTTCTGGGAATAACTAAAGATTTGGCTATGATTACATGTCATTTTCGACCCATTTAGTGAGATGGCTAATAGAAATCATTTTGTTTGTCATGATATTGATTGCTATGTTGCTGCTCTTGAACCACGACAATTGGGTCATGGAATGGACTATTACAGCGGTTATTCGTCAATTTCCAGTTACAATCTCGGCAGTTGGTCTGCTAAGTTATTTTGCCCTGCAGTACCACTGGCTAAAAAATGTATTGCACTGGTTGCCCTGGATTTTCACGACAGAGAGAAAAAGGTTCAAAAAGGGTGAGAAAGACTTCATCACTCATCAGTTTCAACTCAGCCCGGAAGCGTAAAGCATCAAAAAAGAAAAAGAAAGTAAAAATTGTTAGATCGAAAAAGGATTTCTTTTCCTAGAAATGGCATAACTACCACATAAAGAATATAATCCTTCAGTCAAGTCATCTCTAAATCCTTTCAATGCAGAGTAAAACACGGATGTCAGAGTCAAACATGGCTACTATAAAAAATTTTATCCGCAACAGCCACTCTCTAAAAACTTCCATTTTCAAATTTATTCCAGTGAAGACTATTTCATAGATTTGACTTCCGGATTTATAGATTTACATGTGATTTTCAAAAAATCTAACAACGAAAAACCAAGTGAAGCCGAGGGGTTATCCTATGAAAATTGTGTACTACACAATTTATTCAGACAAATCAGTGTCTACATAAATGGAAAGCTGGTGAGGACGAGCAACAATCATTCAAATTATGCAAGTTATATACAATTCATGTTGATGACTCAAATTTCCTATGAGAAATTGAGAGGTATGACTATTGGATATGAATATAAAACAGACACTGACACTGGAAATATACTAAGATATGCAACAACTAAAGATTTACACTTGGTTGGTAAACTAAGTCATGAGATATTTAATATACCTCAATGGTTCCCTCCCAATGCTAAGATTGATAGAAAACTACAACTCGCATCGTCCAATTTTATTTTTCGAAAAGTACTTGGCACTGCACCTGATGTGACAGTCTCTCTCTCCTCGGCAATACTTCATGTACGAAAACAACATCTTATGAGTTTTGTTGCCTTGGCAATTGAAAAATTAAGAGCCTCTGGAAATAATATCAAATTGCTCGTTCCTCATACAATCACGAATCAACGACACATTGCTACAGGTACTCGTACCTAAACTGATTCATCATTGATCAATGGCGAAATTCCTTCAAAACTTTCTTTGGCTTTTGTAAAAAGTGTCCTAGTGCCGTTGGATCATGGGTAGATTCTCCGCATATATTTGAACTGTTTGGACTTTCATCTCTTTTATGTAAAGAAAATGGAATTCCACTCTACAATTTATCCTTTAATAAATCCTACATGACCTTACAGAATTGGCAATGCAATCCCTAGATCGAGATTCACAATTAAATGAAAATGGTATAGCCAAAGAAATGTTTGCAAAAACTTATGGTATCATTGTATTGGATTTGTCCGGTACTCAAGATATAACTATTGTCCGAACCGGTACTGTACGTTTAGAGTGTACCTTTGCTGAAGCGTTGACGGAGAGTATTGCATTAATCTTGCTAAATCAATTTGAAGCCTATTGGGAAATTACCCCTGTTGGTTGTGTTATATTAAACTTGGCATCATAAACACGAATCAAATAATCAGTATATTCAATTTGGATTCTTACATGTCCAAATACAATTCTATTGCATACCTTCGGATTTCCTCCAGCATATTCAATGCGTTTAAACAATACCATTATCATTGTTAACAGTGACCCATGAACTGTAAAGACGGGACATTGGCTATGCATTTTCAAACAAGAAAGAATATTGCATTTTTTTGATCCTCTTGGCCTACCGTATACGTTCTACACGCCAAACATTAAAGATTTTCTTGAGCAGAGTGGAAAATCTATTATTTAAAATCGGAAGCGAGTACAAATATTATCAACCAAAAGCTGTGGTTTTCATGCACTCTTGTATTTTGTTTTCCGATGTTGCGGACATACTTACAGTGAATTCCTCAATATTTATGGTGACAATCTTCGATTAAACGACTTTCTAGTTTGAAATACTCTTTCCTAGCTCTATAATAGAAATTTCGGTGCCCTAAGAGTGAAATGCTTGAAATATGTATGTAAATTTGTTTATTAATAAAATTTGTATGTACAAAAAACACTGTGTACTTTTAGATTTCTTCTTCCACATATAGGTAGTCATTAGAAACGATAAGTGGTAGCAGCTCGTCATGATATAACTTGTATTCATCTTGGCATGCAAATTCAGGGTCACATTTTCTGCAATATATTATAACTTCATTTTTATTAGATCTCTTTGTAAAGTCAATAATACTATTCTGATTCATATTATAAAATTCACGTGTTTCAATTTGCTTTTTTGAAGCAATGTCACATATAAAATTCTCATATGAATAATCACTTTCTGTGACAGCCAAATAAAATTCTGTTAGTTTATAGTCAAAATGGCCAGCATCTTCACAGCGATCTCGTAAAAACCAGACAAAGCATAATGGACCAATTGTATAATTTTGGTGGGTTGACATACCCAATATTCGTAGAGACATACTTTCTGGACCGTCTACTATGCTGATTTAAATGGCTATCTAAAAATGTTGACTGGGTTAATTTGGAAAATTAATGGGCTTGGAATGAGTGCTGCTTGCCGTTCAATCTCCTTTTACTCTTAACACGTGCATTAGAACTTTTAATTTTGAGTCGAATTATTTCCTTTAAAAGTTTCAATGATATTTCTAGCTATTATAGAGCGGTCCTGCTTATGATAATGCTTATATACCCTTTTGAAAATCTGCTGGCATATAATATTTTCGTATAATTGAAACTCCCCCTAAACGTTCCCTATAAGCTTCACCATAATACCCTTAGCGTCATTAGTTACAGTAACTGTACTGGTAGTTTGAATAGTATACACATGGTGATTTCCCTCTAGTTCAAAATCCCCACAACGTTGCCTACCCTAAAAGGTCTAGCTAAATAATGCTCTTCTTGGGTTATTGCTTTGCCACCTTTTTGAAAATCCAGAGGCTCATAGTTTGTTTTAATTTAGTTAAATCCGCCTAAGTGTTCCTTGAAAGCTTCACCTGTAGCAGCACTAGTAGCAGTAGGCCTATGCGCATAGCACCTTCGGTTTCTTCAACGTCCCCATCAACACAAGCTAAAGGTTTCAACTTAATACCATCAACTGTTCCTGAAGCATTTCTGATACGTTTTCTTGACAACTAGACCCCGGTGCCGCGCCGATAAGGGAAGGCCAGTGGCGGCGGGGCCAAATATAGCCGCGGTAGCGTGCCGACGCCGGTGAGATGTCGGCGGTGTGCCGCTCGATCAATGTTCACTGCAAACATTAATGTTTTCATCAGTCTTTCTCAAATCCCAGCTTAAATTTACAATATATTCGTATTCACGAGTTAAAAACTTCGCAAGTCGCTGGCTGGACTCTGGTCTTCTTCGTTATTCATCAAGAGAAGTAGAAATCCGGTAGAAACGAAATGGCTGCGCCGTTCCAGAACCCTTGCATAATAGTTGAAATAATAGATAATAGATTCGCCGTGGCTTTCAATAAGATCCAAGAAATCTAATTAAAAGGGAGCACACACAAAAGACAAATTAGGCCAGTAGCCTACGAGAAACCCAAAAAATACCCAAAACAATGAACAAGTCCCAATGGGGACCATGGGTCTATCAAAATACTTCTATATTTTCCCAGGGAATTTGATATACTTTTCTTCCGTCTCCGCTTTAAATGAAAAAAATAATTAGCTTTTTAGCATCCCCACTTTCAATTAAAAAAGAAAAATTGAGGCATTATCATTTAAGAATGATAGCCCCCTATCACCCCCTATAGGCAATAACATACAATTCTTTTTTTAAATCTTATTTTTGGGGTCACTTCCGTCTCAGTCTTCCATTCCCCCAGCCTTGTTCATAGTCTATAGCTAAATTTTGTCCCAAGAAAGGTTTTTTGGTGGGGGGATAGACAATTTTCAGAAAGAAGATTGTATTTTATTTAATCTATCAGGTGTTCAATAATTGTGTATTAAACATTAAGAAAATTGCAAAAGAAAACAAGGTTCTACTGACGATTCAGTTGTTGCAACAATCTGTTGACTATCAGTTTCAAAATCCAACTGAACCTCTACAATGTAGGCGTTCCGTTCAACTTAAAAATATAAATCTTGACTAAGAATGATGTAAGGATCTTATAGAAATTGGGAAACTGCATTCGAAATGGTTTGATCTCATCAAACAGATCGTGGTAACGAACTGTAAGCAAGGAGAGACCCCGTTCAATAGTAACCGAAATTCAAAAAAAAATAGATACCAATTTTGATACCAATAGATACATCAAAAGAATCGCATTTTATGCTTATTCCAAATGTATGAATTTCATCAAGTTTAGTGTTACCCACTAAAAGTTATGGGCTTGGAATATTTGCCTGATTTCAAATAGGGAGAAAACGCTCCCTAAAAGTCATAAAATCTTAATGAAAATCACACCTTCAGATTCAGAGTATCTGATAACCCTATTGTAGAGATTTAAGGCTCCTATACGCAAAAATGTGGAATTTTGTTTTTTTGTCTGCCGGAAGAAAGATCACAGATGCGTGTTTGTTTGTTGTTTTTTTTCCCCAGGGGTGATTGTATCGACCCAGTGGGTATTAGGTTGAAACTGTAGGGGATACTACTATTACTGCTCCTGCTCTTAAAATTTAAATAAATCAAGAGAGTGTAAGTGTACCCAGGTTGTCAAAGTGCATAGATAGAATTTTCTGCGAATTACATTAAGTTTTATTTTTCAGGTCAACTTGAAGAGGTGTAAAGTTAAATTAAACCATACTGTTTGTGTTAGAATGAAAAAATCATTAAAACAGTTTCTCCAACATACAAATACCAAATCAAACTATGGATTCTTTATAGAAGAAAAACAATTTTTTTTCCATGAAAAAGACTATGTAAATAAAAAAAAAACAGAAATTAATTCAAATTTTTTTTACATTAAACAAGTTTTTCAAAATAGAGAAGAGCTCCATTAAGCCAACAAATGAGCAGAAATAAAGTCAAATAATCTTCCAAGCGTAAAACTACCACAAATCACCATCAATATACAATTGAAACTCAAACCAAACAGAAATTACAATAACTAAACAATTAAACTAAAAACGAGCAAAAAATAATATGAGTGGGGCTGAAAACCAGTAGTATCCCCATAGACATTTCTGCAGGTCAGGTAGGGGATCTATAAGTGGAGCTACTAGTCCCTCAAGGGGTTTTTACGCGCACCTGTGCAATACAAGCACAGCCCATGGATTTTAAGGGGTCAGGTATCCCTATACAATCAGCCAGCTGGTCTTACGTCACACGGTACACCCCTGTTTTAGAGGGTGAAATGTAATATAGATGACGCAATCTTGTTTCAGTATTAGAAAGAAGTTCAGTGCGCCAACGACAAAGATATTGTAATGGATGCTTTTACACTATTGGATATTGAAAGCGCTAGCAATAGCAAAACGGAGCCTAGAGTGCTTAAAGTAGCAGTGGGAATTACGAGGGGTTGCCAACTAACCTTAGAATGAGACACGATGTATGTAGTATATGTGATATCATTAAGAAAATTCATGTCTGAAGAACAGTTATGCTTTGCGGCTAAAGTGAATGTAGTGCATATACAATGACTACAATGCGTTAGTGAAATATATTGAAGAGAACAATCTATAAAAAAGAAAGTAAGTTTGTTACTAGCGGAATTTTTAGTCTGTAATTGGTAGAGTAAGAGTGTCAGGATTGAAAATGGCTGGATTTGCGAACCAAAAACTCTTACAGAATCTACTAAAATTGGAAAAGTGGTTAGTTTTAGATGACGATTTTCTAGAGTTTATCTCTTTAAAAAAAATATTTTCTCAAGAAATGCTTAACGATATAATGGGAACTGATTCCCTATCTTTGGACTATTGCATGAAACTTTTACATCATGGCCCGGCTGCATTTACTCAATTTATTGATATATTAATTGAGACAAGACAAAATGATATTGTGATTTTGCTTTTAACCACTACTTAGACGGTAATTTCGTAAGACAACAAGAAACCGTGTCAAAGCATGTTTTGTGACGTCACTCCTCCTAGAAGACTTTTTCTAGCGGTGTTTCTTTCTAGCAGTGAAACTTTCTTCTTTCTAGCGGTGAGACAGTGAGTATCGAATTTTTTTTACACATGTCCATTATGTCCATTACATGTCAATATACATTGGGCAGCTGGTCATCCTGTACCTTTATACTGGAGAATTGTACCTTTGCTGATGACTATAATGAAAAGTGTAGATTATGCAATCCATGTAAATTGCATAGGGGATTTGCTGTGCAAATTAAAGACTGCAATTCCTGTCTTGAAGAGATTTGTGACTCTCATACCAGAGGTTTCCTATGCTCCAATTGTCACTATGATAAACGAGATCAATGGGAAAATACTTTCCCTGGCATGATTGCAAAGAACACTAAACGTGATTTCAGTTTATTTTAAATTTTTAGTTTACTGGTATCGTCGTGGTTATAAATTTTTTGGGAAGAAGAGCCTGGCGCTTCAATTGCTGCAATAATAAAAGAGTCTGGTTTTTACGTCATCGCTGTGAAGTTACCGGTTACTATGATTATAAACCAACAGACTTTTATTTTGCTGATACAGAAAGTGATTCTTCATAAGAGAATTTTGTGTTTTAAATTGCTTCAAATAAGCAAATTGAAACACGTGAATTTTATAATATGAATCGGAATAGTATTATTGACTTTACAAAGAGATTTAATAAAATGAAGTTCCATATATTGTAGAAAATTTGACCATGAATTTGCATGCAAAGATGAATACAAGTTATGTCCTGACGAGCTGCTACCACTTATCGTTTCTGATGACTACCTATACGTGGAAGAAGAAATCTAAAAGTACACAGTGTTTTTCGTACATACAAATTTTATCAATAAACAATTTACACTTTTTCAAGCATTTCACTCTTAGGGCACCGAAATTTCTACTACAGAGCTAGGAAAGAGTATTTTAAACTAGAAAGTCGTTCAATCGAGGATTGTCACAATAAATATTGAGGAATTCACTGTAAGTATGTCTGCAACACCGGAAAACAAAACATAAGAGTGCATGAAAACCAAAGCATCCTTAAATACATAATTTCAGAACTTTCAACTACGTTGAACAAAATGGCTATCTCTAAAGTTTGATTGAATGTGTTAGGGCAAATGATGGGCGTGAGTGGAGGGTTAATTACTCTCCACTCACTTTCGACTATAAAAAAGGGCAATTTAAATTTCCAACCAAATGAGCCCTTTTTGAAATATCTGCAACAACTTTCTATATAAACCTTATATGCCCCCCAGGTCATAACTTGCAACCCTTGCACGGAGGGCTCTGATGGGGTTATCATCCTAAAGGACCTTATTTCCAGAACTTTCGACTACGCTGAACAAAATGGATATCTCAAAAATTTTAACTGGATGTGTTTGGGGAAATGATGGGCGTGAGAGGGGGTTAGTTGCCTTGTATTACTTTCGACTATTAAAAGGGCATTACCCTTTCAATTCCAATTGAAAGAGCCCTTTTCGAAGTTTCTACAACATCACTTTGTATGAAAAAAACCGTATATGCCCCCAGGGCATAACTTACAACCCTTAACCTGAGGGCTGTGGGGGAAGAGGTTTTCATCCTTAAAGACTTAATTTCCAAAACTTTCAACTACATTGAATAAAGTGGCTATTTAAAAATTTTCATTGATGTGTTTGGGGAAAAGGTGAGCCTGAGAGGGGGGGTTAGTTACCCTCAAATCACTTTCGACAACTAAAAATGGCACTGGCCCTTTGAATTTACAATTGAATGAGCCCTTTTTCAAGCTTCTACGACAAAGATTTCAATAAAAAGTTATATGCTCCCAGGGCATAACTTATAACCTTTGCCCTGAAGACTGTGAGGGGAGTGTTCTAATCGAAGGTATAATTTCCTGAACTTTAAACTGCGTGGAACAAAATGGCTATCTCAAATTTTGATTGGATGTGTTTGGAGAAATTGTGGGCGTGGAAGGGGTTTTAGTTGCCTTCCAATTAATTTCGACTATAAAAAGGGCATTAGCCATTTCAACTTCCAATCGAATGAGCCCTTTTTGAAATTTCTACGACAACGCGTTCTATAAAAAACCTTATATGCCCCCAGGGCATGATTTAAAATCCTTGCCCTGAGGGTTGTGGGGGGTTGTCACCTCAAAGACCTAATTCCCAGAACTTTCAACTACGTTGAACAAAGTGGCTATCTTAAAATTGTGATTGGATGCTTTTGGGTAAAAGGTGGGCGTGAGAGGGGGGTTAATTCCTCTCCACTCACTTTCGACTTTTAAAAAGGGCATTTTAATTTCCAATCAAATGAGCCTTTTCTGAAATTTCTACAACAACTTTTTACATAAACCTTATATGCCCCCAGGGAATAACTTACAACCCTTGCACTTAGGGCTCTGAGGGGATTACCATCCTAAAAGACCTAATTTCCAGAACTTTCAACTACGTTGAACAAAATGGATAGCTCAAAATTTTGATTGGATATGGTTGGGAAATGGGGGGGGGGGGGCGTAAGAGGGTCGTTAGTCGCTCTCCAATCACTTTCAACTATTAAAAAAGGCACAAGCATTTTCAATTTCTAATTGAATGAGCCTTTTGAAGTTTCTACGACAACACTTTCAATAAAAACCTTATTTTCCCCCAGGGCATAACTTACAACTCTTGCCCTGAGGGCTGTGGGAGGGGGGGGGGTTCATCCTTAAAGACCTAATTTCCAAAATTTTCAACTACGTTGAACAAAATGGCTATCTAAAATGTATTATTGGATTTGTTTGGGGAAAAGGTGGGCTTGAGAGGGGGGGGGGGGGCTAGTTGTCCTCAAATCACTTTCGACTATCAAAAAGAGCACTATTCCTTTGAATTTCCAATCGAATGATCCCTTTTTCAAGTTTCTACGATAAAGATTTCAATAAAAACCTTATATGCCCCCAGGGCATAACTTAACCTTGCCCTGAAGACTCTGGGGGGAGTGTCCTGCCCAAAGGTATAATTTCCTGAGCTTTTAACTGCGTGGAACAGAATGGCTATCTCAAAATTTTTATTGGATGTGTTTCGGGAAATGGTGGGCCTGGGAGGGGTGTTAGTTGCCTTCCAATCACTTTCGACTATTAAAACGGGCACTAGTAATTTCAATTTCCAATCGAATGAGCCCTTTTTGAAGTTTCTACGACAACGCGTTCTATAAAAAACCTTATATACTCCCAGGGCGTAACTTAGAAACCCCTGCCCTGAGTTCTGTAGGGGGAGGGTTGTCATCCTCAAAGACCTAATTTCCAGAACTTGAAACTACGTTGAATAGAATGGTTATCTCAAAATTTTGATTGGATGTGTTTGGAGAAAAGCTAGGCGGGAGAGGGGGATTAGTTGCCCTCCAATCAATTTCGACTATTAAAAAGGGCACTAGCCCTTTGAACTTCCAATCAAATGAACCTTTTTGGAAGTTTCTATGACAACACCTTGTATAAGAACCTTATATACCCCCAGGGCATAATTTACAACCATTGCCCTGAGGTCTGTGGGGGAGTATCCTCCTCAAAAACATAATTTCTATCTGGAAATCAACTACGCTGAACAAAATTGTTATCTTTCCTGAACTTTTAACTGCGTGGAACAGAATGGCTATCTCAAAATTTTTATTGGATGTGTTTCGGGAAATGGTGGGCGTGGAAGGGGTATTAGGTGCCTTCCAATCACTTTCGACTATTAAAAGGGCACTAGTAATTTCAATTTCCAATCGAATGAGCCCTTTTTGAAGTTTCAACGACAACGCGTTCTATAAAAATCTTATATACTCCCAGGGCGTAACTTAGAAACCCCTGCCCTGAGTGCTGTAGGGGGGAGGATTGTCATCCTCAAAGACCAAATTTCCAGAACTTGAAACTACGTTGAATAGAATGGTTATCTCAAAATTTTGATTGGATGTGTTTTGGAGAAAAGCTAGGCGGGAGAGGGGGTTTAGTTGCCCTCCAATCAATTTCGAGTATTAAAAGGGCAATAGCCCTTTGAACTTCCAATCAAATGAACCTTTTTTGAAGTGTCTGTGACAACACCTTGTATAAGAACCTTATATACCCCCAGGGCATAATTTACAACCCTTGCCTTGAGGTCTGTGGGGGAGTGTCCTCCTCAAAAACATAATTTCTATCTGGAAATCAACTACGCTGAACAAAACTGTTATCTCAAAATTTGATTGGATGTCTTTCAGGAAATGATGGGCGTGGAAGGGGTGTTAGTCGCTTTCCAATCACTTTCGACTATTAAAAAGGGCACAAGCCACTCCAATTTCCAATTGAATGAGCCTTTTTCGAAGTTTCTACGACAACTTCTTCGATACGAAGTGCCCTGCTCTAAAGGAAAAAAAATAATAAATAATATATTGTGTCAACATCGTTCTTATGTGCCCCAGGCCATAACTTAAAACCTTTGCCCTGAGGGTTGTTGGGGAGTGTTCTCCTCAAAAACATATTTTCTATCTGGAAATCAACTACGCTGAACAAAATGGCTATCTCAAAATTTTGATTGGATGTGTTTGGGGAATTATGGGCGAGAAGGGGGGGCGGCTAGTTGCCCTCCAATCACTTTCGACTATTAAAAAGGGCACTAGCCACTCCAATTTCCAATCGAATGAGCCCCTTTCGAAGTTTCTACGACAACTTCTTCGATAGGAAGTGCCCTGGTATGGAAAAAAACAAAAAAAATAAATAATACATTGCGCCAACATCGTTCTTTTTTTTAATCCCACCTCCTCTCCTCTCGGTGACCTTCAAATTTTCTTTAAAAATATCTCATAATTTGGGTCATCCATATTTCCCCTGACCCTTTAAAAAGAAGTGTGTTGTGAGATTCTTGGCAGCTGGCTGGTTGCATAGTGGTATCTGACCGGTGGAAATCCATGGGCTGCGCTTGCATTGCACAGCTGAGCGTATTAACATCTTCAGTGACTTGTAGCTTCACTTATACACCCCCTATCTGACCTGAAGAAGTGCCTATGGGGATACTACTACAGCCTCCACGACTTCTTAAGACCAGAGCATAATTTGCGCTTTACTGACAACATAACACATTTAGATTTTTTCACTTTTTTTTACTTTAACAAGTAAACATTATTACAACTTTAAGGAATAAATATATATATATATAATATATATATATTTAAAGAAATAAGTAACATTAAAACGCAAACCAAACAGATACTATCTGCATGTAAAGGGAATTGTCAAACGACCACTATTCAATTGAGTTAAAGATTTAAGGTCGTTATCAGTAACCATTGGAAAAAAAATTTGAGATTTTATAAACCTTCTTGGCCAATATTAAATCTTATTTGGATACAAAATTTCATAATATCATCCTCACCAGCTAAGCTTTCTGGAGTTATATTTTGTGTTCTAAATTTGCCGAAATATATTTTTTTAAGGACTGAAATTGCTTCTCTAAAGAGAATAGACATAGCCTAATTGTAAAATCTAGTAAGCCACGTCTGGTTTAATTTTACCTCAAAATCCCAGGATTTGCAAAATTTCCTTTAAAAACTAATTATGTTTTCCACCTACTCTACTTTTTTTCTGTTTTTGTCCCCCCTCCCCCTCCGAACCTAAATATCGGCGCTTCTTCCAAAATAAATTCCCAATTGCATGCCTGCAGCATCGAGACAGATGCAGTGTAGCTCTGAACAGAGTGGAGTGTAGGAGTAGCGTGCGTGACTGTGTTGGCTCCAGAGGGTTTGGTGTTGTGTTGAATTATTCGAAGCAATATAGTCATTATTATTATTTTAATTTTTAAATCCCAAAAACCCTTCAAATTTAAAACTTTTAAAGATAAAAAAAAAACTTTTTCAAATCTCAGAAAAGGATACATCTTTGGAAACCCAAACCCTCGCCTGGGGCGTACGCAGAATTTTCTTTTAAGGGGGCTAGGAGGTAAAGTATAACTTTGAAAAGGGCGCAAAAAATTAATTACTACATATATTAAACCCATTGTCGGAAAAACTCAAGATATCAAGGCGGTATTAACCCCCCCCCCCTCCCCTTTGTTCTTCCATACTCAGCTTTTCAAAGTAAGGACTATTAGGTGAATCCAGTCTAGAAATTCGAATGATAAACATACGCAAGTGCCCTGAAATCTGGATCTTTTTTATCAAATTATCTCCATTTTAAACACCCACCCTGGATAATTCCCCCTGAAATTTGGCTTTTTGCACTCAAATGTAAGTGTATGGATATTCGTGTTCTTGCTTATTGAGACAGAGGCATCATTAATCTGATAAATAATTATGGTTAGAAGAAAAAAAAAATTGAAGTACCATTTATTGAATATTTTATTCAAAGATTATACTCGCGACCTGTCGAAACACATAGAACTGGGACCAGTGTTGGCCCCGGTATTTCCGTTCAGCAGGGGGGAGGTGGGTTCAAGACATGTAAGGGGGGAGGGATTATAAGAATTTGGTCCTAAGTCTTTTTAGCTATGAAGTAACCGAAAAGTTTATACATTAGTACAATTTTTCCCATTTAAAGGGTATTCGAAACCTCGAAACTCTTTTCCCTTGGACACGATATTGCCTGGGAGGCTATCAAGCTGTCTGATGAGGAAGAGGGGCAAATATAAACAAGATTGCCCTCAGGTGTTTTTTAGTAATGCAGTAATCAATGATTGGCCACATGTTATTGTGCAATATTTTTATTTAAAGGGGAACTTCAAACCCAAAAGCTGTGTTGGTGGGTGAGAGTGCAACTACAAACAATATTTTTTTTTTCAATATTTTTTTTCATTTTTTTTTTCATATTTTTTTTCAATATTTTTTTTTTTTGCCAAAAAAGTAACCAACAACATATTTTATGTACCTTTTCCGATTTCAAGATGGACTTCCAACAAGCTCTGCGACAGGGGATGTGAGATTAGACAAAGTTTTTTAGGCCTTTTACCAATAAAATAACCAACAGTAAAAAAAATAGTGGAATTTCTAACATTTCATTGGGGACTTCAAACCCAAGTGCCCCTGCTCTGGTTAATATCTTTCCTGGGATCATCATGAAGTTGTCCATGTGTTGTCCTATGCGCACATGCCTCCATGCTTTCGATTTTACCACTGAATCTGGAATCTGTGCAGGAACGTATTTCTCAAAATTTCAGTTAAGGTATGACAAAAAAGGGGTAAATATACAATCTCGATTTTTTGACAATGTGTTTGAGACCTTATTCTTGAAGCTAAAGTTAAATTTTCTTTGCCAGGTATAATTTTTCAAAAATACAAAATATTGGTGAGTTTGGTGATATTTAGTTATGCTTATGGCTGTCTTTATGATGTATTTTCTCTTCATTTCATAAATCTGAAAAAAAATTCAAAAATAACAAACAAATGTTGTAGGCCTACATGAAAATAAAAGCGAAATTAAGATTTGAACGAACAGAAATTTTCACAAGTATAAGGAAGGCGGGGTGCAAGCTTATTGAACTTCTCTGTGTGCTGAAGTTTAATCTTCGCCATAAAAGGGAGCATGTCTCATTTTCTTAAAAACGTGTATTCTTGAGAAATAGCTAAATTTTCAGTTCAAATTTTTGGAACACAATTGGAAACTAAGAAACAAGTGACTATTATCTGGCAATATTTGATGCATTCTAATAAGTATCAGCAAATCAAATTGAATGTAGCGTCAATAATGATAAGGTTAGAGTGAGAAGGTTAGTGGAGTAGTAGCCCCCTTATATTTATGGAAGTTTTGTCTGTTTTGAATTTTATTTAAGGATATTTTTTCCTGCATTTTAAAGATCAATTTACAAGTTGAACCCTTTTTTTTTTAGTTTTAATAATAAAATTGTCTTTCTTACCTTCATTTTTCTATGAATCTAAATTGTCCCAGAATTTTGGAAGGATCACGAGTTCAGAGATCAGACCATTAGAATTGTTGAACATTGTAAAAATTCAAAGAAAGTGCTCACTCGAGTGACCTACAGCCCCTAAATCTCAAACTTTTTAGTATCTCCTCTGTAGTTTCTTATGTTTTTACATTTCGCCTGTTTTGTATTTTGTGCAAACTTGAGCCTCTCTAGTCGTAATGCCTGCCTCGATTACCCCCCGCAAAAAAAAAAAAACGATCTGCCACAGAAATAAGTCCATTTTCAGAAACTGAGTCTCTCCTAGCATGTATATTCACAGGGTTTTGTCTGGGAAATTAATGAACAACATAATCTAGAGAGAAAACCTTGTGGAGAAAATCCTCTTCCTTTCCTATACAGTACTAACAAGCTTTTAACTACTTAATCAAGCTTTTCACTACTAACAAGGCCATATTCAGGGGGGTTAGGGGGGTTTGACCCCCCCCCCCTGAAACGTTTTTCCTACTCATAAAATTGTAACAAAATGAATATAAACAAGTTTTTGATGCGTTTTTTTAAAGTTTTTTGTAAACCCCCCGGATAAAATACTTTTGTACCCCCCCCCCCTTCCCCCCGAAAAAAAAATCCGCGACACGGCACTGCTACTATATCTAAATTTTCTTTGGTTTTGACGTAATTAGCGTTTATGTGAATTCTGTTCAAAGTTTTGTCCCTCTTCCCAAAGTTTTGGCCCTCCATAAAATAAAAAAATGTTACAAAAACCTCACTTTTCAGCTATTGGCTCTCTTCTGATTCATTTATTGACAATTTATGGGTTCTGAACTATACCCATTTAATCGCTCTAGATATTACCAATGCAACGGCTTTAGCTACTTTGTTTATTTTGCACTGTCAGTCTGTGTAACAAGACATTTCCTTTTGAAAAAGTCCATTTTTGTGGCCTATTTTGCAGTGATTGATTTTAAAACTGGGTAATTTTGAAGTAGCTCAAGGCTATGGCAATTAAAGACAAATTAGCTTTCTAAGGCGGTACATATGAAACATTATAAGAAACTATTTCCACTTAATTCCAAATTTTTAGTTTCACGCTGGTTATACCTTGTCACGGAGACTGATTTAAGTCCATAAAAGGGACCACACAGAGAGAAATAAAAACATTAACAGTGCTTTAATATCACGAAATTATAATCCAAACTGGTTGATTTCTTTAAGGCTTAACAACTTCATCAAGTGCAAGACCACGCCACATGGTTGATTTTCTGACAGACCATAACTAATTGGAGGTTTCTGAAGATTTAGATTGGGCAAAATTATTTAATGACTATAAAGTTTTAAATAGCTATTTTTCCATATCGACGATGTCACGCCTAAGGGTCGTGTCTGACGTATCTAAGCTGTTCTCTAGAAGAATATCATCAGGGAGCATTTTTATTATCCTGATCTACCTTTTCCTGTGGTCCTCCCTTATAGAATAGCCCCAACGACGGTTTTTGACATTATCTCAGAAGTATGAAAATTATAGACAGAATCTTCCGGCATGACAGCGAAAATACTGCTTTCAGACTATAAGTTTTTCTAATTCTGCTATTACTGCCACTAACAACTCATTTCAACACCAAGACACCTGAGGTCAACACAGCTGCACACTCTCCTTCTTCACCCAGTCTATTCAAACCTTCACTCTTTACTCCTTCAATAAAGTTTGATTTTTCCTTAAATCCTTCCTTGTGACTCTTTTCTCTCCTCACTTGGGGACGACCTGCTTTTTGTTAGGTTTCAGAAGGATGACCAAAAAGCAATCTGTTAGTTGTATTTGGCATAAGAAAAAAATGTAATCAAACCCCAAAGCCCACCAACAAAAAACTTTCAAATTCATTCAGTATTTCTTAGACCACACTACCTTTCACTTATTATTGAAAATATTAAACCTTTTAGATTCATGTGACATTATACAACCCTCTGCCTAACTTTGCACAGTGTTTTTATCACCATACTCGTTGTTGTCCAGAACTTGTGCTTAACAAAAACTATAGATTTTTGGGGGGTCTAGGCGTTCCTCTCCTAGAAAATTCCCCACCCCAGAAAAATCTCCTTGGAAAATTCCCCCACGGAATATCCCCCGACGGAAAATTCCCACCTAAAAATACTCCATGGAAAAATCCCCCCTTGTTTTCCCCAAACGCAACTGATCAAAATTTTGAGATAGCCCTTTTGTTGAAAATAGTCCAAAGATAAAATAACCATGCCTCTGAGTTTTACAACCCGCCTTCCAGCCACAGGGGCAAGGGTTGTAGGATATGCAAGTTGCTCATTGTTTAGATATAAGGTTTTTATGGGAAGGGTGGTCGTATAAACTTTGGAGGGAGAGAGATGTCTCAAAGGGTACATTACAATGCCAAAACATCCTTACTATCGTCGAGCCTTCAGGTTCTAAGGTTGGGGGGGGGGAGTTGAAGTAGGAATTGATATTCAATCCCTCTTGATTTCTGGGTATATTTCTGGTATACGTCGCTGTTATGATAGCAAAGAGTAAGTTTAAACCCCATATTTAGCTAAATTTAAAGTACGACGTTGATATTCATAAAAAATCTTTTCAACGGTGTGAAACGTAATTTCTTCCAACAAGTGTGACCAAAATGTTAGTAGATCATTGAGTAAAGGTTTGACCGGAGTGCTTAACTATTCCCTTATACTTGAAGTTCAAGTACAATTTATTACAGACAAAAAACATAACAACTAAACCACTAAAATAGCTGCCCGAAAAAAACATTAAAAAAAGCACTTGCGACAGGGTGGCTACTACTTAAATTTACATTTTTTGACAAATAATCAACTGAAGAAGAAGAAAAAACAAAACTAAAGTATCGAGCCTGGTTCCACTGGAAAACAACCCTGGTTGTCAGGCAAAACTAAGTCTCAATTTGTTTTTTCCGTATTTTCGGGGTGTCGAGTTTGAACCGTCAATTGCGTAATTTTTAGGTGGTTTTGTTTCATATATATATATATATATATATAAATATAATATATATATATATATATATATATATATATATATATATATATATATATATATATATATATATATATATATATATATATATATATATATATATATATATATATATAAAGCACTTCTTTTTTATTTCTTTTACGTTCTTTTAAGATACTGACCAGTATGGTAACGTACGTCTTGCTTTTGAAGTTGGTTCCCCCCCCTTCTCAATGCTAGTCTCCACTTAAATAAACTCCTTCGTATATGCCATTTGTACACGCCTATCTCTGTTCTTTCATCTTCTTCGATTTTTGGCTTTGTCAAGGGGACAAAGGAGTGGCTGATTTATTAAATTTCCCGCCCAAATTTCCACAATTATCAATTTTATGTTTGACTAATTAACAAAATAAATCCGTTCCCACTTCGGCATTACTACAAAAGAATCACACCACATGAATTCAAAAAACCGAAAATTGCACTAACACCATAATTGCTGCCCAGCTGCAACCGTATACCCAAGCCGCTTGGGTTTGATTGAGGGGTTTTAAACTAACTGTCATGATCTACACAAACTTGTGCTTCCGACCCTACCCCCGTCCCTGGTTCTTGTTTGTCTGACACAGCTCCACAACAACCTGTACCTCCATTGCACCACTCATTTTATATCCATACCTCTTATCGTGCCTCCATGCCTCTGATGAATATGAAATTACTTAGTGCGTAGCTCCTTGGCGTTGACAAAGGTAGCTGAATATCTACTATAATCCTTGAGTGACTGAAACCTTGCCTAAATCATACCCTGGAAATATAAGTTAAATAACATTAACTGTAGCATGATTGGCGGTTTCTTTTGAGATTTAATAAAAGCCTGGGAAAATCTGACTAGTACAATAGCTCGGCTAAGATAATAGTTTGTTAGACGCACTGAGATGATAGATCATCTTGGACGACATAAATGTAACAATGCCGAAATATATTTGACAATTAGATCTGCGTTCAGTGTTGTCACAATGTGTTTTCAAAGCACGTGGAAAAAAGTGTCGAAAAGCTTGTGTAACCTATTGGAAATCCGTGAACAAAAAACTTAAAATATTAAAGTAAAAATAGGTATTTGATAATTAAAAAAAAACACACAGTCAAGAATTACGCTTAGGTTAGATCTCAGAAAACCAGTTTCACAGCCACAAAGACAAGTGATGGGTGATAGAATGCATCGGACCTTTATAATTTTGGCTATGTATTTGCACATTAGGAAGGAGGTTAGGTTAGGTTATGCTAGGTTAGGATCACTGTCCAAATACTTTAACCCCATCCCGACCCCCTAATGTACAAATACATAGGCTACCCCAAACTATATTATTTTGTTATCCAAAGGTTATATGAAGGTAATATTTCATCAGGATTAACCTATCTTCACTTTTTGGGTGTGTTTTGTTTAATTAACAAGTACGAAAAATGGACTTGTCCGCTTTAAATAAACTACTAGTTTTGTCTCCTATGCTACTAGTCCAGTAAATTTACGAAACTCTGGGACAAAATTGCAATATAAAAGATTTTTACACCGTCTTGTAGAGACAAAATTCTGTACAACATATCAAAAGTCCCCAAAAATCCCATTGGCGGAACAGGGTAAAAACAGGGGGAAAATTGGAAAAATTTAGGGAAAAATTTATTCTGAGCTCGAATTTCACGTCTGCTTTTTTTTCTACGCGGAGAACTCGAAAAAAAAGACAGTTGTTGTTTTATCGCTGGACTTGAATCGATTTCCCCCTTTAGCGGGGGAGGGGGAGGGGAAAACAGTATCCTCGAGAGTTGTACTATATGGCTGGTCAAACTGTTGCCCCCAAGGTTTTTTGACTCGACAATTTAAAAAAAATGGTATTAGATTCGTATCTTGTTTTTCTGCAGTGTTTTCACCGCAGGGTAGACAATGCATCGGGCCTTTGAGTACGTGGGCAGATTTACTTCGACTATATAATAGAAACATAAGACAAAATTAAATGTAAAAAATGAAACAAATAAGTTAACTTCGGTAATCACAGCAAAAGATAGTTACGGTTTTGATTCAACTAAAAAGGATAAGATAAAGGATTTATTCCAAACATCGTTTTCTTCATCGTTATCGACAAAAACATCTTTACCGGAACGCACAATCCCTTGGCAGTCTTTGCAAGCAAGTGTGCAAGGCAATCCATTTTTTTGGAAACTACAGCGTGAACTGTCACAGTTGGAACGCGTGCAGCTGCAACGAATCACATTTAGCAGATGAGGCGGAGTAGGTCCGATGTCTGTCATGATTGGAGTGAGGCGTCCGTCCCATAATAGCCAACTCTAGTCTTCCGGGTCGAGTTCTGACGCAGTATTACCCCATTCCATTACCTGATTGAAGACTATAAGAGTGAAATTTCACAGCCGATGGAGTTGGTGGAAGTCTCTCTGGGTTCAAAAAAGTTGATGTCTTTGAGCTGTTCAGTTTTTCAAGAAAAACCCTTTTCTTAGTCTTGTAGAAACACAGCAAAATATTTTCACCGGCTTGGTGGACTTCTTCCTTCGCAGAGCACGGATTAAGAAATAGTTATTCCTAAATTCTTCATGGCTTTTCAGGAATGGCAGGACAGCCTGCTTTCCTATCCCAAACAAATGGGATGTTGTGTCGCAATCAAGAAAGGCGCGGCCAACAAGAATAGAGTGACAAACCTGTCCCAGCGATCTTTGATAAACTTGATGTGCCAGTATTTAGTTGACAGCGCTCTTGACTTGGTACTGGTTTCGAAGTAGAGATCCCTGGCTTCCGGAGGCAGGTGGTGGAGGAGAAGGATCAATAAATCAGTGTCGTTTCCAACTACTGTGGTTACCCTTGCCTTGGCCGCATTAACACCTCTAAATGCAATCAGAACGTCCGCATTTCTCTCTGCATGAAGGACAGTGAGGTCGGCTTGGACAAGCTTCTTTCCAATAGCTCGAATAATGTTCTGCATATTTTTGGGATTCCGTAAGAAGTCCTCCTTCTTCCTTTGCAGCTTTATACTCAGAGTGAAATCGACGGTCAGACACTGGATACCTTTCGTTCGTCTAACCTAGGTGACATCTTTGGTAGACGGACCTGAAGTATAACCGTCAAAGACGATGGAAACACTTGAATACTTCTGTGTCACGAATGAAACGTAACTGTTACAAATCTGTTCGAAAGTGTTTCCTGTTTTCCATGGAATATGCTGGGGCAGTCATCCGCCATCGATCACGTATTTTTCTGGCTCTTTTAGTAGGACGTTCGCAGTTTCTGCCTTTGCTAATTTCCAAATAGCTTTCGTTAGCTCCGCTTTATCTGGCTGTCGTGGCAGGCTTGACGATTCGAAAAGGGCAGTAGGGTAGTTTGAGGGTACGAATCTGAGAGTTTCTTCCATATCCCCTCCGGCTGTAGTTGCCGCTGCTGCAAGACATTGGAACAGAAGACTTGCTTCAATTTTCATGTCTTCACCGTCAGCTTCAGAAATGTTGCCTTAATAGGCCATCGTAATCGCTTTGCTTTTGCGCTTGAAGATGTAGCGATCGGCATCAGTGTCGTCCATTGACTTCAGAATTTCTTTTCCTATCGCCTTTGCTGCATCCGCGTTGACATTCCTTGCTGCTGTCATACCATTAGATATATTGCGCAATTGAATGCAGTTGTCGTACGGACAGGACTGCGCAAAAAAGCTACATTTTGCGCAGTCCTTTGCGTCCTTTCTATTTCTTTCTACCCGAGCTGGTCTTTCGGAAACGTGCTGGTCAGATGACACGTACTCAACGCTGGTGAGTGGCTGCATAAGCTCATTAATTTCAGCTCCCACTGGCATTGACATTGTTCAGATCAAATTTTGCGTCTCACTCATTCCATTTCCCCTCGTGAGTCCCATGCTTGTTTTCAGTGACCCATCAGTACTTGCTCATTTACGTCGGAAGAGAGCCCAGCCCAAAATCTATCGCTTCTTCTGGAGGATATCTTGATTTCCCCATCTTTTTCCCTTGTAACTGGAAAACGGGGGGAAAGGCTAATGACAGAGCAATCTAAGTAACATATATTCTCTTCTCGCACTTGGAAACCCCAGAAAACAAGCATTGTAGACTGCTGTACAGCATCTATATTTCCCCCTCTTTCCCCCCTGTAAGTGGGGAAGCGGGGGAACGACTTCTTACATAGCATTAAAAAAACTCATATTCGATCTTCTTGGACCCAAGAGTATCAGGAATGCCATTCTCAGCATCAAAAACTACCGGTCGTAGATTTTTGAGTTTTCCCAGGGATTTTCCCATTTCCCCCCGTTTTTCACCCTGTTCTGCCAAGGAGATTTTTGGGGGACTTTTGGTATGTTGTACAGAATTTTTTTTTCTACAAAATGGTGTAAAAAGCATTTATATTGCAATTTTGTCCCAGATCGTCGATTTTTTCCGTAGATTTACTGGACTATACTTATACATCATCTTTAAAAAGGAATGGGTCCTTCAAATTGGTTTGGTGTCGAATATTTTTTAGTTTTATTTATTTAATTTCTGTGACGATCATAAGGAGGTAACCGATAAGACATCATCTTTGAAAAGGCTTGGGTCCTTCAAATTGGTTTGGTGTCGATTTTTTTTTTATTTCTGTGACGATCATAAGGAGGCAACCGATAAGAAATATTGGTGTTACTTCAGGACAAAACTAAAACATGGAAAGCATTAGGCCAATTGGTTTAGTGTCCTTTTTATTGAATACAACTCAGCTTACATCGTGGGTTCCCTGAGCTGTAAAAAGCTCAGGGATAGAGACGTCGTTCTAATTTTTGTGGCAAGGAGTCTAAGAGCTAAGTCTTTCGAGAGGGGGAGGGGGGTTGACTCAGATCACCCAGTTCAAAAACCTTATCTTCTCTTGGACAAAATGTTCAGATGCTTAATACCTCAGTGGGGATTAATACCCTCTGCCAAATGAAGTCCGTTGAAAGATTTAGTATACTATCAATATTGAAAAATGTAAGTTTTATTAGAGTACTAACTTATCTGTTGCACGTTGCTGCGATCTTAAAGAAAGTAAATTCAAGGAACCGCCCCCTCCCCCTCAAGAAAGTTTATTGTGCCGAAATTTCCCTCCTGCGGAAAATTTCCCTCCGTGGAAAATTCCCCAGCGGCAAATTCCCTAGGAAAATTCTCTCCTGCCGAAAATTCGATTCTGCGTGAGAATGGTGATCAAATTTTTAAAGTTTAAGAGTATTCGAAAAACTCCACAAAGAAATTCCCCCACGGGTAATTCCCCCCCTTAAAAATCTGCCATGCAAAAAATTCTTCCATGCGAAAAATTCAACCCTACAGAAAAGTCTTCTTCCGCTCAAAATTCCTCCCTGTGGAGTATTTCTCCCGTAAAATTCCCCAACGGAAAAATCCTCCATATCGAAAACACGATAATGTACTGAATCGATAAACCCGGACAATTACCAAAGTAGTCTATTTTGATTAGATTTGCAAAGAGTCGGAACAAGATATGTAAATCAAGTTCATTTTAATATGGGAGAATCCCCCCTCTCGACAGTTTTCTCCATAAAATTCCACCCTGAAATCCCCTCCTCCGGCAATTCCCCCCTGAAATATTTTTCCCACGTGTGGAATAACATTGGTATTTTTAAATTTAAAAGTATGTGAAAAATTAGGCTGAATCCCAAATTAAAGAACATGTTGAAAACAAATTCAGAAAATTTAATGAAAATGAATTTCGGCAGTGTCTTAGATGACAGAATTCATAATTAATCAGCCTGTTATTTGAATATCTAGAAAATATGAATAACGTGACTGGAAAGAACTGTCAAGTATTTCTGTTAAGGGGTCTGTAATTTCAGTCAGTGCGAAAAGTATTAAAAGCGCCTTGGGAGGGGGTGAATTTTTGTGCGTAAAACCTTCGCAGGAGTGTACTTAACAACTTCTCATAATTTTCTGGTGATAGGATAGACAGTGTTGTCATGCATACAAGACAGATAGGCAACAAACATTAATTTTTTATACATAAAACATCAGTCTAGATCCGGTGAATCTTGTGCATGGCTGTATCCATATCTCCTGGTTTCCTTGAATTGCCAGAAATTTTTGAACGTGGGGGTATTAACCGGTGGTACTAGATTAACGTGGTGGTATTGAACGTGGTGGATGCTATTATTTGAGGATAGTCTCAAATAATAGCATGCGTCATTACCCTGTCTAGGTTTTCCTGAAAATTAATAAAAAAAATTCCACAAAATAAGTTTTTTCAGAATCTAATCTATCTTCTCTATCTATCTTTTTCGAAGCTTTTACGACAGCAAATGACCATCTGATTACCAATTTCTGATTGCAAATCCAATGAGCCTTATCCGAAGTTTATACGATCATCCTTTCTGTATTAGCCGTATAGACCCCCAGGTATAACTTACAATCCTTGCCATAAGGGCTGTGGGAGGGGGGGGGGGTTCACCCTCAAAGACATAATTTCTGAGCCCTTCAATTATGTTGAACAAAATAGCTATCTCAAATTTTGACTGGACGTGTTCGGGGAAATGGTGGGCGTGGTAGGGGGGATAGTTGCCCTCCAATCCCTGTCGACTATTAAATAGGGCACTAGCTCTTTCAATTTCCAATCGAATCTCCTATCCGATGCAGAGGGAGTATCCACCCTCTGATTATTTCTGAATCTTAAAAGGGGCACTATAGCTTCTGATTACCTATCCAGTGAGCCTCCACCTAAGTTAATACGATCACCCTTTCTACATATACCTTCTATGCCTGCAGGGCAGAACTTACAACCCTTGCCCTGAGGGCAGTGGGGGGGGGGTTGGTCATCTTTAAAGACATAATTTTCGGACCTTTAAACTAGTCCTTTCAATTTCCAATCGAATCTTTACTTGTTATAACATCAACGACAAAACAAAAACGACCCTGTCTTAGCAAGGTCTACAAATAAGGTTGGCGTTAACCTGCTCTTTTTTGTCCGTCTCAAAACATTTAAACGGCTTGAAACGTCATTTGCATTTCATTGAAAACGACAAGTATGTTAAACATTATGATCTCTATTTGTCAAAATGTCATAAACAACAACTGAAAAAATAAAAAAGAATATCACTATAAATCACTATAGTAGTCAAGATTGCTTATAGTAGTCAAGATTGCACTATTGTATTGCACTATAGTATGATAGTGCAATACACTATAGTATACACTATAGTAGTATACTGATTGCACTATAGTAGTCAAGATGCAGATAAATCAATATAGTAGTCAAGATTGCTGACAAGAACTAATGAAAGTAGACTGATTTATTAATATATGGCGATATTCATTCCTGGAAGTCTCAGCAATTTTGGATTTACTAACATTGTAGAAAAAATGTTTGAAGTATAATTGAAACTCAACTTAGTTGAGTTTTTAGAGGTTATAATTGTGCAATAAAAGTTATGAAAAGTTTGTGGAAGCGTACTGTAAGGAAGGAGTAAATCAGCTCAATTGTAACCGAAACTCTAAAAAAACGGAATTCTGATATAAATGGCAACGCCAAAAAGAATTGACTTATTATTCTAATTCCAAATATATGAGCTCCATTAAGTTTACTGTTATACATCAAAAGCTACGACCCTGCGAAAACTTTGCCTGATTTTTGAAAAAGGGGGAAACACCCACTAAAAAGTCAAGGAACCTTAATGAAAATTACACTATCAGATACAGCATATTAGTGAACCCTATTGTAGAGGTTTTAAGCTCTCGTCTGCAAAAATGCGAAAATTTTGTATATTTTTTTGACAGAAGGATGATCACGGATGCTTGTTTATTTGTTGTTTTTTTTTATAGGTGACTATATCCAAGCAATGGTCCTAGAATATCGGGAGAGGGCTCATTCAAACGAAAATTGAATATCTAGGTGTCCTTTTCAAGTAACCAAAATGTTGGAGGGCAACTAGTCCCCCTTTCGTGTCCTTTTTTCTTTTAAGCCGTCCAGCGAGTCAGAGATACAAAAAGACATACAAACACACAGATTCAGACATACAAACAGACACAGACAGGCACTGGGACAAGCATAAACCCGCCCAGACACACCAACTTAGAGAGTGAGAGAGACAGAAACAGATACAAACACATAGATTATGATATACAAACAGGCAAAGACAAACACTGGGGACAAGCAAACACCCGTCCAGACACACAGAGAGCGAGAGAGGCAAAAACACATACCAACACACAGATTCAGATATATAGAAACAGACAAAGAAAGACTCTGGGACAAGCAAACACCCACCCAGACACACCGGCACAGTGAGTGAGGGAGACAAAAACACATACAAATACATAAGTTCAGACATAGAAACAGACAAAGACAGGTAATGGGAAAAGCAAAAAGCCGCCCAGAAACACAGGCTTAGAGAGTGGGAGAGACAAAAACACACACAAACACATAGAAAGAGACAAAGACAGACACTGGGACAAGCAAACACCCGCCTAGACACACAGGCGTAGAGAGTGAGAGACACAAAAACATACAAACACACAGATTCAGACATTCAAAAGGCAAAGACAGAAACTGGGAAAAGCCAAACAACCGCCCAGACACAAAGGCACAGAGAGTGACAGAGACAAAACAGTTGCAAACATATGGATTCAGACATACAAACAGAAAAAGACAGATACTGTGACGTGCAAACACCTGCTGAGACACACAGGCACAGTGAGAGAGACAAGCAAACAGCTAGCAAATTTCTACCTGAACCCAGGTACCTGCAGCCAACCTACAATCCCCACTTTTGTATTTCAAATAAAATCAAAACTTGGCGTTTTTATTTGACTTTTTTTCAAAATAAAAATAAAACTTTCAACATAGCGTGGCGTGCCACACTAAGTGAACCTAAATGAGCTTGACTTGAATGAAGTTCTTTGAAAAACAAAAGTGGGCATTGCATATTGGCTGCAAGTACCCGGGTTCAAGTAGAAATCGACTGGCTAATTGCTTGTCTCTCTCACTGCACCTTTGTGTCTGAGCAGGTGTTTGAATTTACTAGTGTCTGTCTTTGTCTCTTTGTATGTCTGAATCTGTGTGTTTGTAAGTGATTTTGTCTCTCTCACTCTCTGTGCCTGGTTTTCTGGGGCGGGTGTTTGCTTGTCACAGTGTCTGTCTTTGTCCGTTTGTATGTCTGAGTCTAAGTGTTTGTAAGGGTTGTGCCTCTCTTACTTTCTGTGCCTGCTTGTCTGGGCGGGTGTTTTCTTGTCCCAGTGTCTGTTTGTATATCAGAATCTGTGTGTTTGTATGTGTTTCTGTCTCTCTCGCTCTCTAAGTCTGTGTGTCTCTGCGGCTTTTGCTTGTCCCAGTGCCTGTCTTTGTCTGTTTGTATATCTGAAACTGTGTGTTTGTATGTGTTTTTGTCTTTCTCAGTCGACGTACCTGTTTACCGGGGGGGGGAGTCTTTGCTTGTTCCAGTGTCTGTTTTAGATTGTTTGTATGCCTGAATCTGTGTGTTTGTACGTGTTTTTTGTCTCTCTCACTCTCTGTGCCTGTGTACCTGGGCGGGTATTTGCTTGTCCCAGTGTCTGTCTTTGTCTGTTTGTGTGTCCAAATCTGTTTGTTTGTAAGTGTTTTTGCCTCTCTCACTCTCTGTGCCGGTGTGTCTGGGCGGCTGTCTACTTGTCCAGGCGTCTGTCTTTGTCTGTATATCTGAATCTGTGTGTTTGTACGTTTTTTGCCTCTCTCGCTCTCTGTGTGTCTGGGCGGGTGTTTGCTTATCCCCAGTTTTTTTCTTTGTCTCTTTGTATGTCTGAATCTATGTCTTTGTATATGTTTTTTGTCTCTCTCACTCTCTAAGCCTGTGTGCTTGGGCGGGTGTTTGCTTGTCCCAGTGGCTGTGTCTTTATGTTTGTATGTCTGAATCTGTGTGTTTGTATGTGTTTTGTCTCTCTCAATCTCTGTTCCTGTGTGTCTGGGTGGGTGTTTGCTTGTCCCAGTGTCTGTTTTTGTCTGTTTGAATGTCTAAATCTGACTTTTGTTTTTCAAATAAAGACAAAACCTTCAACTTGGCGTGGTGTGCCACGCTAAGTGAACCTAAATGAGCCTGACTTGAATGAAGTTATTTGAAAATCAAAAGTGGGGATTGTAGATTGGCTGCATCTACCCGGGTTACAGTAGAACTTGACTGGCTAATTTCTTGTCTTTCTCACTGTGCCTTTGTAACTGAGCAGGTGTTTGTATTTCCAAGTGTCTGTCTTTGTCTGTTTGTATATCTAAATCTGAGGGTTTGTATGTGTTTTTGTCTCTCTAGCACTCCGTCCCTGGTTTTCTGGGTGGTTGTTTGCTTGTCTAAGTGTCTGTCTTTGTCTCTTTGTATGTCTGAATCTAAGTGTTTGTAAGTGTTTTGTCTCTCTCACTCTCTGTGCTTGTGTTTCTGGGCGGGTGTTTGCTTTTCCTAGTGTCTGTCTTTGTCTGTTTGAATATCTGAATATGTGTGTTTGTGTGTTTTTGTCACTCTCACTCTCTGCGCCTGTGTGTCTAGGCAGTTGTTTGCTCTTCCCAGTGTCTGTCTTTGTCTGTGTGTATGTCTGAATCTGTATATTTGAATGTGTTTTTGTCTTTCTCACTCTCTGTAACTGTGTGTCTGGGTAGGATGTTTCCTTGTCCCAGTGTCTATCTTAGTCTCTTTATATGTCTGAATCTATGTGTTTGATTCTGTTTTTGTCTCCCTCACTCTCTGAGCCTGTGTGTCTGGGCGAGTGTTTGCTTGTCCCAGTGCCTGCCTTTGTCTCTTTATACGTCTGAATCTATATATTTGTAAGTGTTTTTGTCAATAATTTCTTAGACCACACTGCTTTTCCATTTACAAAAAAATTAAACAAGAAAAACGGGTTTTAATTTCTATAAAGCAGAGAATACAAAACACTTAATTAAACAAAAATACTCCGAATATTTTGGCCCCACACTGGGGAGCCTTTCTCAACGGGAAAAAAACAAACAAATTTTCTTACATCAACATAAAAAACATACTAAACAAACAAAAGAAAAAATATAAATAAATAGGAAAAGAAAACTCACTTATTAAATAAACAATTCCATTCACTGGCGTATAAAAAAAATCGAATGCTTATATTGATTGGAACACGCCTTCTCACAGAATATAAATGGAAATCTCCATTTATATTCCATTTATAAATGGAATAGAATATAAATTTATAACAGAATATAAATGCAATTTTTTGTAAGTGTTTTTGTCTCTCTCACTCTCTGTGCCTGTACATCTGGCGGGTGTTTTCTTGTCCCAGTGTGTATCGTTGTCTGTTTTTATGTCTGAATCTGTGTGTTTTTATGTGTTTTTGTCTCTATCGCTCTCTGTGCCTGTGTGTCTGGGTTGGTGTTTCCTTGTCGCAGTGTCTGTCTTTGTCTGTTTGTGTGTCTGAATCTGTGTGGTTGTAAGTGTTTTGTCTCAGTCACTCTTTGTTCCTGTGCGTGTCTGGGTGGGTGTTTGTTTTTCCCAGTGTCTGTCAT
The DNA here is from genome assembly GCA_027921565.1 of Artemia sinica. Classification (NCBI taxonomy): domain Eukaryota; kingdom Metazoa; phylum Arthropoda; class Branchiopoda; order Anostraca; family Artemiidae; genus Artemia; species Artemia sinica. Next base: position 49,902,496 of record CM051272.1, read on the forward strand.
TTGTTTGTTTGTATGTCTGAACCTGTGTGTTTGTATGCGTTTTGTCTCTTTCATTCTCTGTACCTTTGTGTCTGGGTGGGTATTTTCTTGTCCAAGTGTCTGTCTTTGTCTGTTTGTATGTCTGAATCTGTGTTTGTAAGTGTTTGTCTCACTCACTCTCTGTGCTTGTGCGTGTCTGGGTGGGTGTTTGTTTTTCCCAGTGTCTGTCATTGTTTGTTTGTGTGTCTGAACCTGTTTTTTTGTATGTTTTTGCCTCTCTCACTCTCTATGCCTGTGTGTCAAGGCGGGTGTTTGCTTGTCTCAGTGTCTGTCTTTGTCTGTATGTATGTCTGAATCTGTGTGTTTATATGTGTTTTTGTCTCTATCAATCCCTGTGCCTATGTGTCTGGGCGGGTGTTTGCTTGTCCCAGTGCCTGTATTTGTCTGTTTGTATGTCTGTATCTCTGTGTTTGTATGTGGTTTTGTCTATCTCACTCTCTAAGCCTGTGTGTCTGGGCAGTTGTTTGCTTGTCCCAGTGCCTGTCTTTGTCTGTTTGTATGTCTAAATCTCTGTGTTTGTATGTGGTTTTGTCACGCTTACTCTCTGTGCCTATGTGTCTGGGCGGTAAGTTTCCTTGTACCAGCGTCTGTCTTTGTCTGTTGAATCTGGGTGTTTGTATGTGTTTTTGTCCCTCTCACTCTCTGTGCGTTTGTGTCTTGGCAGGTGTTTGTTCGTCCCAGTGTCTGTCTTCGTCTGTTTGTATGTCTGAATTTGTGTGTTTGTATGTGTTTTCGTCTCTCTCACTCTCTCTGCCTGTATGTACGGGCGGGTGTTTGCCTGTCCCAGTGTCTGTCATTGTCGTTTGTATATCTAAATCTATGTATTTGTATGTGTTTTAGTCTTTCTTACTCTCTTTGCCTGTGTGTCTGGGCAGGTGTTTACTTGTCCCAATGTCTGTCTTTGTCTTTTTGTACATCTGAATTTATGTGTTTATATGCGTTTTTGGTTCTTTCACTCTCTGTGTCTGCGTGTCTTGGCGGGTGTTTGCTTGTCCCAGAGTCTGTCTTTGTCTGTTTATATGTCTGAACCTCTGTGTTTTTATATGTTTTTGTCTCTCTTGCTTGCTGTGCCTATGTGTCTGGGCAGGATTTCTTTGTGCTAGTGTCTGTCTTTGTCTGTTTGTATGTCTGAAGCTGTGTGTTTGTATGTGTTTTTGTCTCTCTCGCTCTCTGTGCGTGTGTGACTGGGTAGGTATTTACTTGTCCCCAGTTTCTGTCTTTGTCTGTTTGTAAGCCTGAATCTATGTGTTTGTATGTGTTTTTGTCTCGCTCACTCTCTGTTTCTCTGTGTCTAGGCGGGTGCTTGCTTGTCCCAGTGTCTGTCTTTGTCTGTTCATATGTCTGAATCTTAGTGTTTGTAGGTGTTTTTGTCTCTCTCGCTCTCTAACCCTGTGTGTCTGGGTGGGATGTTTCCTTGTCCCAGTGCCTGTCTTTGTCTGTTTGTACATCTGAATGTATTTGTTTGTATGTGTTTTTATCTCTTTTACTCTCTGTGCCTCTATGTCTGGACGGGTGTTTGCTCGTCCCAGTTTCTGTCTTTGTCTGTTTGTATATCTGAATCTGTGTGTTTGTATGTGTTTTTATATCGCTTATTCTTTGTGTCTGGGTGCGTGTTAGCTTGTCCCAGTGTATGTCTTTGTCTGTTTGTATGTCTGAATCTGTGTGTTTGTATTTGTCTTTGTCTCTCTCGCTCTCTGTGTGTCTGGGCGGGTATTTGCTTTTTCCCAGTGCTTGTCTTTGTCTGTTTGTATGTGTGAATCCATGTGTTTGTATGTGTTTTTGTCTCTCTCACTCTCTAAGAATGTGCGTCTGGGTGAGTGTTTGCTTGTCTCAGTGCCTGTCTTTGTCTCTTCTTATATCTGAATCTGTGTGTTTATATTTGTTTTATCTGTCTCACTATCTGTGCCTGTGTATCTGGGCGGGTGTATGCTTGTCCCAGTGTCTTTCTTTGTTTGTTTGTATATCTGAATCTGTGTGTTTGTATTTTTATCTCTCTTACTCTCTGTGCTTCTTTGTCTGGTTTTGTGTTTGCTTGTCCCAGTGCCTGTCTTTGTCTGTTTGTGTATCTGAATCTATGATTTGTATGTGTTGTTGTCTCTATCGTTGTCTGTTCCTGGGCGGGTATTTTCTTGTCCCCAGTGTTTGTCTTTGTCAGTTTGTATGTCTGAATCTATGTGTTCTTATGTGTTTTTGTCCCTCTCACTTTCTAAACTTGTTTGCCTGGGTGGATGTTTGCTTATCTTAGTGCCTGTCTTTGCCTGTTTGTATGTCTGAATATGTGTGTTTGTATGTTTGTTTGTCTCTCTCACTCTCCTTGCCTGTGTGTTCGGGCAGCTTTTTGTTTGTCCCTGTGTCTCTCTTTTTCTATTTGTATATATTAATCTGTGTGTTTGTATGTGTTTTTGTCTCTCTTACTCTCTGTGCCTTTGTGTCTGGGTGGGTGTTTGCTTGTGCCAGTGTCTGTCTTCGTCTGTTTGTATATCTGAATCTGTGTGTTAAAGTACTTTTTTTATTACTTTTCAATGCTCAGTTATCAATCAAAAACTTCAATTGCTTTTTTTTAATTTTTTGATACTCAGTCATCAATTAAAACACTTTGAATTTATCAAGTATATGAGTTTGTTCTATGCATAAGTGTTTTCTTATTAATTTTTTATACTATATCATCAGTTAAATTGCTTGGAATATACCAAGTAGTTGAGCTTTTTCTATACAAAACTACTTTTCTATTACATTTTAGTACTCAGTTACCAATTAAAAGACTTGGAATTTACCAATTAGCTGAATTTGTGCTATGCAAAAGTACTTTTTTATTAATTCTTGATACCCAGTCATCAATTAAAAGACTTGGTATTTATCAATTAGTTGAATTTTGTCTATGCAAAAATACTATTTTTAATTTTTTTTTTTGGTACTCTGTCAGCATCTAAAACATTCGGAATTTATCTACAACATTCGGAATTTATCAACTCCCTCAGTTTATTTTAGTCAAACATTCTAAACGTTTGACTTCCTAACGTCTCCCAAAATAATGGAAACATAAGAAAGTAATGCATATAAAATTTAATTGAAATAACGAAATGTAGAATATTAACATTAAAATATGTTACATACAATATTATACAATATTAATTCTATTTACGGTATATTCCTCGATTTATTTTGCTGTTATTTTTTTTTCTATCTACTTCTTTGTCTTGTCCTCTTTCTCTCTTTTTTCCTTTATTCCTTCATCAGATCAGTTTCTTGTGTGTTGAGTAGCTCGGAATGAATGTTGTTTTAATTAGCTGAGTGTGATAACCTCACTTGCCCTTTCAAGCTTATTGACTTTCTTCGCAGGCGAAAGGCGAATAATGTTTGTTGTATTTTTTAATAAACATATATCTCGTATATATCTTATAATATCATTGAACAACTTTGGACATTTTGAATATGTTCTATAAAATAATTCATCATGTTCTCTCTTAATAGTGTAGCTATTCTCTTCTCTTAGTTCATAACCAGTAGAATAATCATTAATTCATTTTGAGTAATAAATTTTTTTCACTGTGTTTTCACCTATAGGCTGAATGTGCGTTTCGTCTGTTTTCTTCATAATATATGTTTCTTTGGTAAAAAAAAAATCAGGTAGACTGTAGTTAAATAACCCCCTGTATATTTCAATTAGCATATGAGTAATTTTGTCTCCGAAGCCAGATAGAAACATGTTACGGGAACAAAATATACAGAGACGTCAGAATTTCCACGTCAATAATTATTAATTTTCTTGTAACTTTTGATGTATTACGTTAAACAAAATAAATTAATCATATTCAAAATCAGCATTAAAAGAAAATTCTTTATATACATATATATATATATATATATATATATATATATATATATATATATATATATATATATATATATATATATATATATATATATATATATATATATATATATATATATATATATATATATATATATATATATATATATATATATATATATATATATATATATATATATATATATATATATATATATATATATATATATATATATATATATATATATATATATATATATTGAAAAAAATACAGCACCGTGATAAAACAAAAGAAATTATGATATCAAAATAAATATAGGCTGTTCACAGAGGAAAAATTGATATCCTATTTTGGGGAAAAAAAATTACGAAGAAACGAGAGAACAAACGTATTTGAAAGTTCCAGCAATTATGTGTTGGTATGTGTGGGAATGAAGTAACCCCCACAGCCCATTGGGCATGGTTCGTAAGTTATGCAAATTGCCATTGATAAGTGGTTGTTGTGTATTGTTTTCTGTCCTTTCACCCAGGTCATATAGCATGGAAGGAATTTTCATGGAAACTATTGAGATGGGGTTCATTGATTGTGGATAGTGCAGTTTTAAAAAATCAAAAATAATAGGAGGGCGACCAGCCAATTTTTGCTGTCCTAGCCTCGAAAACATTCTATTTAAATTTTGAGATAACCATTTCATTCAAAATAATTGAAAGTTCCATCAATTATGTGTGTGTGGGGGGGGGGAGGGGTGAAAGGAACTCCACAGCCAATTGGGCGTGTTTCGTAAGTTATACAAATGAAGTAACGTTAATCATAATGAAATATGCCAAAATATGATGAGATTATAATACTTCAGTAACAAAACTATGGAAACTACAAAAAAGAATTCTAAAAGGCAGAAGCAAGAACGTATTATGTTACATACCTAACTATACAACACTTAACCAACTCTATACATTAGATAATGTTGCGCTAAAAAAAAATAGACTGGCCTTTAATCCTTTGTAGCGATAAAAAAAATAGGGATTGTGTTATGTTAATTGTGGTAATAAAGATTGACCGCGTCAATGTAATATTATGCTTTAAAGCTGTGAACTTACACTTTATAAGTTCTCTGATAGCGCCACTTATAGCGCTAAAGACTGTGCCGTTTGTGGCGTTAAAGATCGCGCCATTTCCGCCGGGTGAATAATGCTGAGTGCCGCCGGGTGAATACGAGAAGTGCCAGTTCTGCCGGGTAAATTTTTCTTAAGGTCAAGTGATAGGCTAAGCAAGCTATAAAAATGATAAGGAAATCAAAGGTTCCGCCCGGGAAATTTACGATCGCATCGTCCGAGCCGTTATAGCTTCTCTCGTGCCGTTGAGGGCTGCACCGGCTGCAATGGGGGGGGGGGGGGGGAATAGATAAAGGGTGACCGCGCCACTCGCTGAATGCGAGAAAATAAAATACGTAATTATAGTAGGTTAGAAATTCTCCAACTATCAATCCGGGAGCGTAACCTCGCTTCCTCGAGTTATCTTCTTGTTGATTACCTCTAATGTTATGTAGAGATCCGATTCCTGGGAGCGATACCAATGGAGACATACGAACTGGCTACCTGCTGTGCGATTAGATACAGACTTATAAATAAAATAACACGAATAGAAAAGCAATAGTTTTATTGAGACTTACATTAGGTGTATAACAGTGCTTCACTTCTAACTGACAACGACAGAGGCAAGGATTAAATTGGCTCTCAAAAATAATGATGATGGCAATAGAGACAATCAATAATTGAAACGAAAAAGAGTTTTTTTCACTATATCAAACAATTATAACTTCTGCGCTTTACCAGCTTTTTCACGATTGGCCCAAGTCCTGTGGGAGGGGGCTGCTATTTTGTAATTATGTTCGCAAACTCACTACATTATGCGAACTGTTCGTCCAATAATTTGTTTTAAATATTTCTGATGATTAAACGCTATAACTTTAGCTTCCTGAGAAACATTGTATTTAGTGATTTTTTTTATTACCAATCTTCTCGGCGAAATTCAAAACCGTCTCCCGTAATTAGCGCCGAGGTTTGGCTGAAACTAAAAGGCAGTTTTTCTTTTTGCTGATTAAGAATTTAGACCCTTGGAAACGGGATTTAAACTTAATTATGGGAAGTTTAATTTATGTCGGAAAGAATTTTATTTTTTTGTATTTTAAATATATCACATACTACTCACGGCACAATAATTAATTAAAATATACCTGCATAGCAGTTTACTGAGACTAACTGAGACTAAGCTAATTATCTCTGAATGCAGATATAGAAATTGGTTTTACTCAGATGAAGAACTTGATTATGGTCGCTATAATAGACAAGTACCATTCCCTTAATAAGACGAAGCCAAAGAGAATCAAACCAGAGTTCTAGTCGTATTTATTCAGCATACGACATCTCAAAGTCACTTTTAGTCTCACCAGGTTTGACCTATATTTACGTGAGCACACTAGAATTTTTTACGTGCACTATAATTCGTCAAAATTTTAGTAACTACATGTTTCCCCAACTCCTTAGCTCTATAAGCTAAGTAGATATTAGAGGTACAGTTTCACATTGCGGTGTTGCATTATATTCCTTGATGTTTTGATTGGGATTTACTTTCCTTATAAAACATTAAAAAATAAGAATGATAAATATTCCAAACAAGAATACACGCTACGATCACATGCCGGCTATCCCACTCTAAATATTTGTTTCATGCTCTGAGAGAATGCTAACGCATTTCTGTAAAGTAGGTCAAATTATTGAAGAAACAATATATATGTATCCTCTGTAATGCAATTATTTTGGGTCGGAGTCCAATAGTCTGACAGGTCATAATATATGGTGTTCTGGTCGGTCGGTTTATACGGTGTTTGGGTAGGAGTAATTAATGCTACACTACTTACAGGAGCACAAACATACCATAAACTAAAATGGGGAATATAAACCATAGACTTCACAGACATATATTTATTTTAACGCCCTCTCAGAGCATTACAATACATAGCGGTAATGAATAGCACTAACTACTGCCACTAATGCTACTAATACTAACAAGGCGCAGCAGTATAAGCCCGCTTTGAACAACACAGTTAAGCACGCCATTCTGTCATCACAATCTATTCAAAAACTCCCTCTTTACACCCTACCAAGAAGTTCCGATTTCCGTTAAATTTTTCCTTACGAACTCCTCTCGCCCCATTCAGGGAAGACCTGCTTTTACGGAATGGCTCTAGATGGTTGCCAAACAAGGACGATCTTTGGCAATCTGTCATCCTGCATCTGCAGAAGATGTCTAACTATCTCAACTTCTTTACCATTATATTTATGTGAGCACGCTAGAATTTTTTACGTGCACTATAATTCGTCAAAATTTTAGTAACTACATGTTTCCCCAACTCCTTAGCTCTATAAGCTAAGTAGATATTAGAGGTACAGTTTCACATTGCGGTGTTGCATTATATTCCTTGATGTTTTGATTGGGATTTACTTTCCTTATAAAACATTAAAAAATAAGAACAATGATAAATATTCCAAACAAGAATACACGCTACGATCACATGCCGGCTATCCCACTCTAAATATTGTTTCATGCTCTGAGAGAATGCTAACGCATTTCTGTAAAGTAGGTCAAATTATTGAAGAAACAATATATATGTATCCTCTGTAATGCATATTATTTTGGGTCGGAGTCCAATAGTCTGACAGGTCATAATATATGGTGTTCTGGTCGGTTTATACGGTGTTTGGGTAGGAGTAATTAATGCTACACTACTTACAGGAGCACAAACATACCATAAACTAAAATGGGGAATATAAACCATAGACTTCACAGACATACATTTATTTTAACGCCCTCTCAGAGCATTACAGTACATAGCGGTAATGAATAGCACTAACTACTGCTACTAATGCTACTAATACTAACAAGGCGCAGCAGTATAAGCCCGCCTTTGAACAACACAGTTAAGCACGCCATTCTGTCATCCCAATCTATTCAAAACCTCCCTCTTTACACCCTACCAAGAAGTTCCGATTTCCGTTAAATTTTTCCTTACGAACTCCTCTCGCCCCATTCAGGGAAGACCTGCTTTTACGGAATGGCTCTAGATGGTTGCCAAACAAGGACGATCTTTGTCAATCTGTCATCCTGCATCTGCAGAAGATGTCTAACTATCTCAACTTCTTTACCATTATAGACCTAGGAAGCAGGATTAAGCCACATTTTTCGGTCAGCCTACTTTTTAAAATGCGGTCGGTCAGAAAGATACCCAAAACAATCCGCATTCAATTTTTCTAGAAAACATCTGACAAATCTTCATCCGTCTTTCGGAGCACCCACACTTCAGAAACATACTTGATGAGTATCATTACTGTAGCTTCCAATTTTCTAATATTAGTTTATAACTTCATCCTCACTGCCCCCACTGTCTTTACGAATAACACTTCCTAGGTGAGTGAAGCTGTCCACTTGATTGATCTTCTCGCTACCCAACATCGCCTCTTAACCTTCGCTTATTCCAAGTCTTAGCGACTGAGTCTTCTTAGCTTTGATTATCAATCCTGTTCTTGCACCCTGGACGCATAAAACCTCCAAAAATCCATTCATTTTTCTAATATTTTCATCTAGGACACTCAGATGATCAGATTAATCTAGTTCTAGGAGATTCTTACTTCCCCACTTGATTCCGTGCTCTCCCATAGCCTTTGCTGTTCTTTTTAGCACAAAGTATATCAAAATAGTCTATATAAATGGGGATGGATCACAACCCTACTTGACTCCTGATTCTATACAAAACCAGGTTCTAACTTCATTTTCTACCTTAACCGGAGCATTTTTATTCTCGTGTAAAGCAATAATAGCTTTAATGTAATTATCAGGTGCACCACACAATCATATGACCTTTGCTAAAGCTTTGCTTATGACCTTTGCTTTGCTTCTATCGGCTGAATTAAACAGCTGCTCGCAATCTATAAAACTGAGGACTAAAGGGGTATCAGGCACTTCTCAATGATTGATCTAAGAGTGAAAATTTGATCGACACCTCTACCATTCCTAAAATTACAACATTCTTCTCTTACAGCTTTATCTATAGCATCTCTAAATCTTAAAAGTCTTACACATAGACAGATACCAAGCTAATACCTCGATAATTTCTACTCTCACTCTTATTACCTTTCTTTTAAAGCGGATTTTCTGAATTTTTTCTAAAATCGCTAGGTACTTCATTTTTTTTCAAATTTCCGATTTATAATCTTCAGTAATATATCTAAAACTTTGCAGCCACCATATTTAAAAAACTCATCTACCACACTATGAGCACCTGAGCCACATTTTTTTTATCCTTTTAGTACTGTCACTAATTCTTCCTCATAAAGTAACTATTCCTTCTCTTCCAAAGTATCGCAAACTTTTTCATTTTCTTCTATATCTTTCACTATAACTTTGCCACGGTTTAGCTCGTTTTCAAAATGTCCTGCTCATCTAACTTCAACCCTTTTCTTATCACTTATTGTGGGCCTCTTCCTATCTTTTACTGGGACAAGTACAGGTTGACTGCCCCCTTTCAAATTTTTAACATACCAAAACTATATTTGACTATAATGCCGTCTGGCTGTGTCTTCCAGATATTCACGCCTCCTTAATTCACATTTTAATGCTTTCTCCACTTTCCTTACATTCCTCTAATTTTCAAATGATCTATCACTCAAATATCCCCTGTAAAAGTCCCTCGCCTTCTCTAATCAACTCAAAGCATTTTCAAGAACATTCCTATCTGTTTTTCAAACTTTCCCTTCCTAAGACATCATATGTGACTTCACAAACTATTTTCCTAAAATTATTCCATCTCTCTTCTTTATTGTCAAACTTTAGATTCTTCATTTTAAAATTTAGCTTTTCCTGGATAGTTTCTCGCAAACTCTGATCCTGGAGACTATATGCCATTTTACAGCCACTTGCTGTATTGGTTGTAATTCGATTGCTCTACTTACAAAATTGCAGCAGTCTTTAACCATAACTATTATCTTTTTCTACACCAAATATACCTAGTCTAGGATACCAAGTATCCCAATTTCTACCGACCTAGACAATAAAATCCCCTGATAAAAATGCCATGTTTCTATGGTATCTTGTCTATTTGTTCCTGTGGCAGGAAGTAAAATTCATCTGAGTCACTACTATAGTAGTGGATGCCCTTTACATACTGGGGGGAGTCCATATATGGGAGAAAACTGGACTCCAGCCACAACACCAAGAGAAGGCATTTTAACTACTTTAAAGAGAGGTGTTAAATTTCAATTGACTGTTTTTACATTGAATTCAATTACATTGAAACATCAAAACCAAAGGGTTCTCCGACATGCTAAACTGAAAGTGTAATTTTCATGGAGATTCTGTGGATTTTTAGGGTTAACTTACACTAGGTTAAGTGGCCTGCCACTTAACCTAGTATAAAATAACCCTAAAAAGTCAAAGAATCTCCATGAAAAAAAACACTTTCAGATTCAGCATGACGGAGAACCCTATGGTTTTGATGTTTCAATGTAAGATGACTATTCACCTAACCTAGTATAACCTAATCCTAAAAGTCAAAGAATTTCTATGAAAATTATATCTTCAGGTTCAGCATGTCGGAGAACCCAACGGTTTTTGTGTTTCAATGTAATGCGAGTGTTCTGATATGTGAAATTCATACTTATCTATCTAATGTGTTAAATTTGGTGGGTACCTAACCTAGTGTTACCGAACCCTAAAAATTCAATGAATCATAATGACCTTCCGAGATCTAGGTTTCAGTTTTTAATATAGTGTTTAGGCACCCTCCTTGCACACTCTATTTTTCAATAATCGGGAAATTTTAAATAGAATCGTAGTTTTTGATGCAATACTTTGAACTTGTTAATCTATCTTAAACGAACCTAGACATACACAAATATCACATTTCTATTTGGTGTTATTAAAAATTTTGTTCATCTATCAAAGCATATTACGTATATTGATAAATATTATCTATATATAATCAGTTAGTAAGTTATTGCTAGAAAGAGTGGATGTAAAAGAAATACTTTTAGATATGGTATAATTTTTTTTTTATCATTTAAGATACTTGGGTTTTATTTTTGATTAATAAGAATAGACAGGGTTAAGATATATCTGATTTATTAAAAATATTTGATCATTTAAGAAACTTGGGTTTTATTTTTGATTAATAAGAATACACATTGTTAAGATATATCTGATTTATTAAAAATATTTAATCATTTAAGAAACTTAAGTTTTATTTTTGGTTAATAAGAATGCATTTGGTTAAGATATATCTGATTTATTAAGAAAGTTGAGTTTTATTTTTGATTAATAAGAATAGACATGGTAAAAAAACATTTGATTCCTTAAAAAAATGTTTGATCATTTAAGAACCTTGGGTTATATTTTTGATTAATAAGAATAAAGACGGTTAAGATACATTTGATTTATTAAAAATATTTGATCATTTAAGAACCTTAACTTTTAAATTTTGACTAATAAGAATACACTCAGTTAAGATATATCTGATATATTAGAAAATATATGATCATTTAAGAAACCTGGGCTTTATTTTTGATTAATAAGAATAGCCACTGTTAAGATACATCTGATTTATTACAAATATTTGATCATGTAAGAAACTTCGGTTTTATTTTTGATTAATAAGAATAGATTGCATTATGACATATCTGATTCATTAAAAATATTTGATCATTTAAGAAACTTTAGGTTTAAAAATTAAATTTTAATCATAAATGAGCATAGAGTAAGTAAATAACGAATTTCAAACTTAAAATGAATAAAAATTATTACTTAACAGCTTATTTGACATATATCAATAAAACCAATGCTAATAAATTAACTGGTTATATCTCCCTATGTTAGTAACATTATGAAAAACTTCACTTTACTGAAAACATAAAATAATGTAAATGTTTTGTATTAGTACCTTTTAAGGACACTTTTAACAGCATAAAAGTAAAAGCATTTTTTTTTTGTGAACCTATAGCTTTTACCGCTTTACTGAAAACACAAACACACATAATAATAATTTTAATCATAAATGAGCATAGATCGAGTAAATAACGAAGTTGAAACTTAAAATGTACAAAAAAATATTTTTACAGCTTATTTAAACATATATCAATAAAACTAATGCAAATAAATTAACTGGTTATATCTCCCTATGTTTGCAACATTATAGAAAACTTCACCTTACTGAAAACATAAAACAATATATGTGTTTTGGTTAGGTAAAATAAACCTTTTAACAGTATAATAGTAAAAGCATTTTTAGACTTTTGCTTTATTTAAATTTTTTCTGGTTTTGTGTGAACCTATTGCTTTTAACGCTTTACTGAAAACACTCACACACAATAATATATGAGTTTTGGTACGGTAAAAAGGTCAAACATTTAATTGAAACTAAGGTCCAACATTAAAACTTAAAACAAACAGAAATTATTCTGTATAAATAGTTTCCGTATAAATTATTCCGTAGCATTGTTTCTAAATTAAATTTTAATCATAAATGCGCATAGATTAAGTAAATAACGAAGCTGAAACTCAAAATGAACAAAAATTATTCATTTGCAGCTTATTTAACATATATCAATAAAACAAATTCAAATAAATTAACTGGTTATATCTCCCTATGTTAGTAACATTATGAAAAACTTCACTTTACTGAAAACATAAAATAATGTATGTGTTTTGATACGGTAAAAATAAACTATTTAAGGACACTTTTAACAGTACAAAGTAAAAGCATTTATAGATTGTTGCTTTATTTTTTTTCTGGTTTTGTGTAAACCTATAGCTTTTAACACTTTACTACAAATACACACACGCATAATAATATATGAGTTTTGGTACGGTAAAAAATTCACTGGAAACTAAGGTCCAACATTAAAACTTAAAAATTACTCTGTATAAATAATTACCGTGTAAATTATTCCGTAGTATTGTTTCTAAATGAACTTTTAATAATAAATGAGCATAGATTAAGTAAATAACGAAGTTGAAACTTGAAATGAACGAAAATTACTATCTTACAGCTTATTAGCATATATCAATAAAACTGATGCAAACAAAATAACTGGTTATATCTCCCTATGTTTATAATATTACAGAAAAATTAGTGCTTTACTGAAAACATAAAACAATATATGTGTTTTTGGTACGATAAAAATAAACCTTTTAAGGATATTTTTAACAGTATAGAAGTAAAAGTATTTTTAGATTGTTGCTTCATTTTTTTTCGTTTAATGTGGTATCACTTCTGCTTAGTAAGTTCATTTTAATGATTAACTGTTGTGTTTTGGATCTGAAAAGGACATTTTATGATTATTTTCTTGATAAGTAGTCCAGTGATACAAGCTGATGACGATATTTCATGTAGATCAACGAGGTGCTTCGGATCGTCCAGCAAAGCGGAACAATGAACTTGTGGAATCAAAATCCTAGCAAAGAGTAATGAAAGTGGATCTGGTCAATCTAACTCAGCTAATTTAAACATTGTTAGCTTATCACATATGCACATCAGACTTTTCTGGAAAAAACTGCGGCGATCCTATCAAAATGATCTTGAAAAGAGAAGGATTATGAATCGAATTTTAGTAAATGCATTAAAGTCATAGGGTAATATCACATTTGACTAGGGATCATTTTATGGGTTTTTGTTGTTTTTGTTAGAATTAAATTACTTATTATAATTTCACACCAATTATAAACATTTAGTTTCTTAACATAATGATCTATGACCGAACATTTGGAGTTGAAGTAGTGAAGGAAAGTCATAAAAATTCAATTGAGAATAATTAACATTAAACCTTAAAACGAATAGAAATTATTCTGTATAAATAGTTTCCGATTAAATTATTCCGTAGTGTTGTTCCTTAATTAAATTTAAATCAAAAATGAGCATAGATTAAGTAAAGAACAAAGTTAAAACTTAAAATGAACAAAAAAATTACTTTACAGCTTATTTAACATATATCAATAAAACTAATAGAAATAAATTAACTGGTTATAACTCTCTATGTTTGCAACATTATAGAAAACTAGTGCTTTACTGAAAACATAAAATAATATCAGTGTTTATACATTGGATACTTAATAAAATATATCTGCATCATAGTTTATCTCACTGAGACTAAGCTAATTATCTGTGAATGCAGAAGCAGAAATTGGTTTTACTCAGATTAGGAGCTCGAGTGGGGTCTCTATAATTCACAAGTACCATAAGATGAAGCCAAAGAGGATCACTTAACCAACTCTATACATTCGATAATTAATATTATAATATGAAGTAAACTAATTTAAAACTAAAATAAAACTAAACTAAAACTCTAAACTAAATTTCTAAACTAAAACTCTAAACAAAAACTCAGGTACCGTTACACATGGCGGTGTTGCATTATATTCCTCTCTGTAAAGTGAGGGCAAATTCTTTTAACTCTTTTCTCTCTTCGGAAATTTAAATAATTATTCTTTGTGGTACCCTTGTGCATGCAATAATTATGTGATATGTCTATGCAAGAATCATGTGACAAATTCCTGAAGACTCAATCTGTCAATAATCTGTAATCTATCAATTGAATTCTAAGGCCTCTCTCTAAAGTAGGTCAAATACCTTATCTTGGTGTTCTGGCTGGAGTCCAGTTGTCTCCCATATATGGACTTCACCCAGTATGCAAAGGGCTTCCACTACCTACTATCCCCGTCGGTCGGTTCTGTAGGGGCATACACTACTGTGATTGATACCCTGTACTTTTTAGTCGTAAAATGAGCAACTCACATTAATACCTTCCCAACCTAAACAAGACATAGCTGCTTCCTTATTCATCATGAGCCTTATGGTCTACCTATGCACCCAATCCTCCCTGATTGAGTAAGTAAATTCTACGTCTGCTAATTTCAAGTTTCCTACCCTGGGCAATCAATTTCTGAAATTCTTAATATGTCCCAATTCAAAGTAACTTAATTTGTCAATCTATATATCAACACAATAGTTGTTTTTTAACGTTGTATCAATCTAAGCTGCAATTTTCATATTATTTAACATTGAAACTATTATGGTTCAGGAAAAGCAATGGTCCCAAAACCAGTGCAGGACGGGGACTAACACATCTTTTCAAATCACGAAGCACCTAAGTCGGCTTAAAACCGGACTGCATCAAGTCCCTGGGACCTCCTGTATTAATGGAGGCTTTGTGCCTCCATTCTACAAGCATTCTCCAGCCTGTTACCTCATACTCATTAAATATTCATGCCTACCAGTACTATACTACTATGGGAGGCAACCAATAATAGACGACTTGGGCAGGAATAGACTTTTTAGCCCAAAAAAGCCCACCAAAACAAACAAAACCCAGAAGAATTGTTCTTCAATCAGAATCCAGTGTAAATGTTCTATCATTAACTAGGCTATAATTTCCTTGAGGGGTGCCACTCTCAAGGTGATCCTGCAGCGCTGTTTGCAGTCACGGTTCTGGTTAGGGGAGCTTCTGGAAGGTCCACCCTGGTGCCACTACGAGGCCACACAAGCAGGACTTTACTTTTGGGGGGTAGAGACGGAGGAAGGAGCTTATGAAGGAGTGGAGACCCCAAAACGTGTCACAGCATCGGACAGCTCTAAACTTTTTTATTTACCCTATCCTTGTCAGGGCGTTCGTCGGGGAAATAACACTGAATTTCTAATAAAAAAAAGGTAAAAAAAACAAATTGCCTGCAGCTTCGGAACCAATGATTTAGAAATTACAATTTATAATGGACAATAATTAGGTTGTAGAGCAATGAGAAACTACTTTTTTTTTGTTTGAAGTTAACTTCAAACCGGTATTTTAGTTGAAGTTCTGTAAAAAATCGACGTAATTAAAATCAGTTAAGCGCTGATGATAAAAACAGGTAAGAAAAAGAAGCAGCAGACAGATTTTCGAGACATTATAGAGCCCGCAGTAAAGGTGTCTGAATGCTTGTCAAGAATTCTTTATCGCTTTCAGCTTGTTATAGATGAAAAAATTAGATTTCCTTAAAAGGAATGTACGTTCGGTTTGTAAATTAAGATGTCAAAGCTGAAGTGTAAGATGTATTTATCATTTTGTTTAAATTAGCCTTCGAAATAAATCTTGGAACTCGTTTCTTGTTGAATGCTTGTGCAAAGGATTTTCTCTGGGGCTGAAATATGTAATATAATCTTTTTTATACGAGACAGAGAAAATATTGCTCCCTGAATAAGGTATAAAAATACATATAGCATAATGAAGCAGAGATGTCCTGCATAAGAGCAGTGAAAGGTAATTCCTTTTTTGGACACCCTGCCCGGTATACATGGATGACATTTATAGATGCAGAGAGAGGGGTAACAATCCGCCCGTTTTTTAGCACTAAGAACTTAAATCTAAGATCTTACATCTTTCTGCAAAGATTATCGTTTTTTTAACTCATCTTTGTTCCAAGATCTTACAGCTCACTGATGTTAGCAAAAAGTGTGAGGACCGCCACTGTTCCGCCATGTAGAACAATGATGAGAACTTTGATGATCTACTCATCATTGTTCTAAGACCGCTGATCAGAGCAGAATGATGAAAGACGTTTGCACAAAAACGACCAAAGATGTAAGATCTTTGTTCGAAGATTTCACTTTTAAGCGTTTTCTGACAAAAGATGTAAGATCTTAGCACATTGATGAGTGAAAAAAAACTCCCTTAATGTGCTTTATAGCATCTTCAAAAGGAAACACAGTAAGAGCAAAAGAGCAGGACCATTCTATTCCCCAATCAACGCTCTTTCCAAATGTAATGGCCGCTACCTTAACACTATGTCCCACTCACCAAGGGTCTAGGATGCAGCTTCATATGACATATTACTCTGCTGTTTCTCAACGCTTGAATCAATTAACTCGTACTTGTGTTATTACCTCGTTACAGTTACACCTCATTGCGCAGTAGTTTAAATCAATAGGATAAATATATTATTCAAAAATGTAATAAAAGTGTGGATTAAAATAAATAGAGCTATGGAAATTTGATTAATAGAAATATATTGCATATTATGAAGCAAGAATTTCGTTATTATTGTGTTTTCTTTTAGTTTTGAATATGGCCCAGGGCCATATCTGGCACCACTAGGAGGAAGGAGTGCTAGGAGGGGGGAAAAGAAAAAGAGAAAAAGAATAAAGAAAAGAAAGAGAGGAAAAGAAAAAATGGATTTAAGAAGTTAATAGAGCTAAAAGAGTTAAAGGATATCCAGAATGTCTGTTAGGCCCATACTCTTTTAATTATTTTCATTTCTAAGGAACCAGAAAAATCCTTTGAATTCATGTTGAATTATACAACCAAATGCTGGGATAGATAATTATCTAATGTCCCATCTTAGTTGGCGTAATAAGGAGAGCAGATTGCAAAGAGCAGATTTTGTTTCTTCTTGATTCATGTACAAGACGATTAGAAGGGGAGCCGGCATGTACCCCCAGAAAATTTCACCGAGAAATCTCCTCCTGCAGGAAAACCCCCCTGTAGACAATTCCCTCGGAAAATTAACCCCCCCCCCCGCCGAAAATTTCTCCATGGAAAATTCCCCTACGCGCAAAATTGAGAAGCCAGAGAGAAATAGTAGCCTAGACCAGAAATATTTCCGGAAATCAAGAGTGATTATGTACCAATATCTACCTCCATCCCCTCCCCATCCCTTCCTAGATCTAATTCTGTATTTATCTGAAAGTTCAATGAGAGTTAGGATGTCTTGGTATTAAAATGCATCCTTCGAGATATTTTTTTGCCAAAGAATGATCATGAATAAAAATAACAACAATTAGAACAGCAGTGAATTTACCTAAGACAATGAAATTTGTTTAAACCTTAACTGAATATTTTGGGTCTATATCCAAGAGCCGTCCTTAGCAAACTTCGCATGTAAATGACATAAAGCTTACATCAAAATGAAAAAATTAAAACAGCCCCAAGTTATTTGTTTTTATGACGGAAAGGCAGTGCGGTCTTAGAGATCGATCGCCGTGTGTCTTTATTTCTAGATAATGGATGTGTGTTGTTGTTTTTTTTTTGTTTTGTTGTTTTTTTCTCCGGGGAGGATTGTATAAAACCAAGGGCCCTAAAAGATTAGGAGAGGGCTCATTCGAACAGAAATTGGAAGTTTAAGTGCTCTTTTCCGTGACCAACCAGAATGGAAGGCAACTACTGCCCTTCGCATGCCCTTTATCCCCCCAAAGACATCTGAATGAAATTTGAGATAGCCATTTGGTTCATTATAATTGAAAGGTCCAATAAGTATGCCTCTGGGAATGACATGACCCCCCACAGAAGCCAGAGAAAGGGCTGTAAGTTCTGCAATTTGTCCATTGTTTACAGACAGCATTTGTTATTGGGAGACATACAGATATTATTCGCGGGGGAGTTTTCTGTGAAGGTAGGGATTTTTTGGGATAATTTTCAGGTGGGGGAAATTTCCTGGGAAGAATTTTCCTCAATTCTTCTACAAAGTTCTTATTATTTGTCTAGCTTTGCCTTTTGGATGCACAATTGTATATATGGAGAGAATGTTCCAAGGAAATTGTCCGGGGAAATTTTCTGCAGGGATCAAATGGTCTAGTAGAACTTTTCCGTGGAAAATATGGATGGATAATGTCCGCAAGGGTGCTGCAAGGAGACACCTCCATTCTTATTGCACAAAAATATTTCTGTCGTTCATTTTTAATGCTTTATAGAATAGAATAGAATTAGGCTTTATTCTTAAAACTTTTCACAAGCGATATATCGCCGAATATAAGTTCGTTTCATACAAAAAAAAAAAAAAAAAAAATGAAGTAAACAACAACAACCATCACAAGCACTTCAATGAAATTAGGATCAGGGACACCAAAACATTAAGAAATATAAACAGACAAATAGAAATTAAACAATTAAGAAAAATATTAAAGAGTTAAAATAATGTCACATCAAACAGGTTAAAGGTAAAAATTTAGTCATAAAACGGCGTATAATAAGATAAGTCATAAAATGGGGATGGGATTTTTTTTGCCTCTCTTGGGAGAGGCTTCCGTTCAGGATTATGGGGAGGCGGAAAAAGGTCTTCAGTTCGGATGGTGGTTCTCGCATTACCACCAAAACGGAGGCACAGATCATGTCTAAACTTTTGTAAGAAGTAGGAGTAAGGCAACTTCCCTTCCCGTGCGATTATTTTCAAAGCCCTTTTCTGGACGGATTCCAACCTTTTGGTTTGATTTTTATTTAGTGAGAAGTACCATAGAGGGCAAGAATATTCGACAGTTGGGCGAATAAAAGATACGTAAAATTTCAAAATATGAGAAGAGGGCATTGATATTTTGCCAATTGCTTAAGGAAGGCTAGGGAAATATTGGCTTGCTTGGTTATATTTGAAATATGGGCTTCCCATTTAAGATCGGAAGTTATAGTTACTCCTAGAAGTTTTATTTTTTGTGTCATAATTTCACTTGGAATAATAGACGTAAATGAGGGGATTGTGCTTAGAAAATTGATTGTTAGAATTGTAGATTTCAATGGGTTTACATGCATTTTATTTTTGAAGGCATCTGTTGCAACATCTTCAAAGATTTGTAGTGCGACTACTTTTTTATATTTTTCCTGGCGACCTCTAGTAGAGTCATACCATCCACAAATTTCCATCGTAAGGGGATATCTTCTGCCAAAATTGTTTACCATAACGCTGAATAAGATGGGTCCAGTTATACTACCTTGGGGTATTCCGTTATAGACTGGTAGAGGTTTAGAATAAGTATTCATGGATTTGACCCCTTGAGATCGTTGCTTCAATGGAGACCCTGAGTCAGTCAGAGTATAAAAATGATTCATACAACTTTGAAAAAACTGGTGTTAATGTTATTGGTCTAACTTTGTCCAAATCAACAACGGCACCTTTTTATGAACTGGAGTTACATAACCTTGTTTCCAAAGAACCGGGAATTCGCCTGTTTTTGTGATCTTGTTGAAAATATCTACGAGTGGCTCTGAGATTTTATCCGAGAAAGCTTTTACGAGTGCGATCGGAATATCTACGGGGCAGATACTGGTTCTTTTTAATTTTTGGATTTTATTTGTAATCTCAGATTTTGTGATTATTGGTAAACTATATTCAGAGGTTTGGGAGGAAATTCTTTCCAGATTTAGGGGTACGTAACGTTGGGAAATCAAACTAAGGTGGTGGTTTACGTCGTTCGTGGTTTTTATAGGAGGCTCATTTAGGTTAAAGTTTAGTTGTTTAGCTTCTTTGCCACAAATGAGTTTTATTTCCTCATACCAGTTTTTTTGGTTTAGTACTGCATAAGTGATTTATTTTGTTTTTGTAGATATTTGATGCAGCCTTACGAAGTTGCTTCTTTAAATTTTTCCTTGATTTGTTGGCCTCTAGAATTTTTCCTTCTTAAGGCATTTAATTTTTTTAAGGTTATGATTGAAGAACGACTTTGTCATTAACATCTTCTGCATTTATAATTTCGCTCCAAGTTTCGCTTGTTATCCAAATTTCAATAAGCCTTTATCTGTTACTGGTCTGGAGCAAATTTCGGTAACCTTATAATTGTGTTTGGCCTCAAAATCTGGGATAATTTTAATTGAATAATGGTAGCTACCACCGAGCGCAGGAAGCAGAGTTGGTTTTGTATAGTATTGTTTTATATTAGTGTAAATAACATCTAGTTGGGTGCCTCCCTTCGTCGTTGGGAAATCTACCATTTGTTTGAGATTAAAGTTACGGCAAGTTGAGTCTAAAGATAAATCATTTTCATCCCCTAATAAAAAGATTCCGGCGTAAGGATATTTTAGTTGAATTCGATCAATGCTGCCATTTAGTTTTTCTATGATATTCTGTTTTGAATGGGAGCGAAATAGAAAAGTCCAACCATAATAATATTTAATGGATGGGGCAAAACTTCGGTCTAATGAATATCCAAATAATTTCTTCAAACTCATTAAAATCTGGTGTAGGAATTGGTCTTGGGCATAAATATTCTCTAACGAACAGCAGAATACCGCCTCCTTTTTTCTCCAGAGGATGGTCATGGGGCCTTAATTTGATTATGGTAGCCATTTGAATTTAGAAAAGATGGATTTTGGTTATGCACCTCCGTGATGGAAATAATGTTGAGATCCAGTAGTCACGCAGTTATGCTTACTTCCTTAAGCTTGACGAAATTCACGCTTTCGGCATTACGTAGATAAATTTTTGGGAAATTGTAACGGGAAGCGTCAGAATATTTTTCATATGACTTAGATTTATCATTTTGAAGGTGGGTTGTTGTGGGTTGTGTCTGGATTGTTATTTTCTGTAAGGCTGTGACAGTTTTTTTTTTTTTTTGGGGGGGGGGGGGGTGGTGGGAAAACTGGTATAGTAAGACAATTTGTATTTGCTTCCAAATAATTCATACCTGGGTAATTCTTGTGTGATGAGGGTTGGCAGGTATATAGGGGAGTGGTGTGTTCCTGGGGATAACGTGGGGGGTGACTAGGGGGGGGCATCAAGAGGGAAGGGATCTTTTTGAAAGGGTGGGTTTGATTTGCAGACATAAGCTGTACATGGGAGGAGGTTCGGTCTAAAGAGTGGACTTTCTTTGCAAGGGATGAAACATGGGTTAATGATTGACGTCGAAAGTCCTTGAAGGGAGGAACTATAGTTTGGCGTGGAGAATTCGGCGGTGGTAGAGAAAATAGTGGTGTTTTTTTCGGTATTTTTGGGGAAAACTTGGGGCTAAGAAACGGGGACTCTAATGCGAGAGAGAGTTACGGATGTGTAACAATGAACACTTAAGACTAAAACACACTCCACTGTTAAATTTTAGGCAGGGTCTAAGGTGGGGAAGATTACAATTCGGGTTTTGACAGGATCCTGAATTTAAAAAATGTATACATGAATGGACAAACTTACAAGAAAAGCCTCTATTACCCTTATTAGTCGGTGAAATTTACCAGCGACATTCTCTGGAATATTTGTAAACAAAGCTGTTGACACTTCTCATCTTCTCCATCGGTTTAATGTTTGCCTTTAATTGGCTTTTATTATAAATTGGGTCAATGGCTGCATTTCTAGTTGCGTGACCGGAAAAATATAATCATTTAAATACACAGGTTTGTCTTTTGATCTCCAGAGACCCACTCTTATCAAAATTTGTCTCGTTGAAATTTTGCTCGTTGCACCTCCTTGATTCCTTAATTTTGAATTCATCAATATCTTTTAAAGTTTTGTTCGTATTACTAATTTTTTTTTGTCAGATTTATTTCCTGCAAAATTTGTCCCTAGATTTTCGTAGATTGAACTGTCCTGGGATTTCTCAGTTTCACGAATTTGGACCATATCTGAAGTACCAAATTTAAACATTCCGATAATAATAGTCTCTATTTCTTCCTTTAAGGCTGCTAAGACTCTGTAATTTTGTTCTGGACACTGGAAGGGAGGGAAGGGGAAGGCAGCAGGGTGGGTTGGAGTCACAGTCTGCATGTGTTGTGGCACTTGGTTTACTGAATTCAGCTTCAGTGTTTGTAAGGTCTGACTGGCAAAAAAGAATCTTTAGTATGAACTGGAGGGGAGTAGTCTGACGCATATTTTTTGGCTTCAATTTTAGCTTTACTGCTAGGAGAAGCTAATAGAGCTAAGCAATCAGTTTGACAAGAGGCATCGGACTTGGACTGGCGACTGAGAACGGATTTAGGGATAAGCCTATTGTCTTTCAATATGTCTATTAAGCTTTCAGTTGACATCCGACTTCTAAATCTTGGAGTAAGTTGCGGTGACAATACCATAGTAGAAGGTGAGGAAAGACTGAGACTACTTACAGATGGTTCTTGTTTTGAAACGCAATCCACGCATAGCCAGCCACTTTTCCACTCTAATATTTCAATGCCTGTACATTTGTCACGTCCCGCATGGTAGTGGCACTTGCAACTACTGCATTACACTGAATTTCTAGTAATTCTTAATCGGTACTCAGGACATCTTAACATATTGACCTCTGAGAAAACTGGGTCAAAGAATTTTAACTGGATATTGTCAAAGAGAGTATCAGTTATTAGGTCTTAACACGTCGAGAGCTGAATAGTGACTCAAAATGACTCAGAAGTGATTTACTTCATAACACAGTGATGCATTATTAAGGAGGGCCGATAGGTCTTTGTGTAGAAGGGGGGGGGGGGGGTAAGATAATTCTCCAAGCCTCATTGAGCTTTCAGATGAACACTACAAGAATCTTGGGGATTTGTTACCTAATCTTTCTTGGTTCCCACGTATATTTTTGGTTTACGCCTTGATTATTGATGCCGGGGTGGGGGGGGGGGGGGCTAGCAGTTTCTAAGTGTCCTAGTAAATACCAAATTAATTCAGGTTATGATTAGTAAAATTGTGCACAGGGAAGTTTAATGAAAAAGTGGATGCGTGTAGTATGTTTTGATTTAGCTAACCTGCCCCTCATCATTCCTTAAGTTCCACCTTAATACACATAACCTTTTCGAACACACGATAAATCCTGTAATCAAAAAAGAGTAAATTGTGCTTTTCAAAATTTTGACCAGTGTTGAGGGGATGAGGAATCTGAAAAGGGCAAGGGGAGCTTCTAGCTCTTCCATCACTTTTCAAAATCCCCTAAACGTACCCTGCAAGTTTCAACTTAATACCCTCAGCCGTTCCTTAGATATTACTGATACGCCCTATTGACCACTAGCATGCACTTAGTATGTTTTGATTGTGTTTGGCATTCCTCTCCAAAGCTGCGGAGTATTATGCCATCCCCAAAGGCGTAGTTATTCGACCTTTAGACTGCTTTGAACAAAATGGCTATTCTAAAGTTTTGATCGAATGTTTTTGGAAAGGGGGCAACTTTAACGCATGGGAGGGGAGCTGGCAGCCTTCCAAATACTTTAGAATATTCCCTTCAACATGTCCTGAAAGTTTGAGCTTAATGCCCTCGGTCGTTCTTAAGATGCTGCAGATCCACCTCTTCGGTAAACTTGATGCTCATATTGCCTTGTGATTTAGTTTAAGATACCCCTCAACATTCTCCAAATTTTCACCTTAATACCCTTGGCACCCAAAATCAAAACTTTCCCTTTTCCTAATGAAAAATCTTGCATTTAAGCAATGAATAAATTGCATAATTTAAACAATCCTAGCCCCGGAGCTTGCGTAGGGCATGGCATCCCTGGGGGCATAGCTATTAGACCTTTTGACTAGTTTGATTGAAATGACAATTGCAAAATTTTGACCGTTGTTAAGGAGAGATGGCATACAAGAAAGGCAAGAAGGGGGGCTGGTTGCCCTCTAATCTCTCTTAATCTCCCACTCACCATACATTGAAAGCTTCAACCCAAAACAATGAGCCCCTGGGGCTGGGAGGGGGTGTCAATCCTAAGCGAATAGCTATTTGACCTTTGTGCTATTTTGAACAAAATGGCTATCTCAAAATTTTGACTTGATATATTTGGGGGAAAAGGTCGCGTAAGGGAGGGGGACTGATTGCCCTTCGATCAGTTTTGATTCTTAGAAATGGGAACTACAAGTGTCGATTTCCAATCGAATGAGTCTCCTCCAAAGTTTATACAACCACCCTTTCCATAAAATCTTATATGTTGTCAATGGGCAACTTGCATAGCTTACATCCCTTGCCCCCGGGGCTGTAGGAGGATTTTTCAACCCAAAGGTATTTTTTTTTCGGCCTTTGGACTATTTTGAACAAAATGGTTGTCTCAAATTTTTGATCGGATGCATTTGGGAAAACTGCGTGGGGGAGAATGGTTGCTCTCTAATCACTTTGACTCTTAAAAAGAGCATTATATCTTTTAATTACCAATCGACTGAATCCCGTTCGACGTTTATACGATCATCACTTCCATATGAAGTGCCTCAGAGATAAAAAAAAACTAATAAATAATATTATTTATTAATTAAAAACTAATAAATAAATGATAACACATTGAAGCCTTATGGCTCTTTACTATAGGCAACTCTACAGTGTTGCCTCTGACTTAACAGGTGAGTAGAACTTTCAATTTTGCTCTAAGTAGCATCCGAAATTGTGCAGGGGAAATATGGGGGGGGGGGGGGGGGAATTATCTGGGAGGAATTTTCCGGGGGAAAATTTCTGAAGGGAATTTTAAGCAGGAGTAAATTTCCAAGGGGGAAGTTTCCGCGGGGGATTTTCTGAGGGAATTTTACGAAGAGAAGTTTTCGGGGGGCAAAAACGCCTATCAATACCTATGTGCGTGCGTATTTCAGCAACTCAAAGGCAATCTCTAGTCTTCAGCTTTGGAAGCAGCTTTATGGCGTTAAAAGAGACAAACCTGAGGTCGGATGCCAAGCGAATATTTTTTATTATACAGTCAATAGGTTTAACTAAAATGAAAATTTAATGTGTAATTTTGGTAAGTTTTCTATATTTTTCTCACTGTCGAGATATCGAGTTGAAACTCTTTAGGTATCTTTTTTGGGGCGGGGGGGAGAGATTGAACTTCAAACTCCGTCTTTGTGGGTAAATATTTTTTCTCTGGCCCTCACAAAAGATTAGCTTACTAGCAACATTCTATATTCCCTTTTTATGCCTGTGATTCCACAGACTTTTTGGCTAGAATTCAAAAATTGGCACTTTACTGAGAACTGAGCATGCTTGATTTTTTTTTTACAGAATCGTAATTATATGCAAAAAGTTACCAATATCATGGTCGCTGAAACACTATTGAAAGACTAAATTAGTCTTTTATTGTCTGTCGGTTTCTAAGGAAACTTTTTGATTCTAAGAGAACATCCTGTTTTTAGATGGGTTTTATGCTTTCAGCAAAGCGCTAGTTTTATAAATCTATAGATATTGGAAGATGTAGCGAGTTATTTTATTCAACCTAGTTTTGTAGATATACCTTTCGTAATCTTTATTTTTTTTAAGCAGTATTTTTTTTTTCGTTTCAAGATTCAACTCCGCTCTTTAGTCCCATAAGAAAAATTTATTAAACAAAAAAAAAGATAAGTTACTTTCTGTAGGCCAGAATTGCCGTGTTTTGATCAAATATGTGGGAACGACTGTTTCTGCGAAGAATTTCTTTGTGTTTACCGAGACAAAATCTTACAACTGAACACAAAAGCTATTCCTTTTGTTGAGTGTAGATCCGTCCCTATTGTGTGGAGCTGCGATCATTTGATGCTCAGAGACAGTGTTCTCAAAAAGTTGAATTATTACTTCTTGACAAATAATGTAAATGATCTAAAAAATTCTCTTCTGCGAAGTTTGAAATTGCCGACTTAAGTTATCTACCACGGTATCAAAAAAAGATAAAAGAGAGATTAGATATTTAAGTAGTTCAGACCCTGATCTTACTCTAGACCGTTAAATAAAGTTCACTCAGAAGATATTCTTTGGGATTTCAAAAAATTCAAAGAAAATAGACGAAATTTGGCGGAAAATTATAGAAACTACAGGAAAAATTATGAAAAATGTCAATATTTCGTTAGGGAGAGGGTACAGGTTTCACCCTTGGTGGCTATTTATGAAAAGATATGTCACTTTTTTGAGCAGCAATCTTTCAACCTTTTTGATTTGACGCTATTGTCGAAATATTTCATTGAAACTAAATTCTTTTAAAACAATGCTGTAAAGTGCTTAAGAAATTCTTTATTGCAAAATTTTCAATTGCCATTTTGATGGCAATTGTCCCATAAGAGGCTAAAATAATAATAGTTCATTTTTAAGGTCAACTTCCAAGTAGTAGTGCTAATAGTACATGAAACCATACTTTGCGATATATAATGCTTAAATAAATAAGTAAGTAAGTTATTCTTAAAGTAAGAAAACGAAAGCGAGCTGATAGTGCATGAAATAATACTTTGAAATATACAATGCTTACAAATCGGGAAATATGAACCTTTTGTTTCAGTCAACATATGCTTGAAGATGCATGTCCTGACAATAGGGTTTACGCATAGGCCTACTAGGCCCAAGAGGCGCACAATACCGCGGGGCGGAAAAAAAACTGAGTGACTTTTTTTCTTAGCAAAAACTGGACTACTGTGATTTATCATCAAAGCGCCAGGTGCACTTTTCTGCAGCGCTGCCTATTCATAGAATAGGCAGCGATTTTAAACAATACAGCGATTTTTAAGGTTTAGGTTCAATCAAATAATAAACACAAAATCAAGCCAATATAATTAGAAAACACTGCGCTAGGAAAAAAAATGATAACGCGTAGCGATTACATACATAACTCTTCCTAAATCAACTTAAATTAATAAATCAATTCCACAAACAAATAATAAGGAAAAAAAACAACTAAGCCAATCCCCTTCACTCACACACTTCCAGGGAAATAACCAGCATCAAATACAACTCCCAGCCCATAAACTCACTCCTCCCCCTGCCCAAAAAAACTTTAAAAACAAATAAAAACAACAAACAACTAATTCCCCCAAAAACACTCATTTAATCTATTTTTAAATTGAGGAAGATGCACAGCCCCCCTAACGCTCACAGGAAGTGAATTCCAAACAGAAGGACCAAGATACTTTAAAGTAAAAACTGATCTCACACTATCTTGAAGCTCTACAGCCAAGTTGTCACAGCTTCTCGTATCGTAATCATGAAAATCACTGTTGAAAAGGTAGAACTCCTTAAAAATTTGCGGAACTAGATTATTCACACAATTATAAACATATATCACGGCTTGGTAGTCTCTTATCTGCCCAACGTTAAGGAGCCTTGGAGATTGAAAACGTGCACTGATGTCTTTCACATTTCGTATATTCTTCCCAATTATTTTTGCTGCTTTATTCTGTAAAACTTGCACACGCTTGTAGTTCACATAAAAATTGCTGCTCCACACGACACATCCATATGATATATACGGATAAATGATTGCTTAATAGATCGTACGAAGAGTACTCTTCGGTAGAACATGGTTCAGTCTTTTAGGTATTCCTACTCCACGTGCAATTTTTGCTGAAATGGCGTCACTGTGAAGTTTCCACGTAAGATTATAATCAATGAAGAAACCAAGATACCGGAATGCATTTACTTGAACAACATGATTTCCACACAGCAAGACTACGGCTTACATCAACAGACTCACCCACTCTACAGGACGTCGGTAAAAACGTCTTCTTTACATTAACACATAGCAAACTTAAACTCATAAATACCTCCAGTCTTTTCAGGGCATTATTAGCTTTTTCTATTAAATCATCAAATGATTTTGCAGATACTGTTAGCGCAGTGTCACCAGCAAAGGAAGCAATGCATACATCTTGCAGATAAAAGTGCATCATATCAACATAAACTAGAAAAATTAAGGGGTCCAGCACAGAGCCCTCTGGCACACCACACTTCACAGGAAAAGAAGAAGAGACTATATCATTTAAAACAACTTTGAGGGACCTACCATAAAGATAAATCTCAAACCATCTTAGACAAATTCCTTTGATTCCAAGATTTCTCATTCGGTGAAGCAACACTTTGAAATCACCGATTCAAAGGCTTTTCTGATTTGCATGAAAATAGACATAGATATGACACCTGAGTCTAATGAACAGTTTACACTTTGAACCAGGTGCTGCTAAGCGTACGTCGTGGAGTGACCCTTACGAAACCCGAACTGTGTCTGGCTCAACAGACTATTAGTCGGAAGGAAATCAAAGAGTCGTTTATGCACCACTTTCTCCAGTGTCCTTGAAAAGATAGGTTTGTCCTTGAATTGATATGGGTCTTTGTGTAGGGGAATGACCTTCGCCACCTTAAGCTGCTCCGGGAAACTTCCCTTTTCTAGAGAAAGGTTGATGATAAACACTAGACAGGGGAGAATATATCCTAAAATCACTTTAAGAGCTCGCAGGGACAAACCATCAACACCAGCAGAATTAGACTTAAGTGACTTCACCGCTTTCTGTACGGACATCACTGATAGTATTGCACTGCATTTCATTATATTTGTCAGTAACACTAGATTGCATTTCAGAACCAATATTCGAGAAAAAATTTGCAAACTTGTTTACAATTCCAGTTGTACCATCACGGTTGCAACTATCTGTGATGGTTTATCATTTTTCTTTTCTTATTTTCATGTCATGATATTTATTTTCTGAGATTGCAGTTTGAAAGTGTGTGGCTTAAAAAAAGCTAATTACCTGCTTTGGCGGATAGCCGAGATATAAGCTAATTTCATTTTGAATGAATGTTTTCGTGTGAAATGGTAAGAACTTTCTTGAACTTTGTAAAATAAGACCTCTGTTTGAAAATCTTTGCACTTTGTGAATTTAGACAGCGATAAGGGTTCCTGATAGAGACCTATTTTCGGACTTGGGTTCTAATCATTGGTTGCTGTGGTAAAAGTGGCCATATTTGGTGTCTGGTGGCGGGATAAGATCCCTGAATTTGGAGAGGCGTTGAACTGTGGATCTGGAATAGGGACAAAGTGTCTACTATTCCCGCAGGTTATCCCCTTTGAAGAGCTCCTGAATTAATGGTAATTAATTTAATCACGCTAGCGACATTTTGTTGTTTTGTATAATTTTAGTTTTCTGTTTATGCTTTTGAGAAAAGTCTAAACCTAATTAATTAATTCACGTTACCGACATTTTGCTGTTTTACAATTTCAGTTTTCGGTTAAGCAGGGTTGTGTTCTATCCCCCTTTGTATGGATTATTTTGATGGACTTTGTTTTAAGGAGCACAGGAAAGGCAATGGGAGACCACGGAATCAAATGGGGAGGAAAAAGTCTCCTGGACTTGGATTATGCTGATGATTTAAGCATCCTAGATGAAAGTGTGAGCAAAATGAATGAAGTTTTAGAGGTTTGGCGAGTTCAGGGTGCTAGAATTGGTTTGAAAATTAATGTTAAGAAGACTAAGTCAATAAGGCTAGGAATAAGTGAAGATGAAAAGGTGACGTTGGGTAATGAAAAGATTGATCAGGTGGGCAGCTTCACTTACCTTGGTAGTATTATTATTAAAGATGGTGGGAGCAGTGAAGATGTTAAATATAGAATAGCCAAGGCTCAGGGTGTTTTTTCACAGTTTAAAAAAAATTCTGGAAGAATAGGAAGATAAATCTGCAAACTAAGATTAGAATATTAGAAGCTACAGTGATGACAGTGGTCAAATATGGCTCTGAAGCATGGACGCTCCGAAAAGCGGATGAAGATTTGCTAGATGTTTTCCAGAGAAATTGCTTAAGGATTGTTCTGGGTACCCGGCTGACTGACCGTATTTCTAACAATAGGCTATACGAAAAATGTGGTTCAATACCGCTCTCTAGGGCTATAATGAAAGAAAGGTTGAGGTGGCTAGGGCACGTTGTGCGGATGAAGGATGACAGATTGCCGA
Source organism: Artemia sinica (assembly GCA_027921565.1). Lineage (NCBI taxonomy): Eukaryota > Metazoa > Arthropoda > Branchiopoda > Anostraca > Artemiidae > Artemia > Artemia sinica. The sequence continues at coordinate 49,932,720 of CM051272.1, forward strand.
AGATTGTTCTTTTCGGCCAACCATCTAGGGCTAAACGGAAAGCAGGTCGTCCCCGTCTGGGGTGGGAGGACGTCATAAAGAAAGATTTAAAGGAAATGGGAACTTCGTGGGCGGGTGTAAAATGGGAGGCTTTGAATAGATTGGGGCGGAGGAGGAGCGTGCGTAGCTGTGTTGGCCTCAGGCGGCGTTGTGCTGCGGTGAGTTATTAGTAGTAGTAGTAGTAGTTTAGCCTTTTAAGAACAGCCAAACCTGTTTCATTGATTCATGTTGCCAATATTTTCCTGCTTCTTAGAACTGCAGTTTTCCTTTTAGGCTTTTGAGAAAAGTCCAAACTTGATTAAGTTATTCGCTTTCCGACAATTTTGTTGTTTTTTTATAGCATTTAAGTTCTCCTAATAGACTTTTGAGAAAAATCTATACTTTCCAGTTGATTATATCGCGAATACTGCCTACCAAATTTTCCTGTTTTCCTAGTTGTCGACAAATTGGAGTGACATTTTGCCGGTAATTGAGGCGGTAAAGAAAGGCAATATTTTCGTAAACCTTAGAGAGATTATAGGAATTTTATTTTAGTTTAAAAAAAAATTGTAACCTATGGTGGGTGAAGTCGTATGCCCGAGAATCCTACCGAGTCTGTGAGACAGACTAGGTCCGGTTCACTGGGTCGAGTTGACGTGAAATTACCCGACACTCTGACGATGGAGCATCAGCGAGTCCTAAGAGGAGGACTAAAGTGGACCCTTTTAAAGAGTTTAACTCTGAGACGGAACAGGTATTTCAGTCACACATAACAAAGGTTGTAGGCGGGGCTGAGAGCCCGGCGGAGGGGATCAGTATTCCTTACAAGAAGGGAGAACAACAGAGTGTGAAGTTTTTGCCTGATGCTATTTTTGAAACAGAAGGTAGTAAGGCAAGGACAAAGAAAGCGGAAGGAAAGGTAGGGATAGAAGTTTTACCAAAAGTTTCAGGAAGTATTCAAGTCTTAAGTAATAAGAATCTGATTACAGTGGACGCAGCACAGTTTAACCAGCTTATGACATCGCACATGCATCTTATGACAGCAATGACCGCCCTAACAACAAGCTTGGTCGATCAATCTGCGGCGAATCAGCAGCAGCCTAAAACAGCACAAGCCAAAATTAGGCCCAAGCTAATAAAGCTGACAGATAGTGACGACATAGACTCGTTTTTAAGCATGTTTGATAGCACGGTGACGGCAAGTGGCTGACCTGGGTAACTGTGGGCTACTCATCTGTATCTAGTTCTATCCGGTCCCACACTGGAGACGATGTCAGGTTTATCGGTGGATATATTTGCTGATTATGATGCGGTTAAGACAGCAATACTTGAGAAGTATTCTGTCACAAATGAAACGTATCGCATACGCTTCCGAAGTGGAAGAAAAGAAGAAAGGAGTCCTAAGGAGAATTTGGAAGGAAGCTGACAACCAACTTCAATAGATGGCTCAGTCTAACATCGCTAAGAGCGCAGACAGAGAACCTGGCGGCAACAAGCACCCGGCCAGCCAGAGTGGCTGTGCCACTGAAGGATGTAGAAGAAATTTTTGAGCTTTTACAGGTGGAACAGTTTACAGAGGCAGTACCGTACCACCTGCAGGTAGCCCTTCGGGAGAGGCAGTTTAAAACTCCTAAGGAAGCTGTTTTCTTTTTCGGAAGCTAGCGCCCTAGCTCGTAAAACAACGAAAGATTGTTTGAAGACGAGTGGTGATAACAGAGACCAGCGTCCGGGCAAGGAGGGAAGGAAACAAAGGAGTCTTGACGGCAACCGTAAGAGAGGGGAGAACAGCCATCAAGCGAAAGCTGAGTCCAAGGAAGAAAGCTCGCGCGAGAGTCGCCGAGCAGGAAACAGGAGAGCCTGCTTTGTGTGTTATGACACGTCACACTTTGCGAAGAACTGTCCGAGGAAAAAGCAGCAGCCAGAAAATACGAGAAAGGGTTTCTTGGCTGAGAGAACGGAAAGGCCCGATCACCAGGAGTCTGCAGGGACAGCGGTAGTGCTCCATGAAAAAGTAGACGGAGGGAATTTTGAAATGCTTGTGGACAGTGGAGCGAACATAACAGTTCTGCACTCGGAGTTGGTACCAGAAGAGTCATGGTGCTTAAAGAAGCCTAGAAGCTTAAGATGTGTAGGCTACATGGTGACACACATGAATACCCTACGACAATAGTGGACGTACGGGTGAAACAAGCAGATGGTTTGCTTGCTGAACTTCCAGTGAAGGTTGCAGTCTCGGACTGAATCCCAAAGAAGTTCCTGGTAGGGAGAAATTTTCCAGAATTCTCAAGTCTTGAAGATTCGGAAGTTGATGTGTTTGTGACAACAAGAGCCAGAACAAGCAAGCTGGGTGAGTTACAAACGGATATTTCGGAGGCAAGACAGTTTGACTTCGACGACTCAGTATTTTATGGAGCAGGAAAAGCACGGAAGAGTCGGGGGCAGAAGCGTGGAGAAAGGAAGGCCGCTTCTCAGGGCATGTCAGACGGAGAGGAGGCTCCTATGAAACTTGGACAAAAAGGGAAAAGTTTTGCTGAGTTACAAAGGATGGATGAGACCTTGCAAGAATTCTGGGTGCGGGCTAAGGCCGAACCTACAGAGGCAAAAGATTTCATTGTAAGGGATGAGATCCTTTACCGAGTAGTCAATCAGGGAGATCGGGACGAGCAGAAGCGGCAACTAGTGGTTCCTTTAGCCGACAGAACAGACGTGCAAAAAACTGGTCCATAATTTACTTATGAGAGGGCGTATGGGCAGGCAACGAACTACCAACAGGATTCTAGAAAGATTCTTTATGCCGAATGTTTATCAGGACGTAGTAAAACATGGCCAACAGTGTCATGATTGCCAGATGACAGCCAGAAAACGCCAAATAGAGAAGGTGCCATTAAAATCTCTCCCGATCATTGAAACTCCTTTCCACAAATAGGAATGGACCTGGTGGGACCTTTAGAGCGTAGTAAAACTGGTTTCAAGTAGGTCCTAATGATAAGCGACTATGCAATCGGATATCCTCAGGCTATAACGCTTCGATCGACTCACTCACAAAATATAACTGACGAATTGGTCAAGTTTTTCTCTCAAGTGGGGATACCTTCAGAGATTCTGACCGACAATGGAAGTAACCTCATCTCTAAGCGATGCAGAGACTATACGTGGCCCTTGGCATTAAACACCTTCATACCAGTGTTTAAACATCCGGAGACGGATATATTGGTTGAGAGGTTAAATGGGACCAAAGTGTATATGCTAAGAAAATTTGCCAGAGACGAGCCGCGGAAGTGGGAGCAGTATCTTCCATATCTTTTATTTACCTGTAGGGAGACTAAACAGGCTTCGACAGGTTTCTCACCATTCGAGCGGATCTTTGGGCATCACGTCAGAGGACCACTAGATGCATTACGAGAGGAGTGGGGTGGGAAAAAGAAAGGTGCGTCTGAATCGGTAGTCAGTTGCCTGGTTAATATGGGGAACGGACTTAGCAAATGGACTGAGACTGCACATCAAAACTTCTTGGAAAGTCAGGAACGACAGAAGACCTGGTATGATCACAACCAGAAACCCAGAGAGTTTGAAGCCGGAGAGGAAGTGCTGGTCCTCTTACCGCGTGGAAATAGCAAACTTGAGGTACAGTGGCAAGGCCCATACAATATCCTGAAGAAATCCGGAAGTGTGGATTACCTAGTGGAATTTCCCGAGGGGAAAAAAGAATTCAAAACTTCTCCACGTAAACCTTCTTAGAAAGTACCACAGGGCAAATCCGAATGAAATCTAATTTATTCAAGCAGACAACCATGCGGACACAAGTCTGGAAGAGATGACAGACTACAAGGGTACAGGAAATGACGGAGACTTCGAAGAAGCCATCCAGACATCAATAAATGGAATTTTGAGTCATGGTCAGAGAAAGGATTTAGCTAAAATCTTGAGAAGATACAAAACGACCCTTTCAGACAGACCAGGAAAAAACCGATCTCGTGATGCATGAGATCGATACAGGCAGTAACCCAACGGTGCTAAAAAAACCCTATCGAGTTCCAACGGCACCTGATAGAAACCGAAGTGGCTAAAATGATACAAGAAGGAATCATAAGACCGTCGGAGAGTGATTATGCGTCACTCATATTACTAGTACCAAAGACAGATGGGACGGTGCGGTTTTGTGCCAACTATCGGGAACTAAATAAAATTTTAAGGCAGAATTGTTACCCATTACCTCGCACGGATGAGATCCTTGAGGGAATGGGAACGGCTAAATTTATCAGCAAGCTAGATTTAACTCGAGGGTACTGGCAGATAAAAATGCACCCTAAAAGCATACACAAGGCAGCATTTGTGACGCCAAATGATCTATATGAGTGTCTCGTAATGCCGTTCGGGATCCAAGGAGCAAGTGGACGATTGTAAAAGCTCATGGATCGTTTTCTCAGAGATTTAAAATTCTGTTGCTGCTATATCGACAATATTGCGATCTTCAGTGACACTTTCGAGGACCACCTGCAACATATCGAAATAGTGCTACAGAGATTTCAGTCAGCAGGGCTGACAGTCAATCCAAGGAAGTGCAAGCTTGGGGATACAGAAGTGGAGTTTTTGGGACATACAGTAGGAGGTGGAGTTGTTAAGCCATCGACGAACAAGGACCAGGGAATTGTCAATTATCCAAGGGCCATTTCGAAAAAGGACGTTCGAGCATTTATGGGACAAGTTGGATACTATGGTCACTTTATCCAGAATTTCACAGCTTTGGCCGAACCACTCCACAAGAAGACGACCAAAAAGGCTCCTGAGGTAGTCGAGTGGACTCCTAATACAGAACTGGCATTTGATTCTCTGAAGGAGGTGTTGTGTTCAGCTCCGGTTTTGAGAAATCCGAACTATAAGGAACCCTTCATACTACAAACGGACGCGAGTGGCAAAGGACTGGGGTCAGTCTTGACCCAGCAGGCTGACGGGGAGGAACCCTATTGGCTTCATTAGTAGGAAACTGACACCCATTGGGATTCGATACTCCACGATCGAGAAGGAGGCGCTAGTAACAAAATGGGCAATATCCAAGTTCCACTACTTCCTGGCGTGTTGGTATTTTTTTCGTCGAAACTGACCAGGATCCGTTACGGTGGCTTCATGTGGTGTCGAATCAGAACGAAAAACTAGCTTGGTGGATTCTCGTCCTAAAAGCATATGATTTCACCATTAGTAGCCGTCCAGGGGTTGAAAACGCTAATACTGACGCCCTGCCCAGATACCAGGAATAGGCGACCCCTCCTCGTTTTGTAAATACTGTGCATAAATTGTTCGTTGCAGGATCCAGAACGAATCGTCGTCGCGGAGAATATAGATCTGCCGGAGCCACTGTAGGGATTCACCTACGGCAAGGTAAGCCGGTTACAAGTAGCGGACGGCACAGTAGAGTTTTACGTAGAACTGGCGGCGTTTGAAATGACGGATCCAAGTGACGCAAAACACGCATGGGATGAGCGAGGAATCTTAAGAAGGTCCTTTGACGATCAACTTCTCCAAATCGTCGTGCCCATGGAATTTTTCCGTGAGTGCCTAATCATGGAGTGGCACGTCAGACAAGATGGTTTTCACAGGTTTGACAAGGAGGTGGCTGATTGTATTTTGCCGGAATACTTTTGGCCTGGATTATTTACAGATATCAAAAATTACAGAAAGAATTGTAACCATTGTCAGGCAGTCCAGTTTAGACGGGGTCAGTCTGTAGTCACACGTGTGTCATAGGGTTAAGCCAAATTGGCGCCTCTCTTGTAAATAGTGCTTAAAGTGGACCTTCCTCTTTTCTCGCCATAAATGAGGTCTCGAAGGAAGAACTCATGAAACCGAGCCTAAGGGGGAAGGGATGTGATGGTTTATTCAATTTTCTTTTCATATTTTCATGTCGTGATGTTCATTTTCTGAGATTGCAGTTCGTAAGTGTGTGGCTTAAAAAAGGCTAATTGCCAGTTTTGGCGGAGAGCCGAGACATAAGCTAGTTTCATTTTGAATGAATGTTTTCAAACAGTTCGTTGTTACGAACGACCCGTAAGTAAGGAGCGACCCGGCTCAATAGTAACCGAAACTTAAAAAACGGAATTTTGATACCAATAGATATATCAAAAGAATCATATTTAATGCTGATTTCAAATATATAAGCTTCATCAAGTTTAGTTCTGCCAATCAAAAGTTAAGCGCCTGAGAAAATTTGCCTGATTTTCGAAAAAAAAGGGGGAAACACCCCCTAAAAAATATAGAACTTAAATGAAAATCACACCATCAGATTCATCGTATCAGGGAACCCTACTGCAAGCTCCTATCTGCAAAAATGTGGAATTTTGTATTTTTTGCCAGAAGAAAGATCACGGATGCGTGTTTATTTGTTTTTATGTTTTTTTTGTTTGTTTTTTTTTTTTTCTCAGGGGTGATCGTATCGACCCAGTGGTCCTAGAATATCGTTGGAGGGCTCATTCAAACGGAAATTAAAAGTAAAAAAATGGAGGGCAACTAGGCCCCCTCCCACGCTCATTTTTTCCCAAAAGTCAAACGATCGACATTTTGAGATAGCCATTTCGTTCAGCATTGTCGAAAATATAATACTATATCTATAGTAGAAAGGCCTCATGAGGTCCGAGCGGGAGTCCATATATGGGCATAGAGTCCCGAGGGGAGATGGATTTCTGAAATTGATTGCGTAATCAAAGTGTGTCAATGACCTCTTTTTCCAAGGTCGATTTATTTGTTGTTGTTTTGGCCAAGTGCATGCTCGGAGCGAATGTTATGATCCAGAAATAGGAAACAGTATTTGTTGTTGTTTTGGTCAAGTGCATGGTCGGAGCGAATGTTATGATCCAGAAATAGGAAACAGTATTTGTTGTTGTTGTTTTGTCCAAGTGCATGCTAGGAGCGAATGTTAAGAGTTTCCAGGAATAGGAAACAGTATTTGTTGTTGTTGTTTTGGCCAAGTGCATGCTAGGAGCGAATGTTAAGAGTTTCCAGGAATAGGAAACAGTATTTGTTGTTGTTGTTTTGGCCAAGTGCATGCTCGAGGCGAATGTTATGATCCAGAAATAGGAAACAGTATTTGTTGTTCTTGTTTTGGTCAAGTGCATGCTAGGAGCGAATGTTAAGAGTTTCCAGGAATAGGAAACAGCATTTGTTGTTGTTGTTTTGGTCAAGTGCATGCTAGGAGCGAATGTTAAGAGTTTCCAGGAATAAGAAACAGTTAGATCACGTGTTTCCTTCTCAGCCAATCAGCGAGGCGGATACATCCCCCTTCTCAGCCAATCAGAGAGCTGGTTACATATGGTTTTCCCCATTACATAACAATTAACCCTTGAGATTTCGTATATAACGGACATGCATTGTGATTAAATTATATGAGAATATTGTGACACAATGGATAGAACAACTGACATAATTGATGAGCTTGAAGCATTGGCAACCTCAATTAACCATGTAAGTTCTGTTTTAATTTTTATTTTCAAAATAAAATTATTTTCATTGATCACCCTCCAGTATATCTAAGTCCCCCCTCCCCTCACAATACAAAACATCACCATGCAATCTTTATACTCGATAGAAAACACGAAAGGTGTTCTTTTTACCACATAAACTCCCCCAATGTTTTTACAAGTATAATTCTCGCAATTGAAATAATTCTCTTTTTGATAAAATTATACAATTTTAAGCATTCTATATCCTAGCTAAAAGCGACCACTGACTTCTGTCAATTCTTAAGGCATTATGCAGCTCTGTTTTGACATATGCCTCTCCAGCGCGAGGTTAAAATTAGCTGTCACCCTTTCCTGTGTATTTACGTTCGCGGCTTAGCCAAAGGGTTTGTTTTTCTCCATCAAATTAAAACGGTTTCATGCATACAATTGCAATTTATTAAGCGCAGGCCTATGCAATCTCTTTTTGAAGAAGTGAAACGAGATTTTCAAATTAAGGTCTAACAATATATTTAGGACATTGGCGAAAGGGGGAGGGGGCCATGCCTCTATTCTATCGCCATGATTGTAAAATGAAAACCAAAACTGTTCCTTTGCGTGAAAAGTAAGGGGATGGGATGTCTATGAATAAGCTTTTTTAATTAATTAAAATAGCATTTGATTTCTGAGTTTAGTATATTTTTACTGAAAATGCTGGGAGGGGGACTTCATTGTGATAAGTGCTTTTCTAGACAAAATTATGGCTAGAGGGTACTAATTTTTTTATTCTGTGAAATAAAAGTTATACATAAATTTAATAGCATTTGATTTCTGAGTTTAGTATATTTCTCGCAAATTTTACCTTTTGCTTGGGGGAGCTACCACCCATCAAACATGACTTTAAATATTAAAGTTACTTATGTACAGAATAAGTAACTGTATAAGTGCTTCGAAATTTGTAGGGAAAATTAGAATATTCGCATTTTGTAGATTGTGACTTTAGCCTGAATTTCACACGCTGAATTTCAATACATAATTTCCATCATTATTAAACCTATATCCAATTTCCCAAATTGTACCAATTTTTCATATGCTAATATTATTCAAACTGAACATTCGTATAATAATGCTATGAGTTATTTCTGAGAAAAGTTGAATTTATTATAATCAAACTATGATTTTCAGAGTTTAGGTTGCTTTCGACAAAGATTTCTCTTTACTTATGGCAAATTTCCACAAGGTGATTGATCCATGGCCCTTCTAAATGTGATAGAAGCTACTACACCCTGCTTCAATCTCTTTTTACGTATTCAAACTGAATGTTCGTACAAAAATGCTTTGAATTATTCCTCAGAAAATTGACCCCTCCAAATATTTACTCAGAGGGGCGGGTGCTGAAATGTAAAACGTTACTTTATTTGACCATCATTTTCACAGTTTTCAAGTTGGGAATCTTCGAACACACTCCCTCCTTCTCAGTTTGTTCTATGAAAGTGAGCTGTATTTGTTAGAGTTTCAGAAACATTACATATTTATTTAATTTAAGCACTTTTTTCCGATATAACAATGTTTGGTGTGATTGACGCAGAATATATTGGTCTGAAATGTGATAAGTGCTTTTCTAGACAAAATTATGGCTATAGGGTACTAATTTTTTTATTCAGTGAAATAAAAGTTATGCGTAAATTGAATAGCATTTGATTTCTGAGTTTAATATATTTCTCGCAAATTTTACCTTTTGCTTGGAGGAGCTACCACCCATCAAACATGACTTTAAATATTAAAGTTACTTATGTACAGAATAAGTAACTGTATAAGTGCTTCGAAATTCGTAGGAAAAATTAGAATATTCGTATTTTGTAGATTGTGACTTTAGCTTGAATTTCACACGTTGAATTTCAATACATAATTTCCAACATTATTAAACCTATATCCATTTCCCAAATTGTACCAATTTTTCATATGCTAATATTATTCAAACTGAACGTTCGTATAATAATGCTATGAGTTATTTCTGAGAAAAGTTGAATTTATTATAATCAAACAATGATTTTCAGAGTTTAGGTTGCTTTCGACAAAGATTTCTCTTTACTTATGGGCAAATTTCCACAATTTGATTGATTCATGGCCCTTCTAAATGTGATAGAAGCTACTACACCATACTTCAATCTCTTTTTACGTATTCAAACTGAATGTTCGTATAACAATGCTTTGAATTATTCCTCAGAAAATTGACCCCTCCAAATATTTACTCAGAGGGACGGGTACTGAAATGTAAAACGTTACTTATTTGACCATCATTTTAACAGTTTTCAAGTTGAGAATCTTTGAACACACTCCCTCCTTCTCAGTTTATATTCTATGAAAATGAGCTGTATTTGTTAGAGTTTCAGAAACATTACATATTTATTTAATTTAAGCACTTTTTTCAGATATAATAATGTTTGGTGTGATTGACACAGAATATATTGGTCTGAAATATTCCTCAACTGGCATTATTTTCGAAGCAGCTTTCTTACTCCTAGACAATCAACGACGTGAAATTCATAGCTATAAATGGAACATCAGATACAATATGTATAAGTACGAGAAAAACAGATGGAATCCAACACTAAATTTTATAAATATCGAAATGGCTTTTATGTTAAAACCATACGACCACATAATGAAAATGGCCATGAAATAAAACATGTACAAGAGGAAATTCAGGAAATAGGCAGTTTTTTCGGTGTGCAAGCTGTTTATGTTAAGGGAAACGTGCCAACTGATAAACTCTTACTAGAAAAATGTTATAAAAACGTAGCATTATTCAATTTAGAAGACTTCAAATGTGAAAAATACCTGCATTCAGTACATGACTCGGAAGATGAAGTTAGATATTTCGCTCAATGGATACCGGAAAAGATGCCTGACAAGGAAAAATGGATCAGATATCCAAAGACCTAAACTCTTGTTCTTCCTCATATCAAATGGATTAAGCCCTCATATCAAATGGATTAAGCTTCTAGGTTCAGCATGTAGGAGAACCCTAAATGCTCATCCCTAAAAAAGGTAAGTTAAACCCTAAACAGTTAAAGAATTTCTCTGAAATCACACTTTCAGGTTAGGTTAGGTAGGACCCCGACCCCCCCCCCCCCCCGACCGCCCTCGGACTCCCAAAGGGCCTCCAAGTGCCCCTGGGCCCCAAAGAGCCCTCCGAACCCCCTTCGCTCCTTACTTTCAGTTAAAACAAACTAGTTTTTTTTATTTAATCTATTAAAGCCCTAACAATTTAAGTTCTACATAAATACTTTTACAGAAGTTATTTAGTGAAATCACAAGACATGATGCAAGAAAAAAAGGACATAAAAAAAATTGTCAGGTGTGGGGTTCGAACCCACGACCCGTATGGGGAACAGATCTTAAGTCTAGCGCCTTAACCACTCGACCAACCTGACTTGTAAACAATTCTCCATAAAAAGACGATTTTTAGTTAGAGTTGAAGTTTAGTTTAGTTATAGTTAAGAATTTAGAGTTTAGCTTAAGAGTCATAGCTTAGAGTTTTTGTTAGAGTTCTAGTTTAGTTTAGTTTCAGTTAAGAGTTTAGAGTATTAGCTTAGAGTCTTAGCTTAGAGTTTTTGTTAGAGTTCTAGTTTAGTTTAGATATAGTTAAGAGTTTTGAGTTTTACCTTAGAGACTTAGCTTAGAGTTTTAGTTTAGTTTAGTTTTAGTTAAGAGTTTAGAGTTTTTTAGCTTAGAGTCTTAGCTTAGAGTTTTTGTTATAGTTCTAGTTTAGTTTAGTTATAGGTAAGAGTTTGAAGTTTTACCTTAGAGACTTAGCTTAGAGTTTTAGTTTGGTTTAGTTTTAGTTAAAAGTTTAGAGTTTTTTAGCTTAGAGTCTTAGCTTAGAGTTTTACTTAAAGTTGTAGTTTAGTTAAGTTTTAGTTGAGTTTAGAGTTTTTAGCTTAGAGTCTTAGCTTAGAGTTTTGTTAGAGTTCTAGTTTAGTTTAGTTTTAGTTAAGAGTTTAGAGTTTTAGCTTAGAGTCTTAGCTTAGAGTTTTAGTTAGAGTTCTGGTTTAGTTTAGTTATAGTTAAGAATTTAGAGTTTTAGCTTAGAGTCATAGCTTAGTGTTTTAGTTAAAGTTATAGTTTAGTAAAGTTATAGTTAAGAGTTTAGAGTTTTACCTTAGAGTCATAGCTTAGAGTTTTAGTTAGAGTTCTAGTTCAGTTTAGTTTTAGTTAAGAGTCTAGAGTTTTAGCTTAGAGTCTTAGCTTATAGTTTGTGTAAGAGTTCTAGTTTAGTTTAGTTATAGTTAAGAGTCTCGAGTTTTTAGCTTAGAGTCATAGCTTAGAGTTTCTGTTAGAGTTCTAGTTTAGTTTACTTCTATTTAAGAGTTTAGAGCTTTAGCTTAGAGTCTTAGCTTATAGTTTGTGTTAGAGTTCTAGTTTAGTTTAGTAATAGTTAAGAGTTTAGAGTTTTAGCTTAGAGTCTTAGCTTAGAGTTTTTGTTAGAGTTCTAGTTTAGTTTAGTTATAGTTAAGAGTATGGTGTTTTACCTTAGAGACTTAGCTTAGAGTTTTAGTTTAGTTTTGTTTTAGTTAAGAGTTTAGAGTTTTAGCTTAGAGTCTTATCTTAGAGCTTTTAGTTGAAGTTCTAGTTTAGTTTAGAGTTTTAGCTTAGACTTAGAGTTTTAATTAGAGTTCTATTTTACAAGTTGAAGTACCCATCCTTTACACCCACAACTTTACTTTACAGCTTTTTGAATGCCCCAACACCAAGCAATACTTTTCAAAAGACATTTCACAACAAGTTCCTTTCTTAATATCACTCCTAAGCCCATTTTACAAGTTGAAGTACTCATCCTTTTAACTCACAACTTTACTTTACAGCTTTTGAATGCTCCAACACCAAGCAATACTTTTCAAAGGCATTTCAGAACAAGTTCTTTTCTTAATGTCCCACCTAAACCCATTTTACAAGTTGAAGTACTCATCCTTTTCACCATAACTTTACTATACTGCTTTTTTGAATGCTCCCACACCATGCAATACTTCTCAAATGACATTTCAGGAGCTAATTTTCTCATTGATGTGAAGAAAAGTTCAAGTTCTTTTCCTAACTATCCCTATGAAAAGAAATAAGTTACACATCAATTCTATTTTTCAAGAAAAAATAAAAATTTTCCACTTCAGTTTAGATTTTTCTCAAAGAGATGGAAAAATTTAAAATTAATGTTCTAAATTTTTCTTAGAAGATACAAAAAGTTACACGTTGATCATGAAAAGTTATCTCAAGTCTGAATTTTATTAAAGAACTTACAGTTGAATTCTAATTTCTCCAGAGAAAAATAAAAATCTTCCACTGCAATTCTTAATTTCACAAAGACACAAAGAAATTTAAAGTTCTCTTCTGAATTTTCGTAGAGAAAAAAAAGTTATAGTTCAATTCTAATTTTTTTTTCAAAGAAAATAAAAAATCTCCAACTTTTTAATAAACATTCTAAGCGCTTAACATGCTAACATTTCCTAAGATAATAGAAATATAACAAAGTAATGCATAAAATATTTTTATTGAAGTAACAACATGTAGTAACAACATAAAAATATGTTACAGACATTATTTTACATTATTAACATCATTGAACAGCATTGAACATTCTTAATCTGTTCCATAAAATAATTTATCGAGTTCTCTCTCTCTCTTGATACTAGAGTTACTCGCTTCTCTTAGTTCATAACCACTAGAATAATCATTCATCCATTTTGAGTCATATACAATTTCCACTGGGAATGTCACCTACTGATTCAATACACGTTTCATCATAGGTATTATTTGTTTCATTGACTATATGATCAATAGTAGTAATAATGGACACTTGTGCTTCATTTTCCAATCAATTTGTCATTATATTCATTAGTAATATTGTCTGCCAATGCTCTTTTTATTTCACCAGCAATTTCACTGTCTATTATCACATTATTTTTACAGAGGCAACAGTTTTGACACGTTGACAAGATAAAATTTATAATTTTGGTGCAGCAGTAGGCCCTTCCTTTCTTTACTGATTTCATTCGAATGCTAACACCGGAAAGATGACAATAAGATCTATCAACAGCTAACATGTTACCAGAACCATTAGCTAGAAGTTGACCATCTTCATCAATTATTATTTTTAAGTTGGCATTCTCTTTGAGCACTAACTTCTCTGGAAATGATACTTTCACATATCCACCTTTTGAATGATGAAAATTCTTGACTACTCCAAAGGAATTTAACTCCTCACTGTCATGACAACGTAGGCACACATTCCCAATAAGATCTCCACTACTACTTGTCCCATAGTTCAAATATATCTCTTTGTCAGCATTCAAGGCAACAATGACTTTATCATGTGCACACACTTTCTTAGAATAATTCATTTTCACGTCTTTTTAAAAATATGGTGTAGGTGTTTATCCCTCCAATGGTAAAAAATGACTGATTTAACGCACGTAATAAACTCGATAGTCTCGATAACCTACCATGGAGTACCACTGGGAAAGCCGCTCCCAATGTAAGAGCAACCATAGAGCACGTTTGCTACACCCGCAAGCATGCATAGTGAGAGAAAAATACAAAGTCGACCTGGGGGGATTTTCCGGTGAGTATGGTTAGGTTAGGTTAGACTAGATTAAGTTAGGTTAGATTAGGTTAGGTAAAGTCAGGTTAGGTAAGTTAGGTTAGGTTAGCTAAGTTAGGCTAGGTTAGCTAGTAAACATCTCTCCATGTTTAAGTTAGGTAAGGTTAGGCTAGATTAAGTTATGTTAGGTTAGCCTAAGTACGCGCGCGTACGGAAATTCTTTAACCGTGTAGGTTTAACTTACCTTTTTTAGGGATGAGCATTTATGGTTCTCCTACATGCTGAACCTGAAAGTTTGTTCCCTGACATGTTGAATCTGAAAGTGTAATTTCAGAGAAATTCTTTAACCTTTTAGGGTTAACTTACCTTTAATGGGTGACTATTTAGGGTCCTCCAACATGCTGAACTTGAAAGTGTGTTCCCTGGCAAGTTGAATCTGAAAGTATAATTTTCATGGCGATGAAGTATTCTAAAGAATAAAAACGGTTGAGGCTTAAGATATTTATTGCTTAAACATATTAAAAACATTTGAAAAAATACATAATGACATATTTAAAAAAAAGAAGCTTAATCCATTTGATATGAGGGCTTAAGCCATTTGATATGAGGAAGAACAAGAGTTTAGGTCTTTGGATATCTGATGCATTTTTCCTTGTCAGGCATCTTTTCCGGTATCCATTGAGCGAAATATCTAACTTCATCTTCCGAGTCATGTACTGAATGCAGGTATTTTTCACATTTGAAGTCTTCTAAATTGAATAATGCTATGTTTTTATCACATTTTTCTAGTAAGAGTTTATCAGTTGGCACGTTTCCCTTAACATAAACAGCTTGCAGACCGAAAAAACTGCATATTTCCTGAATTTCCTCTTGTACATGTTTTATTTCATGGCCATTTCCATTATGTGGTCGTATTGTTTTAACGTAAAAGCCATTTCGATTTATAAAATTTAGTGTTGGACTCCATCTGTTTTTCTCGTACTTATACATATTGTATCTGATGTTCCATTTATAGCTATGAATTTCACGTCGTTGATTGTCTAGGAGTAAGAAAGCTGCTTCGAAAATAATGCCAGTTGTGGAATATTTCAGACCAATATATTCTGTGTCAATCACACCAAACATTATTATATCTGAAAAAAAAGCGCTTAAATTAAATAAATATGTAATGTTTCTGAAACTCTAACAAATACAGCTCACTTTCATAGAATAAACTGAGAACGAGGGAGTGTGTTCGAAGATTCCCAACTTGAAAACTGTGAAAATGATGGTCAAATAAGTAACGTTTTACATTTCAGTACCGCCCCTCTGAGTAAATATTTGGAGGGGTCAATTTTCTGAGGAATAATTCAAAGCATTGTTATACGAACATCCAGTTTGAATACGTAAAAAGAGATTGAAGCATGGTGTAGTAGCTTCTATCACATTTAGAAGGGCCATGGATCAATCACCTTGTGGAAATTTGCCATAAGTAAAGAGAAATCTTTGTCGAAAGCAACCTAAACTCTGAAAAATATACTTTGATTATAATAATTTCAACTTTTCTCAGAAATAACTCATAGCATTATTATACGAATGTTCAGTTTGAATAATATTAGCATATGAAAAAATTGGTACAATTTGGGAAATTGGATATAGGTTTAATAATGTTGGAAATTATGTATTGAAATTCAACGTGTGAAATTCAAGCTAAAGTCACAATCTACAAAATGCGAATATTCTAATTTTTCCTACGAATTTCGAAGCACTTATACAGTTACTTATTCTATACATAAGTAACTTTAATATTTAAAGTCATGTTTGATGGGTGGTAGCTCCTCCAAGCAAAAGGTAAAATTTGCGAGAAATATATTAAACTCAGAAATCAAATGCTATTCAGTTTACGCATAACTTTTATTTCACTGAATAAAAAAATTATTACCCTATAGCCATAATTTTGTCTAGAAAAGTACTTATCACATTTCAGACCAATATATTCTGCGTCAATCACACCAAACATTATTATATCGGAAAAAAGTGCTTAAATTAAATAAATATGTAATGTTTCTGAAACGTTAACAAATACAGCTCACTTTCATAGAATAAACTGAGAAGGAGGGAGTGTGTTCGAAGATTCCCAACTTGAAAACTGTGAAAATGATGGTCAAATAAGTAACGTTTTATATTTCAGCACCCGCCCCTCTGAGTAAATATTTGGAGGGGTCAATTTTCTGAGGAATAATTCAAAGCATTGTTGAACGAACATTCAGTTTGAATACGTAAAAAGAGATTGAAGCAGGGTGTAGTAGCTTCTATCACATTTAGAAGGGCCATGGATCAATCACCTTGTGGAAATTTGTCATAAGTAAAGAGAAATCTTTGTCGAAAGCAACCTAAACTCTGAAAATCATAGTTTGATTATAATAAGTTCAACTTTTGTCAGAAATAACTCATAGCATTATTATACGAACGTTCAGTTTGAATAATATTTGCATATGAAAAATTGGTACAATTTGGGAAATTGGATATAGGTTTAATAATGATGGAAATTATGTATTGAAATTCAACGTGTGAAATTCAGGCTAAAGTCACAATCTACAAAATGCGAATATTCTAATTTTTCCTACGAATTTCGAAGCACTTATACAGTTACTTATTCTGTACATAAGTAACTTTAATATTTAAAGTCACGTTTGATGGGTGGTAGCTCCCCCAAGCAAAAGGTAAAATTTGCGAGAAATATACTACACTCAGAAATCAAATGCTATTAAATTTATGTATAACTTTTATTTCACAGAATAAAAAAATTAGTACCCTCTATCCATAATTTTGTCTAGAAAAGCACTTATCACAATGAAGTCCCCCCTCCCCAGCATTTTCAGTAAAAATATACTAAACTCAGAATCAAATGCTATTTTAATTAATTAAAAAAGCTTATTCATAGACATCCCATCCCCTTACTTTTCACGCAAAGAAACAGTTTTGTTTTTCATTTTATAATGATGGCGATAGAATAGAGGCATGGCCCCCTCCCCCTTTCGCCAATGTCCTAAATATATTGTTAGACCTTAATTTGAAAATAACTCGTTTCACTTCTTCAAATAGAGATTGCATAGGCCTGCGCTTAATAAATTGCAATTGTATGCATGAAACCGTTTTAATTTGACGGAGAAAAACAAACCCTTTGGCTAAGCCGCAAACGTAAATACACAGGAAAAGGGTGACAGCTAATTTTAACCTCGCGCTGGAGAGACATATGTCAAAACAGAGCTGCATAATGCCTTAAGAATTGACAGAAGTCAGTGGTCGCTTTTAGCTAGGATATAGAATGCTTAAAATTGTATAATTTTATCGAAAAGAGAATTATTTCAATTGCGAGAATTATACTTGTAAAAACATTGGGGGGGTTTTTGTGGTAAAAAGAACACCTTTTATGTTTTCTATCGAGTATAAAGATAGCATGGTGATGTTTTGTATTGTGAGGGGAGGGGGACTTAGATATACTGGAGGGTGATCAATGAAAATAATTTTATTTTGAAAATAAAAATTAAAACAGAACTTACATGGTAAATTGAGGTTGCCAATGCTTCAAGCTCATCAATTATGTCAGTTGTTCTATCCATTGTGTCACAATATTCTCATATAATTTAATCACAATGCATTTCCGTTATATACGAAATCTCAAGGGTGAATTGTTATGTAATGGGGAAAACCATATGTAACCAGCTCTCTGATTGGCTGAGAAGGGGGATGTATCCGACTCTCTGATTGGCTGAGAAGGAAACACGTTATCTAACTGTTTCCTATTCCTGGAAACTCTTAACATTCGCTCCTAGCATGCACTTGACCAAAACAACAACAACAAATACTGTTTCCTATTCCTGGAAACTCTTAACATTCGCTCCTAGCATGCACTTGACCAAAACAACAACAACAAATACTGTTTACTATTTCTGGATCATAACATTCGCCTCGAGCATGCACTTGGCCAAAACAACAACAACAAATACTGTTTCCTATTCCTGGAAACTCTTAACATTCGCTCCTAGCATGCACGTGGCCAAAACAACAACAACAAATACTGTTTCCTATTCCTGGAAACTCTTAACATTCGCTCCTAGCATGCACTTGGACAAAACAACAACAACAAATACTGTTTCCTATTTCTGGATCATAACATTCGCTCCGAGCATGCACTTGACCAAAACAACAACAAATACTGTTTCCAATTTCTGGATCATAACATTCGCTCCGAGCATGCACTTGGCCAAAACAACAACAAATAAATTGACCTTGGAAAAAGAGGTCATTGACACACTTTGATTACGCAATCAATTTCTCAGAAATCCATCTCCCCTCGGGACTCTATGCCCATATATGGACTCCCACTCGGACCTCATGAGGCCTTTCTACTATCTTTTAGGATGACCTAATCCCCCAAATTCCCCGGGGGAGGACTGAAAGTTATGAACTTTACCCAATGTTTACATATAGTATTGGTTATTGGGAAGTATACAGATGTTTTTAGGGGGGGGGGGTTCCTGTTAGTGGGGGGTCGAGGGATATGTGGGAGGATCTTTCCATGGAGAAAGTTTTCATGGAGGAAGGGACATTGCTTTGAAGGGGGCGCCGGATTTCCCAGCACTATTTCAAAAACGATCAGAAATTAAAGAAAAAAACAAGTTTTTCAACTGAAAGTAAGGAGCAACATCAAAACTCAAAACGAACAAAAATTATTACGTATATGATTGGGTTTGCCCCCTAGTCAATACCTCGCTCTTAAGCCAAAGAGTTTTTAGTACTTTCATAAGAACTATGTATTCTAATTAACGGTCTTTGTGATTAATGGGTCATTCTTACAGAATTGGAACAAAATTTGAACTCTATCGTAAAGAGCGAGGTATTGAATAGGGGGCAAACCCCCTAATATACGCAATAAAATTATACGAATATAAAAGTTTGTTATGTAAGTTAATCTTAAGTTCGTAATTCGTAAAAGAAATGTAAAGAAAGTGGAGAAAGCATTAAAATAATGGATAAACTCGCCGAGGATCTGGAAGATGCAGCTAGACGGCATAATAGTAAAATATTGTACTGGCATGTTAACGAATTGAGAGGGAGTAGTCGATCCGGACTTTCCCAGTTAAAGATAGGAATGGGACCGCAATTAGCGATAAGGAAAAAATCAAAAAGAGATGGGCCGAACATTTTGGGAATTTGCTTAACCGAGATAGAGTTGCAGGAAAAGATATAGAGGAAAAGGAAAAAGTTTGTGATACCTTGGATGTGAAGGAAGATTTGTTTTGTGAGGAGGAATTAGCAACGATACTAAAAATATTAAAAAATAATAAGCCTCCAAGTGCTTATAGGGTGTAAATGAGTTTCTTAAATATGGTGACTCTGAGGTTAGAAATAAGTTACTGAAGATTATGAACATGACTTTTGAAAAAGCGGAAGTACCTAGCGATTTTAGGAAAACCTTAATTAAGCCACTTTATAAGGAACGCGATAAAAGTGAGTGTGGTAATTATCGAGGCATTAGTCTGGTCTCTGTAGGTAGTAAATTACTTACTAATATGATACTTTTTAGACTGAGAGATGCCGTAGACAAAGTTTTAAGAGAAGAACAGTGCAGTTTTAGAAAAAGTAGAGGATGTGTCGACCAAATTTTCACTCTTAGGCTAATAATTGAGAAGTGCCTGAGTTTTCAAACACCTTTGGTCCTCAGTTTTTATAGATTATGAGCAAGCGTTCGATTCTGTTGATAGAAGAGCTTTAGTAAAGGTTTTATCCTTTTATGGTATACCAGACAAATACACTAAAGTGATTAGTGCTACGTACGAGAATAACTCTGCTGTGGTTAAGGTAGGAAATGAGGTTAGCAGCTAGTTTTGTATTAAATCAGGAGTTAAGCATGGTTGTGTTCTATTTCCTTTATATGGATTATTTTGATGGACGTGGTTTTAAGGAGCACAGGAAAGGCAATGGGAGACCACGGAATCAAATGGGGAGGAAAAAGTCTCCTGGACTTAGATTATGCCGATGATTTAAGCATCCGAGATGAAAGTGTGAGCAAAATGAATGAAGTTTTAGAGGATTAGCGAGATCAGGGTGCTAGAATTGGTATGAAAATCAATGTTAAGAAGACTAAGTCACTAAGGCTAGAAATAAGTGAAGATGAAAAGGTGACGTTGGGTAATGAAAAGATTGATCAGTTGGGTAGCTTCACTTACCTTGTTAGTATTATTAGTAAAGATGGTGGGAGCAGTGAAGATATTAAAAGTAGAATAGCCAAGGCTCAGGGTGTTTTTTTTTACAGTTAAAAAAAGTTTGGAAGAATAGGAAGATAAGTCTGCAAACCAAGATTAGAATATTAGAAGCTACAGTGATGACACTGGTCAAATATGGCCCCGAAGCATGGACGCTCCAAAAAGCGGATGAAGATTTGCTAGATGTTTTCCAGAGAAATTGCTTAAGGATTGTTCTGGGTATCCGGCTGACTGACCATATTTCAAACAATAGGCTATACGAAAAATGTGGTTCAATACCGCCCTCTATCTAGGGCTATAATGAAAGAAAGGTTGAGGTGGCTTGGGTACGTTGTGCGGATGAAGGATGACAGATTGCCGAAGATTGTTGTTTTCGGCCAACCGTCTAGGGATAAACGGAAAGCAGGTCGTCCTCGTCTGGGGTAAGAGGACATCATAAAGAAAGATTTAAAGGGAATGAGAACTTCGTGGGCAGGTTTAAAAACGGAGGCTTTGAATAGATTGGGGTGGAGGAGGAGCGTGCGTAGCTGTGTTGGCCTCAGGCGGCTCGGTGCTGCGGTGAGTTGTTGTTAGTAGTAGTAGTAGTTACGTCAGAACAAAATTTCGAGAAAGCTATTTAGCCAAAAAAAGGTAAAATTAATATGCAAATTTTGTTTTAATTATTCATGTACGGTGAGCCAAAATCAAAACCTGCATTAATTCGTTCAAAATAAATTAAAAAAACAAGTTTTTTTTAACTGAAAGTAAGGAGCGACATTAAAACTTAAAACGAACAGAAATTATTCTATATATGAAAGGAGCTGTCCCCTCCTCAACGCCTCGGTCTTTACGCTAAAGCTTTTTTATTGTTTTAAAAAATAGAGTTGTGAGAAAGAGTCTAACTTTAGCGTAAAGAGCGAGGCGTTGAAGAGGGGACAGTCCCTTTCATATACGGGATAATTTCTGTTCGTTTTAAGGTTTAATGTCGCTCCTTACTTTCAGTTAAAAAAAAACTTGTTCTTTTAATTTAATTTTCGTATGAAATGGTCGGACCTTTTTGAACTTTGTAGAATAAAGTTATCTGTTTGAAAATCTTTGTGAATTTAGATAGCGGTAAGGGTTCCTGATAGAGACCTATTTTAGAACTTGGGGTCTATTTATTGGTTGCTGTGGTAAAAGGGGCCACACTATCCAAATGAATATCTGCCGTGGTCTCTTTTCCTTTTCCACCCATGATCTCATTTAAAACATTCCATGTTTCTTTCATATGTCCTTTACTGTCCTCCAGTTTATTACCGTAATAATTAAACATTGCGTTTCTCCTTATTTTATTCACCAGATTCCTTTGCTTTGTAAATTAAATAAATGATTCATCACTTTTGGAATCCAAGTATGATTCATAGACCCGATTTCTTAATTTTGTTTGCTCCATTATCTCCTCTGTAATCCATGGTTTACAGGGGACAAGCTTCTTCTATTTAATAACTTTTACTGGGCATGTTCTGTCATAGATAGGGGTTATGACTTCCATAAGGCGACCCAGGGCTTTCGCAGGGCATTCCTTCTCTTCGAACACTGGGCTCCAGTGTATTGCACTTGCTTCTTCTGAAAACTTTAAGATTGGTCCTTTTTTCATTAGCCGAATTGTTAGTTTCTTTTTCCAGATTATTTTCACATCACAACTAATAGCGACTGACAGTGGAAGATGATCTGACCCAGGAAACATCATCACATCAGAAAAACTTCGGTTCAAATCAACTGAACGAACAAAGACATTGTCGATAATCGTTGCAGATTGACTTGTAATGCTCGTCGGAATATTCACAAGCGGATATAAATCATTTGATATTATAAAATTTAGGAATCGCCATATTGACTAGAAAGATCCAATAAGTTAAAGTTAAAATCACCCATCACTATATGACTAACACCATTTGGGACTTTTTCTAGGAGCTCATTAAATATATCTGTAAACTCACACAAGTGAGTGCTGGGCGGCTTATACACCATACTAATAAACAACAAATAAAAACAATAGACAACTAATTCCCCCAAAAACACTCATTTAACGCTCTCGCGGGCGCTGGTTGGTTTTGAGGACACTTAATTGTAACCCCCTCTTTACCCGAAGCTGAGCTTTTAACATATGTTTCCTGGTGCCATCTGATTGCCGACTCTTCCATAAACGTCCCTGAAGAGCCGTCTACCGGATAAGCTGTGCTTTCTTCCTGCCATTTTAGCAGAAAAATGTAATTTGAGTTTTATCAAGGATTTGCAAGGTAACTCCACTTTTTCTTTATTTATAGACATTATCGCTGACCTGGGGAAGTCGGGAATTTTTTTTTCAGAGAATTCGTACCCTTAGAAGTGTGTTAGAGTATTTTTTTAACTTCTGGATATTTCATGCAGTTGAGCCATCTATTTTCCTTCTGTCCCCACATGAGGACATTGCCCATTAGCGCCAGCTTTCTGTATAGTTTTCGTTCCGTATAGTTTCCGTAGAATGCCACAGGTAACACTACTGTAAATTTGTCCCCGCTTGTACCTTGTGCTCGCAAACTAGTAAAGCTTCTGTTCTTTACAGATGAGTCGGCAAAAAATCAGGCATGATGAAGAAATCATGAAAATCATGTTTGAAGACGATAGTGACAATGGAATCGATTCAGACCAATCAGATCTTTCCTCCGACGAAGAAGATGACAGAGATCCCACTTGGCAGCCTCCATGTGAAGAAGAGGACGTCCACCTTGCTACCGGATCGAGCCCAGTGGCTAGAGATACGCAAGAGAGAGCTACAGACGAAGACAGTGCAGACCATGAGGTAGCGGAACCTGATCGAACGGAACCATCTTTCCAGCGTGTTGCTAGAACTTATGCGAGGAAAAGGAAAAGCCAAAGCACGGAGCCCAATAGTTCTGCTTCTTTTGCGACGTCGCAAGCAGACCCTGCTGTCAACAGTTCAGTTTCAGATGGAAGATCACAGACCACTCCTTCACAGTCTAACAGTGGGATTGCAGCTAAAGCCAAAGTTCCACGAGACAACCCGAAGTCTAAACCGGTCAAGGCCAGACGACGTATTTGGAGAGCCAATGTCGATAATCCTCTAGCAGAGTCGGTTCCTCCGTTGACCGGTGATGGTCGGGTCTTGCTCAATCTCAGCAACGAGTCGGATCCTGTTGATTTCTTTGAGGGACTTCTTTCC
The DNA here is from genome assembly GCA_027921565.1 of Artemia sinica. Classification (NCBI taxonomy): domain Eukaryota; kingdom Metazoa; phylum Arthropoda; class Branchiopoda; order Anostraca; family Artemiidae; genus Artemia; species Artemia sinica. Next base: position 49,956,192 of record CM051272.1, read on the forward strand.
GACGAAATTCTTGCAATGGTCGTCAGGGAGTCTAACGCCTACGCATTGTCAAAAAAAGGGTATGAGTTGAATTTGACATCAGCAGAACTACGCATCTATGTTGGATGCCTTCTGATAATGAGCCATGTTCGATACCCAAGAATTGAAAACTACTGGTCAAATAGCCTGAGGCTACCTCAGATTGCTGATTATATTTCAAGCAAAAGGTTCAAAAAGATCAGAGAATGTTTACATTTCACTACTCAACAAAGTAGCCCTGATGGTGACAAATACTACAAGATCCGCCCATTTTTGGAGATGTTGCGCAAATCTTTCAAAGCAGCAGTGGTCGACGAAGAATACAGTTCAATAGACGAGATGATGGTCGCCTTCAAGGGAAGAAGCAGCCTCAAGCAGTATATGGCATCTAAACCAACTAAGTGGGGTTTCAAAATTTGGGTTCGGGCTGGAGTCTCAGGATATGTGTATGATTTTGAGCCATATCAAGGCAGCGGTGCCAACCGCAACCCACCAGCGTACGGCTTAGGAGGAGACGTGGTTGTGAAACTCACTCTTGGCCTCGAAAACACAAACGCTAAAGTGTATTTCGACAACTTTTTTACCTCGGTATCTCTGGTGGAAGCATTAGCAAAGGAAAAGATTTATAGTGTTGGAACCCTTCGCGCAAATCGACTTGGAGATGCTGCACCTAAGCTAATAACAGAAGTCGAAATGAAAAAGAAAAAGCGAGGAACCTCGTCGTTTGCTACGTCTGCTGAAGGAGTGACGGTTTTACGCTGGAAAGACAACAATCTCGTAAATGTTCGTTCATCCTTCGCTGGTTATGCCCCAACTGACAGTGTCCAGAGATGGTGCAGCACAGCAAAATCGAAAGTGGCGGTTGAAAGGCCATACGCAGTGAAGGAATATAATAAGTGTATGGGAGGCGTGGATTTGACGGATTCGCTGACTTCACTTTACAAAAACGACTTTCGAAACAAACGTTGGTACATGCGCCTTTTCCACCATTTCCTTGATGTTGCTGTTGTCAACGCTTGGATTCTCTACAGAAAAACCTGCCCTGTCGGCACACTTGATCTCCTCCATTTCAAAGCGTCTGTTGCAGTAGCTATGACGAACAAAGGGATGGTGCGGATGAGGACAAGCCCTGGTCGGCCTTCAAAAATCGGCTTTGTCAAGAAAAGGACTGTCATTGCTGTCCCAAACGAGATTCGACTTGATGGTCTGAGTGGCCATTGGCCTGACAAGTCCGACAAAAATAACGCTTCTCGATGCCAGGACAAGAACTGCACGAGTAAAACAAGATTCATCTGCAAAAAATGCAAAGTCGCATTGTGCCCTGAATGTTTCGAGAACTTTCACAGTGTCCGATAAGCCTTTCGAAAGAGTGTTTTCTGGGCGGCGTCTCCATATGTGGACAGTAGCATATTTTACCTTTTTATCCTTTTTTGTCAGTTTCTGAATACATAACTGAAATCTACGTGTTTTTTCTACATAGGAAAGAACTTTGTCCTGTCAGTTTATCTTAAAATTGGAAATTCGCCCGCGAGAGGGTTAATCTATTTTTAAATTGAGGAAGCACAGCCGCCCTAACGCTCACAGGAAGTGAATTCCAAACAGAAGGACCAAGATATTTTAAAGTAAAACCTGATCTCACACTATTTTGAAGCTCCACAACCAAATTGTCACAGCTTCTCGTATCGTAATCATAAAAATCACGGTTGAAAAGGTAGAACTCCTTAAAAATTTGCGGAACTAGATTATTCACACAATTATAAACATATATCACGGCTTGGTAGTCTCTTATCTGCCCAACGTTGAGCAGCCTTGGAGATTTAAAACGTGCACTGATGTCTTTCACATTTCGTATATTCTTCCCATTATTTTTGCTGCTTTATTCTGTAACACTTGCACACGCTTGTAGTTCACATAAAAGTTGCTACTCCAAACGACACATCCATATGAAAAAGAGTCCTACGGAGAATCTGGAAGGAAGCTGGCAACCAACTTCAATAGATGGCTCAGTCTAACATCGCTGAGAGCACTGGCAGAGAACCTTGCGACAACAAGCACCCGGCCAGCCAGAGTGGTTGTGCCACTGAAGGATGTAGAAGAAATTTTTGAGCTTTTACAGGTGGAACAGTTTACAGAGGAATAACCGTGCCACTGCAGGTAGCCTTTCGGGAGAGGCAGTTTAAAACTCCTAAGGAAGCTGTTCTCTTTTGTGGAAGCTTGCGCCCTAGCTCGTAAAACAACGAAAGATTGTTTGAAGACGGGTGGGTGATAACAGAGACCAGCGTCCGGGTAAGGAGGGAAGAAAACAGTGGAGTTTTTACGGCAACCGTAGAGGAGGGGAGAACAGTCATCAAGCGAGAGCTATATCCAAGGAAGGAAGATCACGCAAGAGTCGCCGAGCAGGAAACAGGAGAGCCTGCTTTGTGCAGGATGACACGTCACACTTTGCGAAGAACTGTCCCAGGAAAAAGCAGCGGCCAGAACGCAAGCGACAGGTTTTCCTGGCTGAGAGCCCGGAAAGGCCCGATCACCAGGAGTCTGCAGGGGCAGTGGTAGTGCTTCATGGAAAAGTAGACGGAAGGAATTTTGAAATGCTTGTGGACAGTGGAGCGGAAATACCAGTTCTGCACTCGGAGCTGGTACCATAAGAGTCATGGTGCTGGGAGGAGCTTAGAAGCTTAAGATGTGTAGGCTAAATGGTGATACACACGAATACCCTACGGCAGTAGTGGACGTACGGGTGAAACAAGCAGATGGTTTGCTTGCGGAACTTCCAGTCAAGGTTACAGTCTCGGACTGTATCCCAAATAAGTTCCTGGTAGGGAGACATTTTCCAGAATCCTCGAGGCTTTTAGATTCGGAAGTTGATGTGTTTGTGACAACAAGAGCCAGAGAAAGCAAACTGGGTGAGTTACAAACGGATATTTCGGAGGCAAGACAGTTTGACTTCGACGACTCAATATTTTATGGAGAAGGAAAAGAAAGGAAGAGTCGGGGGCAGAAGCGAAGAGAAAAGAAGGCCGCTTCTCAGGGCAAGTCAGACGGAGAGGAGGCTCCCATGAAACATCGACAGAAAGGGAAAAGTTTTGCTGAGTTACAGAGGACGGATGAGACCTTGCAAGAATTATGGGTGCGGGCTAAGGCCAACTCTACAGAGGCAAAAGATTTCATTGTAAGGGGTGAAATCCTTTACCGAGTAGTCAATCATGGAGATCGGGACGAGCAGAAGTGGCAATTAGTGGTTCCTTCAGCCTACAGAACAGATGTGCAAAAACTGGTCCGTAATTTACCTATGGGAGGGAATATTGGCAGGCAACGAACTACTGACTGGATTCTAGAAAGATTCTTTTGGCCGAATGTTTATCTGGACGTAGCAAAACATGGCCAACAGTGTCATGATTGCCAGATGACAGGCAGAAAATGCCAAATAGAGAAGGAGCCATTAAAACCCCTCTCGATCATTGAAACTCCTTTCCACAAAATAGGAATGGACCTGGTGGGACCTTTAGAGCGTAGTAAAACTGGTTTCAAGTGGATCGTGGAGGCTATAACGCTCCCTTTGTACCAGTGTTTAACATCCGGAGACGGATAGATTGGTTTAGAACTTAAATGGGACCATAGTGCAGATGCTATGAAAATTTGCCAGAGACGAGCCGAAGAAGTGGGAGCAGTATCTTCCATATCTTTTGTTTGCCTATAGGGAGACTAAACAGGCTTCGACAAGTTTCTCACCATTTGAGCAGATCTAAGGGCATCACGTCAGAGGACCATTAGATGCGCTACGAGAGGAGTGGGAGGAGAAAACGAAAGGTGCGCCTGAATCGGTAGTCAGCTACCTGGTTAATATGTGGAACCGACTTAGCAAATGAACCGAAACTGCACATCAAAACTTATTGGCAAGTCAGGAACGACAGAAGACCTCGTATGATCACAACCAGAGACCCAGAGAGTTTGAAGCCGGAGAGGAAGTGCTGGTCCTCTTACCGCGTGGAAATAGCAAACTTGAAGTACAGGGGCAAGGCCCATACAAGATCCTGAAGAGATCCGGAAGTGTGGATTACCTAGTGGAGTTTTCCGAGGGGGAAAAAAAATTCAAAGCTTCTCCACATAAACCTTCCTAGAAAGTACCACAGGGCAAATCCGAAAGAACTTTTTCAAGCAGACAACCATGCGGACAAAAGTCTGGAAGAGATGACGGACTACAAGGGAAAACGAAATGACGGAGACTTCGAAGAAGCCATCCAGACATCCATAAATGGAATTTTGAGTCATGGTCAGAGAAAGGATTTAGCTAAAATCTTGAGAAGATAAAGAACGACCCTTTCGGACAGACCAGGGAAAACCGATCTCGTGATGCATGAGATCGATACAGGCAGTAACCCAACGGCGCAGAAAGAACCCTATCGAGTTCCAAAAGCAAAACGGTACCTGGTAGAAACCGAAATGGCTAAAATGATACAAGAAGGAATCATAAGACCGTCGGAGAGTGATTATGCGTCACTGATAGTACTAGTACCAAAGACAGATGGGACGGTGCGGATTTGTGCCGACTATCAGGAACTAAATAAATTTTAAGGCAGAATTGTTACCCATTACCTTGTACAGATGAGATCCTTGAGGGAATGGGAACGGCTAAATTTATCAGCAAGCTAGATTTAACTCGAAGGTATTGGCAGATAAAAATGCACTGTGACGCCAAATGGTCTATATAAGTTTCTCGTAATACCATTCGGGATTCAAGGAGCAAGTGGACGATTCCAAAAGCTCGTGGATTTGTTTTCTCAGAGATTTGAAATTCTGTTGCTGCTACATCGACGATATTACGATCTTCAGGGACACTTTCGAGGACCACCTGCGACCTATCGAAATGGTGCTACAGAGATTGCAGTCAGCAGGACTGACAGTCAATCCAAGAAAGTGCAGGCTCAGGGATACAGAAGTGGAGTTTTTGGGACATACAGTAGGAGGTGGAGAAGCATAATTGTTCGACCGACTTATATATACTCAATGATATAACATATCTAACAAACATCTCATCCCACTCAAATGTTAGTCGGCAATCCTTTCCAATTACAACTGCTACATTGGGAGCCCTTTTTTTTAATAACATCACTGTCAACTCCTTCAAGGTGCAATAGTGTAAAACCACTCTTTTTTAAAATATTTGGATTTCTTTTTTCCAGCTCGAAACAATATAAACTAACCAAGTTCGTATGTGGAACTGGGATACTAAATAGTTCACCGTCAAACTTTTATATCACTGATCTCGTGAGCAATAGTCTCGCTTGAGATGTTTGTATTCTTACAGAAAAATTACTGTCCGCTCTCTTAGATTGACAAAATAAGGGGGTACTGCCCACTTGTATTTATCAACCGAATCAGAGGGTACTGCCCGCTCGGAGTGCATGCATAATAAGGGGGCACTGCCCGCTCAGAGTGCATACAAATAAGGGGGTACTGCGCGCTTGAAATGCATGCAAAATAAGGGGGAACTGCATGATCGGAGTGCATACACAATAAGGAGGTACTGCCCGCTCGGAGTGCATGCACAATAAGCGGTTAGTGCCCGCCGGGAGTGCATACACAATAAGGGGAATTGCCGGCTCAAACCTACTACACCCATACTACTTACATCCATCCATTTTCCCTATTCAAAACTGAATCCCCACTGAATTTGGAAATGCGTTATGCCACATGCAAGGCCATACCCAGGATTTTTTTTCGGAGCGGTTTTTGCTCAAAGGTTTTTTTTTTGGGGGGGGGGTACACAAAAAAATTAAAAAACGCATATAAGATTTGTTTATATCCATTTTTGTTACCTTTTTACGAGTCAAACAAAAATTTCGGGGGGGGGGGATTCAAAACCCCTACCCCCTCCCTCTGGGTACGGCCTTGGCCACAAGAGTAACTATCTGGCATGCAACCAGGGTACAAACCAGAGTTTGGAAAGTACTTTCAAGCTTGTGTTGCAAGCCCTTCCCTATTTATAAGCCTTTGAAATTCAAAAAAAATATTTTTTATATTATTTTATTGTTGCATATATTATTGGTGAAAGACATTGTAGGTTTTGTAAATTTGATTTATAATTCAGTTCAAATCAGCTTTTAAAGGGGTGGTGGGTCAAAGGCTTTACGCAAGAGGGTGGGTAAGTTTTTCAATTTTAATGTTGAGTCCTTCAAACCAATCTCAGATAAGAGCATTGATTCGAGTATTCCGTCAATTCGGTATATATATATATATATATATATATATATATAATATATATATATATATATATATATATATATATATATATATATATATATATATATATATATATATATATATATATATATATATATATATATATATATATATATATATATATATATATATATATATATATATATATATATATATATATATATATATATATATATATATATATATATATATATATATATATATATATATATATATATATATATATATATATATTTTTATATATATATATATATATATATATATATATATATATATATATATATATATATATATATATATATATATATATATATATATATATATATATATATATATATATATATATATATATATATATATATATATATATATATATATATATATATATATATATATATATATATATATATATATATATATATATATATATATATATATATATATATATATATATATATATATATATATATACGTTTCTTGTGCAAGATCCTATTTAAGGGGTGCCATAAGATTATGTGATATCATTAGATCGTGTTATTAGGCTCAGATGAGTTGAATAAAAAGTTGAGAGCCCCTGGTCTACTGATCCATGCGTTTACACATGGAAGGTTTTTGGAGATCCAACTCTACGGCGAAGAGGGGGTGAGAGGCTGAGCGTTTTTCAGGCAGTAATTTTAAGATTGCATAGCGGAAACTTCCGACCAATCTTAAAGGTTGGTCGGAAACCTTAAAGGTCGGAAAACCGTTTTTCTATCGTTGTATTGGCACTTATGCCAATACAACTTTTATGCTGATTCTCCTATTTAAGGGTGTGTCATGAGATCATGTGACGTCACAAGATCGTCAATGAGATTCAACGGAGTAGAGGCCTGGATAAAAATTGGGAATTTCTGGTCTACTGATATAGGTCCTACATACGTACCTATACTTAGGTTTATAGAGATAAACTCTAGGGGATGAGGGGGTAGGAGGCTGAGGTAATTTCGGGCAATAATTTTAAGTTTGTCTGGAGGAACCTTAGATCCATCTTAGAGGTAACTAATCTTAGGGGAAACAATTTTTTTTTTTTGGTGTATCTACAGGTTTTCTGCTGAAGCTTCTAGCTGAAGAGGTGCCATGAGGTCATGTTATGTCCAGACATCGTATCATGAAATTCAAGGGAGTACAGACCTGGATAAAGGCTGGTGCATAGATGGAGCTGCACACAAATCTAATATATAGAGGAGGGATGAGATGCTGAGTGTGATTTAGGCAAGAAAATTTAAATTTGTCGAGTGGCTACTTTGGACCAATATTCAAGGGATCAAATCTTGGAGGAAACAATTTTTGTCCTTGGTGTCCCTACACATTTTCTGCTGAAGCTCCTATGTAAGAATGTGTCATGAGATCATGCGATGTTGGAATCGTACAGATCCAAGTCTTAGGGGAGGATGGGTGAGAGGATGAGTATATTCAAGGTAATAATTCCAAATCTGTCTTCCAGGTACTTCAGACCAATCTTAGAGGGAGGCAATTATAGAGGGAATAATTTAAGTTTTGGGTGGATACGCACGTTTTGTCTATAACTCTAAAATAAAGCACTCGTTAAATTTGGCATAATCTCTGGATACCAAAGTCAATTATCATAAGAACACGTCGGCTTCTTTTATATTGCATTTTTATTTTCTTCTTTAATTTTAAGAGCTTATTTACGGACAATGCTGTTAGCACGTACTTGACAAATTTAATAGCCATCAATTTTATCTGTGGTTCGAAAAACAGATTAACTTCAAGAAGTAAATGTAACTTGTTTTGATTGAGATATAACAAATGACGCTGCAAAAGTTTGAAGCTGTTATGAATATTGAAATTAACATGGCCCGCCTTTTTGGACAATTGTTTTACAAAAGAAAACATTGACGGTATCGTTTTTAATAACCGACGCTTCAAGATTGACGTCCACAAGTTCGTCGCTTGCCTCAAAACTTCATGAATCTGAAAGTAAGCTTGATTTCTTAACTTAACCTGATGACGTTACAAATTTGCGCAGATATGTCTGATTCCTTCAGCTTTTTGGCTTTGCCATCTTTTTGTTAAACTGAAGGGGCTTATCTGTTATATCTGCAACACGCAAGCTCTTCATCTAAGTAGAACTGGTTTCTCTGATGCTCATTCCTAATGAAATATACCAAAATATGTTGAAAATATAATACTTTATTAACAAAATTATGGAAACTAACCTAACCTAACCAAATTTTCATTTTAACCTCCATTGTCAGACACTATTCTCTATCAATACAGATCGCAAACTAAATGAATGTCATACATGGTCAGACAAACCGGTTCTACTTAGATGTAGAACTTGAGTGTTGTAGCTATAACAGATAAGTACCAAACTGAATATTTTAGGTCATCATGATGACAATGTCTCATGATTTGTCTGTTGACAAATCAATTTTGACAATGTTGAAATACAATTTGTCTGTTGACAATGTCACATTGACATGTCTCATAATTTCTTAACTCCGTCTGAAGTAGCCCTGAGGACTATGCATAATTTTGGGTGAAACTCTATAAGGAATTTGGCCTGAAGGACCTCACTTCTGCTAGAAATTTTATGAAAGCAAGGTAAAACAGAAAAACGGACTTCTTTGAGGTGTCGCTCCTCTCATTAAAGTTCGGCATACTCTCTGGATACACAAGCCAGTTATTATGGACCATTGCGGTTAGTCCATAATTTGGTAGCAAATAATTCACTTTGATTCAAAAAGCAGATTAACTTCAGGAATTAAATATAACTCTTCTTAATTGAGATATAAGGAATGACATTGCAAATGTCTACAGGTGTTATAAATATTGAAATGAACACGATTCTTCTTTTTTGGGCAATAGCTTTACAAAAAACATTAACGGTGGCGTTTTAAACAACTTCATCAATAAAACAAAAAAAAATTATTTTTGCATAGAGCCTTGGTCATGAAACATAATTGCTCGTCCGTCACTCTGCATGAATGCTGTCGTAAAAACAAGACAAAGAACCGCATCGCGAAGAAGAGGATATGAATAGGTGTTTCTGATTGATCCTTTGGGAAACCTAAAGTGTAATTAAAAACAGATATTGTGAGAAAGTGATTATTTATTTTTCCCAGTTTACAGAAAAATTAGCCTAGAGATGAACGCAATCAGAAATCTTAATATCTTATTGTGGTGGCCTTTGGGCCTGTTTACTCCGATATCCGTGGATTTTCGTTATTCTGCATGAAAACTGTCATAACACCCCGCCAAAGAACTTCACTATGAAGTTGAAGATATTGAGGCGTGCTATCATTTAGGCATTATCAATTTATGAAGAAAGCGACCAAGATAGAAAACAAAAATAGGAAATTTTTGTTGTAGAATTAGAGCACATATACCAGACATTCAAACAGGGTAGGGGCTTTTTGCACCCATCCTAAAACCTCAAGATTATTCTTGAGGTTTTTGTCAGTATCAGGAATACTGACAAAACCCGTTAAGGAGCCACTACACAAAAATGAATAGAGGTCTTATTAAAATATCATTTATAAACTTATAAACTTATTTTTATAAACTTATAAAAAAAAATTATGAAAGTTAGAGGTTAAAAAGTCGGCAATGTTGATTTAATATTGAAGTGTTAGCGCCAGGTACGCAGACAGTTAGGTGAATTTCAGACCCGATGCCCCAACAAGTAAAAAACTCCGGACTTTTAACCTTCAATGAATCCTGTCACAGGATGTCAAAGGATCGCTGCAGAAAGCTGAGGATGTGAATGGGAATCTTGGTTGATCCTTTTAAACCTAAAACATAATTAAAGCATCTTTTGTGAGCTTGTAATTATCACTAATGTATTATCAATTTGTGAAAACGTTACAAAGCACAGAAATTAAAAGAAACCAGAAATGTTAGTGTAGAATTTTAATCACCTATTCCAAGCACGTATACAGGGTGGGAGCCACTAGGCCCATAATGACCAAACACCATTCTCCAGTACCCCCACACCCTGCATTGACACTGTCGTAAAATCATGTCCAAGAGTCATAGCTTGAGCCTAAGAATAATACCCTGCACTTACATTGGTCTTTCTAGACCGAAAGACCTACCAAGAATCCTTCCAGGAAGATTGGCAACTGAGCAAATACATACAGTCAGATAGATCGTTGTAAAAACAATGGAATCAGAGGCAAACGCTGCAGCGTTGCCTATAGTAAAGGCCATACGGCTCCAATGTTTTATTATTTATTTATTATTTTTTTCCCAGAGGCACTTCTTATGGAAGGGGTCGTCCTAGAAACTTCAAAGGGGGCTCATTCGATTAGAAATCGAGAGTTCTAGTGCCCTTTTTAATAGTCGAAAATAACTGGAGGGTAACTAGCCCCCCCCCCCCCCACGCCGATCATTCCCCCAAACACATCCAATCAAAATTTTGAGATAGCCATTTTGTTCAGCGTAGTTGATTTCCACATAGAAATATATTTTTTGAGGAGGACACTCCCCCACAACCCTCAGGACAAGGGTTTTAAGTTATGCCCTTGGGGCATATAAGGTTTTATAGAAGGCGTTGTCATAGAAACTTCAAAACAGGCTCATTCGATTGGAGATTCAAAGGGCTAGTGCCCTTTTTAATAGTCGAAAGTGATTGGAGGGAAACTAGCCCCCCCTAGCCCATCATTTCCCTAAACACATCAAATCAAAATTTTGAGATAGTAATTTTGTTCAGCGTAGCTGATTTCCAGATAGAAAATATGTTTTTGAGGCGGACAATCCCCCAAAACCCTCAGGGCAAGGGCTTTAAGTTATGCCCTGGGGGCATATAAGGTTTTTATGGAAGGCTTTTTCGTAGAAACTTCAAAAAGACTCATTCGATTGGAAATTCAAAGGGCTAGTGCCGTTTTTAATAGTCAAAAGTGATTGGAGGGCAACTAGCCCCCCTCCCACGCCCATCATTCCCCCAAACACATCCAATCAAAATTTTGAGATAGCTATTTTGTTCAGCGTAGTTGATTTCCAGATAGAAAATATGTTTTGAGGAGGACACTCCCCCACAACCCTTAGGGCAAGGGTTTTAAGTTATACCCTGGGGGCATATCAGGTTTTTATAGAAGACGTTGTTGTAGAAAATTCAAAAAAGGCTCATTCGGTTAGAAATTCAAAGGGCTAGTGCCCTTTTTGATAGTCGAAAGTGATTGGAGGGCAACCCCCCCCCCCCACACCCATCATTCCCCCAAATACATGCAATCAAAATTTTGAGATAGCCATTTTGTTCAGCGTAATTGATTTCCAGATAGAAAATTTGTTTTTGAGGAGAACACTCCCCCACAACCCTTAGGGTAAGGGTTTTAAGTTATACCCTGGGGGCATATAAGGTTTTTATATAAGGCGTTGTCATAGAAACTTCAAAAAAGGCTCATTCGATTGGAAATTCAAAGGGCTAGTGCCCTTTTTAATTTTCGAAAGTGATTAGGGGGCAACTAGCCCCCCACCCCACGCCCATCATTCCCACAAACACATTCAATCAAAATTTGGAGATAGCCATTTTGTCAGCGTAATTGATTTTCAGATAAAAAATATGTTTTTGAGGAGGACACTCCCCCACAACCTTCAAGGCAAGGGTTTTAAGTTATACCCTGGAGGCATATAAGGTTTTTATAGAAGGCGGTGTCGTAGAAACTTCAAAAAAGGCTCATTCGATTGGAAATTCAAAGGGCTAGTGTCCTCTTTAATAGTCAAAAGTGATTTGAGGGCAACTAGCCCCCCCCCCCCCTCACGCCCACCTTTTCCCCAACACATCCAATCAAAATTTTGAGACAGTCATTTTATTAAACGTAGTTTTAAGTTCTGGAAATTAGGTCTTTGAGGATGACAACTCCCCCACAGCCCTCAGGGCAAGGGTTGTAAGTTATGGCATGGGGGCATCTAAGGTTTTGTATACACAACATTGTCGTATAAACTTCAGAAAGGGTTCATTCGATTGGAAATTTAAATGGTTAGTTCTCTTTTTAATAGTCGAAAGTGATTCTAAGGCCCCTTCCACGCCCACCATTTCCCCAAACACATCCAATCAAAATTTTGGTATAGCCATTTTGTTCAACGTAGTTGAAAGTTCTGGAAATTATATGTTTGAGCAGGACACTCCCCCCACAGTCTTCAGGGGCAAGGGTTATATAAGTTATGCCCTGGGGCATATATGGTTCTTATGGAAGGAATGCTTGTATAAACTTCAGAAAGGGCTCATTTGATTGGAAATTGAAAGTTCTAGTTCACTTTTTAAGCGTCAAAAGATATAGGAGGGTAACCAGCTCCTCCCCCCACCCTAAACCCTATTTTCCCAAATGCGTCCAATAAAAATTTTAAGATAGCTATTTTGTTAAAATAGTTCAAAGATCATATAACAACAAATCCGGTGTTGACACAACCAACCAGGGCCCGGGAGTAGACGTTGTAAGTTATGCCCTGGGGGCATATATGGGTCTTATGGAAGGGATGCGTGTATTAACTTCAAAGAGGGATCATTTGATTGAAAATTGAAAGCTCTAGCTCACTTTTAAGAGTCAAAAGGGATTGGAGTGCACCTAGCCCCCACGCCCTTTTTTCCTCAAACCCATCTGATAAGAACTTTGAGATAGCTTTTTTTTAAAATAGTTCAAAGACCATATAACGAAAACTCATGGGTCAACACAGCCCCCCAGGGCCCGAGGACAGGTGTTGTAAGTTATGCCCTTGGGGAATATATGGTTCTTAGTGAAGGGATGCTCGTAAAAATTCAGAGATGGCTCATTTGATTGGAAATTGAAAGTTCTAGTTAAGTTTTTTTCGAGTCAAAAGATATTGGAGGGAAACTAGCCCCCCATGCCCCTTTTCCCCAAATACATCCAATAAAAATTTGGAGACAGGAATTAAGTTAAAAATTTCTTAAAAGTCAGATAACAAAAACTCAAGTGTCGTCACAACCCCGCAGGGACCGGGGGCAGGCGTTGTAATTTATGCCCTGGGGCATATATTGTTCGTATGAAAAGGATGCTCGTATAAACTTCAGAGAGGGCTGATTTGATTGGATATTGAAAGTTCAAGCTCACTTTTTAATAGTCAAAAGAGATCCGAGGGTTGCTATTCCCCAACCCATCTGATGAAAATTTTGAGAGAGACATCTTGTTGAAAATAGTTCAAAGGTCGGATAAGAAAAAATCCGGTGTCAATAGAACCCCCCAGGGCACAGGGGAAAGGAGTTCTAAGTTATGCCCTAAGGGCATGTATGGTTCTTATGAAAGGGATGCTCGTATAAACTTCATAGAGGGCTCATTTGATTAGAAATTGAAACTTCTAGTTCACTTGTTAAGAGTCAAGAGAGGTAAACTAGCCCCCCCACGCTCTTTTTCCCCAAACCCGTCCCCTACAAATTTTGAGATAGCCAGTGTTTTGGAAATTGATCAAAAATTAGATAGCAAAAACACCTCCCAGAGCCCGGGGGATAGGCGTTGTTAGTGTAGTCCTGGGGGCGTATATGGTTCTTATGAAAGGGATGCTCGTATAAACTTCAGAGGGGGCTCATTTGATTGGAAATTGAAAGCTCTAGTTCAATTTTTAAGAGTCAAATGATATCCGAGGGCAACTAGCCCCCCCCCCAAAAAAAACAACCCTATTTTCCCCAAGCCCATCCGATAACATTTTTTAATAGCCAGGGCCCGGCCCGGAGGCAGGCGTTATGAGTAATTTTCTAGGGGCATATATAGTTCTTTTGGAGGGACGCTCGTATAAACTTCGGAGAGGGCTCATTTGATTTGAAATTGAAAGTTCTTGTTCACTTTTGAAGAGTCAAAAGAGATTGGAGGGCAAATAGCCCCCTTCCCTCCTCCACGCCCTAAATGCATCAGATAAAAACTTTGAGATATACATTTTGTTAAAAATAGTTCAAAGTTCTGATAAAAAAAAACTCTGGTGTCGACACAGCCCTCCAGGGCCCGGGGGTAGGCGTTGTAAGTTATGCCCTGGGGGCATATATGGTTGTCATGGAAGGGATGCTCGTATAAAATTCCTAGAGGGCTCATTTGATTGGAAATTGAAAGTTTTAATTCACTTTTTAAGAGTCAAAAGTGATTGAAGGGCAGGTGGCCTCCCCCCATACTCCATTTATTTTTTTCCCAGAGGCACTTCATATAGAAGGGGTCGTCCTATAAACTTCAAAGGGGGCTCATTCGATTGGAAATCGAGAGTACTAGTGCCCTTTTTAAGAGTCAAAAGTGATCAGAGAGAAACTGGCCCCCCAAGTCCTTTTTCCCCAAATACATCTGATAAAAAATTTGAGGTAGCCATTTTGTTAAAAATAGTTGAAAGATCATATAACAAAAAACACCTTTATGTTTGGTCATTTCGTTAAAAATAGTTCAAAGATCAGATAAGAAAAACTCCTGTGTCAACACACACCCCCCCCTCCAGGGCCGGGGAAGGCGTTGTAAGTATTGCTCTGGGGGCATATATGGTTCTTATGGAAGGTATGCTCGTATAAAATTCAGAGAGGGTTCATTTGAATGGAAATTAAAAGTTGTAGTTCATTTTCTTAGAGTGAAAAAAGATCAGAGGGCAACTAGCCCCTCCGCCCTCCACGCTTTTGGGCGTATCGGATGGATAAACCCATCCGATGAAAATTTCAGGTGATCATTTTGTTAAAAATAGTTCAACCATCAGATATTAAAACTCCAGGGTCGACACGACCCCCCAGGGCCCAGGGATAGGCGTTGTAAGTTATACTCTGGGGATATATATGGTTCTTATAGAAAGGATACTCATATAAACTTCAGAGACGGCTCATTTGATTGAAAATAGAAAGTTCTAGTTCACTTTTAAAGAGTCAAAAGAAACTGAAGCTTAATCTAGTCCCCCCCCCACGCCCTTTCTCCCCAAACCCATCCGATAAAAATTTTGAGATAGCAATTTTGTTAAAAATAGTTCAAACAGCAGATAATAAAAACTCCGAGGTTGACGCAAACCCATTTTTTCACTTTGATTTTGTTACTTTGATATCAGCTTTGATACTTCGATGAATATTTGATTTTTTTAAAGTTTGACTTTAAAATAAGGAATTTTTAAACCTTTGAAATTTTTTGCAATCAAAAACGAATAAAAATTAATAAAAAAAAATCTTTCCAAAAAATAAGTTTTTCGAAGAAAAGTAAAGGCCATTTTAAACTTAAGCTCTGCAGATACAAAAAAATTTTAAAATTCAAACTCAAAATGACCAGAAATTACTATCGAAGAATAAATGAAACCCAAAACGAACAGAAATTAAATAAGCAATCATAGTAAAAACATACAACAAGTAATAATATAAATGAATAAATAGATCTTAAAGCGAGTAATGCTTAGATTGAATATGAATATCAAGCTTAAAATGAAAAAAAAATCTTCCTATTGAAGTATAAATGAAACTTAAAACGAACAGAAATTAAATAAACAATCAATGCAAACAAACATACAATATATATTAATGTAAATTAATAAATAAATCTTAAAACGAGTGAAACTTAAATTGAATACGCAAATCAAGCTTGAAACGAACAAAAATCACCACAAATAAGAGTTTGGGTATGACCTCCTTCTCTCACTGTAAAAGTCTAAAACCTACTGCGTCATTGGCGCTTTACTGAAAACTATATGCGTCTTGAACAGTCTTGGAAAGTATAAACAACATCAAATTGAATATTTGATGAATAATCATACTAAGTGTTGAAAGATCCATCAGTTCAAGAATTTATTTCACTGTAATAGTATTTTTATTTTCAATACTGCAAGAAGTGGAAAAGAAAATATTTGTAATATAATCCATTTTCAATTAAGTGCCAATGACGCAGTAGGCTTTTGGTTTTTATTTACAGTTAAGGAGGGGTGCAGTATCCAAAGTCATGTTTGTAGTGAAATTTAATTCGTCTTGTATAACTTTAGAAAGAACTAATAAATTAAACTGAATATTTGATTTATGATGATATTAATTGCTGAAAGCTCATCAGTTCAAAATTTTACTATAATTTTAATGTTTATTTCCAATATTAAGTACAAAAGAAAATGATACAGCAAAAAAGCATATATAGCTTTCACCGACTTCCGTTCTGCCTTTGATACTGTAGACAGACGATCCCCATGGCTAATCCTGGATGCTGTGGGCTGCCTACAAATAATTCAGCCTCTTTAAAGAACTTTATTGTAACACAGAAAGCGCCGTGGTGGTTTATGGGAAGCTTTCTTCTTCCTTCCTCATCAACAACGGAGTGCGGAAAGGATGGTCTGCTGCACCTGGGCTGTTTAACTGTGTCATCGACCCCATTCTGACCGAGACACACTGTATCCACCCTACGGCATTAGTTATGCCGGGAGTACCCTCTCTGATATTGACTTTGCGGACGATGTAGCTGTCCTTAGTGACAAATCTTGACCAACTTAAGTCTGCACTCGAGACACTCTCCTCCACATCCTATGGAGCTCAAGCATCATGCTATATTCTTTTGAGACACGACCGATAAATCAGCCACAGCTACAAAAGTCGATGCTGTTTTAATTAGACACCTGCGTCGTATAGAGTGCTTCAAATGGTATGACAAGGTCCGCAACACTGAGATCCTGACGACCTTCAAGCTGGCAAATCTCTTTACTCAAGCAGAAGCCCTTTCCCTGAGGCGGTACGGCCACCTACTCCGCCTCTCGCCAAGCATCCCTGCAAGGAGCATCACAGATTTCAACCCCTCAGAAAATGGCTGGCAACGTCCTAGAGGGAGACCGCGCACCAGGTGGACTGATGTAATAAGCCAACGACTTCTCAGCCGCAATATCACCCAAACGAGGCCCCATCACTAGCCAAGGACAGGGCGATCTGGAGAAGACTGACGGTACTGTCAACTAGTTCCCTTTACGTTGGCAACCCTGCTAAGCAAGAGTTATAATTAAGTAAGTAGTAAGCAGTCACGTACACATAGTGGGGGTATTTTTACCAGTACACCTCCACTGGATCTTGGGTTTTGTTTATAATTTTACTTTAGTTTCATATATCGAATATGTGCCTCCTCCTAAATCAATTCCTGCATATGGGTATTATCTGTGTCTAGCCAATGGCAGTAGAGAGGATTCTGTTCGACATGATATTTACTTATATTTCCCTAGCGTTATATTTAATGTTGTTTTTTTATCACCCTTAATTGACAAAGCTGAAACAAAACAAAATGACATTAAAGTACCGAAGGCATTAAAACTAAAACTCCACTCTGGACCCATCTTAGGTCACCCCATTATTTTTCAAGAGGTTTCTTTTTGATGCTTCAAAATTATGGAATTTTTAGGGTAGCATCATATTTTCACCAGTGTTGTCACGCTGAACTTGAAGACGAATAAGAAAAACTAATTACTTAAATTTGACAAAGCTTTTCGTTGATAGAAACTCAAATATTAACAACGTATAAATTCTTAAAGACAGCTATATGTTCATACAAAAGCTGCACTGTCTTAATTACATTTGTTTTTTAGATTATTTTTTGCTGATTTGTCAACTATATTTTTTTTCTGGTCCCCGCTTCTACCAAAAACCATAATTATATACGGAGGTCGTTTTCTTTAAAAATTTAATTGCCGAATTTTCATTATTTGTTGCACAAATGGTAATTTAAATTTCCTCTTACCGAATTTAGAGAATTAGATTTAGTTTTTATTGCACCTGGTACTTTGAGCCTAGCATTTTAGTCTTTGTTTTGCGCGCCAAATTCAATTTTTAAAAGAGATAACACATATTGTTTTTTTTTTTAAAGTTAATTTTTTTTTCTTTTTAAGTTAAAGTTAAAAATTAGTTTGACTTTCCACATTTTTAAAAAACATGAGGTCATGCTAATAACGTGTACTTGAATAATACGCTATCCTGGAAACATCTCTTGTTTTTTATTTATACCAAGAGCAGACAAATTTTAAATTCTCGATATTTCATCTTCTTCCACTGGTGACTTGGGAAATACTCAGCAGGCACCTTTGAAATATTTTTGAAATGAAGTTTTTCTCAAAGCCCTTCCGACATTTTACGTCTTCCATCTTTGTTTTTATTTTTCGCACGTTTGAGCGACAAATAAATTGAACTGGACTTCTAATCTAATGGCACTAAACCGATTTTGACTGCAACACTGCCTAATTCTAAAAAGCAATTTAGTTGCTATCAAAAGAAATTACTTTAGGAATCGTATTTAAGAACTATAGAGGAATTATTATAGGGCACTTTGGCATCTCTATTAATTGTAATTAACCCTTTCAGGACCGCATTTATTTCTTGATGACAAATATTTTTTTTCAGTTCGAAACTTGTTGACACTATTTTTTTATTATTTTTAGATATTTTTCCAAACACCCATTTCTTACCATTCATTCCACAGCGAAATGGGATCTCCAGATCCCGTCAGTCTATTAGCTACCAAATAAACATTTGCTGAAAATTATTATTGTATTAAAAGAATGATGCTTTACAATAGCTTATCATCCAAAATTAATATTTATTCAAACATTTTAACTTTACTTTGTGTGATACTCAAGAAAGCAGTTTTTTTTTCCTTGTTGCAGCATAGAAAAACCCCACAAGATCGACAATAACTGTTTGGACGAGATTCCTTCTTTTTACTTGCGCAGATTTCACAACGAGACCTGGAGCGTTCAGCTGACCAGACTGGTAAATGTGTTCCAACATTCCCTAGACGAACATCATCTGGTACACTGAAAGCTCCTTTCCTTCTTTTCATGTTCTGAATTCTATTAGTCACTACAGGAGATCCGGAACGAGGGCGTCCCCTTGTCGTTTCAATAGGTGGCTTCAAGGATAACTATATTAGGCCTCTGGCTAATCTTCTTCTAAAGTCTATCAGTGGGATTTTTTTCCCCTTCTGGCTTCATTACTTGATAAGAAGCATATGCGTTTGTGATGGTCATGTCCAAGAGACCAAAGAACAACCTATGCCACCACTTATAGCACTTTCGATTGTATCCGTAAATTCCACGCAACATGTCAGCCTGATCGAACCCTGCCATGTTTTTTTATAATCGCTGACCATTTTTGGACAAGATAAGGTCAATTTGGTTCCATCCTTTTTCTTCCTAGTAATTGTCGTCATCTCAGTTGAGTGCCAATTGGACGCCAAAAAGACGCTTTTATTGTCTCTCCACTTCAATGCAACAATTTTTTGCTGAGAAACTCGCCAATCTGAATCACCTCTCTCCATCTTCTTGTCCTCTATAAGCTCAGGGAAGTGCTTTCTTGTGTTCCTTATTGTCCCAAACGCACGAATACCTTTTTTTTCAAGTAGTACAATAATTCAATCGAAGTGAAATAATTGTCAAAATACACCATGTGGTGTTTGGACGCGAGGGGAGCAGTTAATTCGACAACTACTCTCCCTCCCAATCCCAATTGCGCCTGTACGCATGCTTCTTCTTTCTTTCCTTGATAGATTTCAAATCTGTAAATGTAGCCAGACATACATGCAATGCACCAGATTTTATATCCTCGCTTTATGGGTTTCATAGGGTTATGTTGCTTCATACTGGATCTACCCTTAAATAATATCATACTCTCATCAACTGAGCGAGCCTCTGCCTCATTCCAAGCACCTGAGAACTGTATGTTCAGCTTTTCAATCAACGGTCGAATCTTGAATAGCTTGTCCTTACACCCTTCGGGTATTGCATGGTTGTCATTGAGATGGATAAATCGTCGAATTTGGCAAAATCTGTTTCTAGTCATGCTCTTACATATAGCTGGGACCTGTACATCGTCAGAGCTCTCCCAGTACATTTTTATGTCTGGGACTGTATGGTATGACATGATTATGTTGATGCCTAGGAAACCCAAGAGTTCAGTCACAGTTAAGGTCTTGAAGATCTTGGCAGAAGCTAATTTATCTATCTTTTGCTGGGAGTACAGCTTAGTTTGCTCAACAATCTGATCTAGTAACTTCCTGTTCCACAACCGAAGGAAGAAGTCTGTTGGTGTGCTACAATCATCAAAAAAGTCACATTTTGGTCCACTTTCTTCCGAAAACGTTCCCATCGTTGGGGCTGCCAAAATTCGTTTCTTCCATTTGGGTAAAAGCATATCGAAAGAAGAATTTTCGTTTGCAGTTTTCATGGCAATAGAAGAGGTAGATGTGACAGCTGAAGATCTAACAGCTCTTATGGTAAGCTTTGCAGGGCCTATCAAACTTAGTACCAACTGGAATGGCCAGTGGTATGGTTTGAGCTCGGCTGTTTGGGAGCAATTTGGAGTTAGGTGCTGCTGTATTACTTTTTGGTTCTTCAGAACCAATCTCTGGTATTAAAACTGCATCCAGCGCTTCAATGCTGAGGCCAGACTCAGGCAAGACGCCTTGATCATCGGAGAGGTCGCAATCTGACTCTAATTCTGTGTCCGAGTCATAGTCAGAAGGCAATTCGTCTAGTAAAGTTGAAAGATTTTCTGGGGCTATTTTCTTCTTCATGTTCTGAAAAAAGACATTCTGTAACTAAACACAAGGGATGCATACAGGTTACACTAGTCTATCTTGTACAAGGTAAGAAACCCTTGTAATAATGTACACAACAATTAAGGTAAGGTAATGCATGATATTGTAAATTGATTTTATGAAATAAGATTAATAAATGACATTAATAAGATAGAGAAATATATAGGGAAATATTAATATAAAAAATAAGATTAATAAATACTAATATGTAAATATATCTAAACATTCAAAATGAAGAAATAATGAATAAATACAAAAAGTGCAGCAGTAAACAACAAAATAATATAGGGAAATAATAATAAAGACCAAAAAGTTATTAAAAACAACATTAATGGATTATAAAATAAAAAACAAGATTTTCTAAGCAAAAGATTCTCCTGCAAAATGGCAGACTCATGAAAATTGAGGAGGGAAAAGGGGCTCAATATATTTTTAAGAAATGAAATACCAAGAAAGGTAATTTTTCCAAGAAGATAAAAAAAAGGTAACAATAAAAATCTAAAGCAGTGACGGATCCAGGAGAGGGGGGCGCGCGCCCCCCTAAAACGGTCTAAAGTAGTGTAATTTACTTAATTAACGCAGGTTTGCGTTAATTAAACTTGCTCCTAATGCTAATGCAAGTTTGTCGTATCAACCTATTTTGCCCCCCCCTAAAAAACCCTGGATCCACCACTGATCTAAGGGGACAGACAAATGCATGGTGCGTTCCCCTCTGCCCCATCTGCTATTGCTCAGGTATCTTGCTATATATTAGCTAGTTTTAAAAGATCTTATGTCACTAATTGTGCAAAAACAGATCAAAAACACACTTCACTCAATAAGTACTGTTACTGACTGACGGGACCTTGGGGTCCCAGAGCAAAATAGTTCTGTTATCCCAAACCTAGGAAAAATGACCCGATTTCATGTAACGCACACTATAAATCAGCTTTTATTAAATGCGGAAAAAAAATCGCATTTACCTACCTATATCACAACAACCAAAATGCTTAATTGCAAAATAAGATATTTTCCTGTCTAACTTTGGTACGTATGACAAATTTACTGATCATGTCGCGCAATTTGTATCCAATTTTTACAGGTGAATGACGTATTAATCTAATCGTCTCTGAAAGGAGTATTGGACAGCATCTGTAATATCTCATTATTTTCAATCCGAGATGCCAAATCCAGCTTTTATTCAGCCGGGACCTGTAAATCCCGTCGGTCCCGAAAGGAGTTCTGTTTTCAAAATAAATGCAGAATGTCACTTTCTCTCCTATGAATTTTGAATTATGAAAAATTTATTTACGTGTCATAGTGTAAATTTCTTTTTAATATTGTTGAAAATGTAAACATATATGATTACCAAGTACTTAAGCCGCGTTAGTCACTTGAAGTTGTATGGACAAAACATCATATGAATCAGCCAGTTGAAATTTGAGACCCAGTTCTCCCGTGCCGTGTTGAAAAAACAGCTGTTTTCCGTTTCATAAGCTGAACAGCTTCCGTCATCCATAGAACGCCAATTGTAAACATGACTCAAAACCCACACAACCAGAATAGGTTATGTATGTTCGGCGGATTTTCCAGCGCAGCCCTGGAATTTTTTTCTAAAGAGAATTGTTTGAAGAAATATGGGTTTGGAGGCAAACCACTCACTTTTGGGCGGGGGAAGGGGTGTTTTTGTGAACTTTACCCTCCCTCTCACTTTGGGGTAAGATTGAAACACATGTGTACTAAATGATTTTTTCTTACTTATCCTAAGGTTTGCACAAACGAATTGCGAATCGAGCCAGAGTTAATTTTTTTTCTTAAAAAGCTGGTAAAAAAAAGGTGCAAACCCTGTTTTCAAGTCACGGATACAATGCAGATGAAAAACGATAAACAAATAGAAAATCAGGCTAAATAATGAATTAGTGTCTCGAGTGTACCCCCTGGAGCCTGGGAAGAGCGAATGGGAAATATGTTGTTCTTGTTTACCAGATAACTTGCCATTACTAGGGCCCCTGGCCCAAATTATCAGGTAAATATCCTTTTCTTAAGGCTGCCACGGGTCAAGTGGGACTAGATCTACCAGTCTCTTAACCCCCAATGTTAGAAAAAAAAACCTCCTGTGAATTACGACAAGACTTGCCTCATGGAATACTTTAAAATTATTCGTGACAAAAAATGCAAAGGTTAGTAGATTGCTTCGTCTGGATTTGCTTACGCCCCCGTACCAAACTGGTTTCTGGTAGGTATAATCTGGTTTGGTGGGTATAATCTGGTTTGGTGGGTATAGTCTGGTTTGATGGGCACAGTCTGGTTTGGTTTTTCAAAGAGAGTGACTATCCCCATGCATATAGGTAATACTTCTACAGGGCATTACGCTTTTTCAAAGAGAGTGAGTATAACTTGATTGGTGATTGGGATTTGAATAAACGGAATGGTTTTCTTTACAATTCATATTAGTAAGAGAATTGAATTCAAAGAGAATAGTTTATTTGCGAGGATATTAGTAGAGGAAAAAAATGAGTGGTGCATTTACATTATTGGAGATTAATGATGGAGCTGACAACAGCAGCAGTGATATACGAGTACCCAATGTGGCTGTGGAAATAACCGCTGGTTGTAGACTATGTCTTGAATGGGACACTATGTATGCCAGATAAGTGATATCATTAAGCAAATTTAAGCAGGAGGAGCAGCTATGTTTTGCTGGAAAAGTGAATATTCTCCATATAAATTAACTTCGGTCAGCATTAGATGTCCTATCGAAATATATTGATGAGAACAAAATGCATCAGTGAATATTATTATTTTAATTATGTTCAATAAAATTGTTTCTAAATCAATGGTATTTTTTTCTTTCTATAGTAGACTAGTGTATATTTTTTAGAGTAGAAAAAATTCTGGTTAGTCTGAAGTTGGTTGTGAGAGAGTTAGGACTCTAAAAAATGGATAGATTCGAGAAAGAGCGAATCATGAGGAATCTAGTTCTTATGGAAAAACGTTTGATTCTAGATGACAATTTTCTAGAATTGTCTGTTCAAAGGAAGATATTTTCTCGGGGAATGCTTGTCGATATAATGAAAACTGATTCTCCATCATTAGACTATTGTATGAAGCTTCTACGTCGTGGTCCAAATGCATTTACACAATTTATTGATATATTGATCACAACACAGCAAAATGATATTGTGGATATGCTTTTAAACATTAGTTTAGAAATTTAGGACTTTTTTTTTCATGAGAAAGATGGTGCTCGAGGATGATTTACTCCTCTCTCTCTCTCTCTATCTCAGACAAATTTTTGTTGTGTTGCTAGCTCAGTTTCATTGTGGCAGTGAGAGTGTCAACACATGACAAAATGTTCCATACATGTCCGTTATGTATGTACACACAGGGCAGCTGGTCATCATGTGAGAATTGCACAATGATTGATGAGTATGATGAAAAGTGTAGATTATGCAACCCGTGTAAATTGCATAGAGGATATGCTGTACAAATTAAAGGTTGTAATTCCTGTCTTGAAGAGGTGTGTGACTCTCATCCTAGAGGTCACCTATGCTCCAATTGTCATTATGATAAATGTAATCAGTGGGAGAATACATATCCCGGTATGATTGGAAAGAATCCTAACCGTGATTTTAGTTTATTGCTACGAGATTGGTATCGTCGTGGTTTTAGATTTTTCTGGGAGGAGGAACCGGGTCAACGATTCAACTGTTGGAATAACAAAAGAATATGGTTTCTACGTCATCGTTGTGAAGACAATTGGTGTTATGATTATAAGCCCACTGATTTTTATTTGGCTGTGACAGAATGTGATTCGACACTTGAGGACACTGTTTGTGAAATTGCTTCAAATAAGCAAATTGAAACATGTGAATTCTATAGAATGAATGAGAATAGTATCATTGACTAAACAAAGAGATATGACAAGAATGAAGTCACACTCTACTGTAGAAAATGTGACCCTGACATTGCAGTACATCAGGATCAGTACACTGTGAATTCAGATAATCTACCTGCACTAGTTGTTGTCGACAAATACCTAGTAGTGAATGAAATCTAAAGTCGTTTTATCATGTATATAATTTTTTTTATTAATAAACAATTTCACATACATCTTTAGAACATTTTATTCTTAGGGCACTAAAATCAATATTAAATACACTTGTAAGTATATTCTCCACTAGAAAGTCGTTCAATCGAGGTAAGTCAACGTAGATGTTGAGAAACTGCTTGTAGGTGTAGCCACGACATCTGAACATGAAAAAGAGTAGTGCATGAAAGCCACATGTCTTAGTCGTTAAATCCTGTACTCTTCGTTGATTTTGAATAATGGTTTTCCCACTGCTTTTAATAAAGTTGCTGATGTATGGCGTGTAGAATTTATACGATAGGCCAAGAGGATCAAAAAATTCAATATTCTTCGCTGTTTGAAAGATGCATAGCCAATGACCAGTCTTCAAAGTCGATGGACTGCTATTAACAATGATTAGGGTATTGTTAACACTTGGAATTTTTTCAATGAAGTCCGAAGGTATGCAATAGGACTTGTACTGGGACATGGATGGATCCATACTAAATACATTGATTATTTGGTTTGTGTTCATGGTGCGAGGTCTAGTAGAACACTGCCGTCAGGTGTGATTTCCCAATAGGTTTCAAATTGACTCAGTGATATTAGCGTGATACTCTCAGTCAGAGCATTGGCAAATGTACACTCTAAACCTACATTCCCTGTTCGCACTATGCTCATATCCTGTGTGCCAGACAAGTCCAAAACAATAACCCCATGATTTTTTGAAAACATTGAATCGGTTATTCCATTTTCAAATAGTTGAGAGTCATGATCTAGGGATTGCATGGTCAACTCGTACAGAGTTCCATAGGATTTTTTGTCAAATGATAGAGTGTACAGTGGAATACCATTCACTTTGCACACTAGGCTAGATAGACCGAAAAAATTAAAATCATGGGGGATTCAGTCCAGGATCCAACGGCACTGCCACTCTTCACAAAGGCCAAAGCCAATTTTGATGGGATTTCGCCATTGATAAATGATGAATCGCTATAGCTACGAGAACCGGCGGCAATGTGACGTTGATTGGTGATTGTATGGGGGACAAGAAGTTTAATGTTGTTACCATTGGTTCTTAGCTTTTCCACTGCCAATGCAACAGAGCTCATAACTTGTTGTTTTCGGACGTGGAGAATTGCCGATGTGATAATGACATTTGCATCGGGTGCTGCAGGAGGTGTTTTTCTCAAAATGAAATTCGATGGGGCCATCTGTAGCTTTATGTCAATCTTGACATTGGGGGTCAGCCATTGGGATATATTGAATATCTCGTGATTTAATTTTCCAACTAGATGATACTCTTGGGTCACTGCAGTAGTCAACTCACCGTCAGTATCAACACCTGATCGATATTCATAGCCCAATGATTGTCCTCTGAACTCCTTGTATGCCTTTGGCGTCATCATCATAAATTGTATGTAGCTTGCATAGTTTGATAAATTATTGCTAGTACTCACCAATGTTCCATTAATAAATACATTAATTTGTTTGAATAGGTTGTGTAGAATACAGTTTTCATAGGAGAGACCATCGCCGGCATTTGGAGTTGTATTATCTGACTTTTTCTTCACCGCAACATTTAAATCAATAAATGTTGACGACAAATCAATGAAATAGTCTTCATTGGAAAATATTTGAAAGTGTATATTTTCCGAGAGGGGTTGTTGGGGGTGAAATTGTTCATAGTAGCCATACTTGACACTGACTTCAACATTTTCAGCATTGAATAGATTCAATGAGGAACTAATTGATGGATATGATTCCTTGTGGGGGAGATAAGTCATCTTAAGAGAAGAAATCCTTCTTTGATCTAACAATCTTTTTCTTCTTCTGCTTATTGGCCTTCGTTGTTTTATTCCTCAAAGTCCTTGTTGATGTCCTTTGCTTCCTGCCTGGGTGGAGACTGATGAGTGAATGACGCGAACGCATCCTTTTCAATCCCTCCCCATTTTGTCGAGATTTTAGTTGCTCACCAACGGCTCTTGCTGAAGATCTGATATTTTCCTTAACACTCTCCTTGAAATTCTTACCCGAGCCCCAGTCCTGTAGTGTGGAGGCAGCAAAATTTGATGCAGCAGGTACAAGATATTTTCTGGCAAGGGGTAGTGCAGAACGAAATAGCCTAGCAAACCAGCTACCAAGACCATAGCCAGACATTGTAGTACGATCCTTGTAGTAGTCCAATCCATTGCCTATTTGACGTGGACTCAAAGCACCAACATAACAATCGATATCGGGACAGACAAATGGAATTCTCCTATTGTTCATTTTAGGTGATTGTGCTGTCGTTGAAAATGGGTCGAAAATGACATGTAATCACTGCTAAGCCTTTTGAAATTGCTAGAGGATCACCTAATTCAGTTCTTAGTGTTAACTGGCAGAGTTCCAAATACGAGTGTTTACGGGAATATACTGAAGATGCTTTAAATTGTAGTGATGAATATGCTCTTGATTGGTTTTTCGTTCAAGAACTCGTAGGAGGGGAACATTTGAATTACCGACTCTCGATGTTTCCACAAATGAAGCGTAGAGAAATATACAAGTGTCTGTGGAGAAGGCAGGTGGATAGTCAGCAAAAATGAAATTAGTGTTTCCGGCACTTTTACCATTGATTATATTGAGCTTAAAGCCAAGAACATCCTTTAGGTTATCATTGAGAATAACCTTTTCGCTGGCAATAGGTGAACTAATGTAGATCTTGCCCTCCTCCTTTGAATAGTTGAATGAAAAGCTCCTTTTTTACGAGCGGAAATTCTTTTATTAATAGAACGACATAAATCATTCATACTGGTGAGTTCCTCGTAGGGTAATTCAATATATGGATAATCCATCCAATTGATTTTTTGAATTTGTTCTTGATCACCTGAAGGTGGTGGTGGCCAATCATAGGGTCTAATTTTTATAACATATTTACGATCCTTTCTCAGGATATCATAGGTATTTTTGAGAATACAGTCGACAAGAGCCACTTCATACGCACCGTCAATTTGATGGCGGGGGAGATTTTTGTCCAAAAATCACTTGTTCTATTCAAGTCGTTGTAGAGAGGATCGGAAACGTTGGACATGAAAGTTACATAGAAATCATTGGGCATTGTCAATATCTTCAACACCGATCCAAGAATCAAAATCAGAGTTGTATCCTAGCCACCGAACAAGTAACTGTTTCTTACCCCTGCGAGTACGTGTCTTTAATATCTTTTCAATTTGATAGATTTCACTAGCATTTTTAACTTTTTGCAATTCATAGTCATAAAAGCCGCCGAGAATCTCTTCATCTTTGGTATCACGCAGGCGATAAGTTATGGGTTTAGTGTCTAGGATTTTTGCCACTTTAAAAAGTTCGGTGGACCACAAGTAATTTCCCTTTTCAAAAACATTAGTTGTTCTATTAATTCGAACGGTATCACCAACATTGAATTTATTTTTCTTCTTGACAATCGTTTCATTGGAATACTGTTTAAGAAAGGTGTCAATTGTATCATGATCAGAATGATGAACTTCCGTTGGCGTAGAGTTGGACAATGATCGATGAGGTCGTTGATTATAAATCAACATGATTTTATCAAGATCATGAATAAAAAGCCGGTGTATTTTTCAATGTACAATATCTTGAAATTAAAAGTCGAATAGTTCTTATCAATCGTTCGGCCAATGCAGCCTTTATAGGACTATGAGTATGATTTTGCAGTGTACTATATTTTACTAGTACTTTTGCAACATGGGGATTAACAAATTCACTACCGCGATCCGTTTGAATTTTTTTATATGAATCCTGTTCGAGAATACTTTCAATGGCCCGGGCAACTTCAACACCTCTCTTTGATCGCAATGGAATTGCATATGCATAGCGACTAAAAAAACTGATTGCAAGTAGAATGTACTTGTACGGTGTATTGTGACGTCTTTGAAGCTCATCTAAAGTCAGGAAACCTGCTTGCATTATATGCAATGGGTAAAAGGCTTTAGTTTTTCGATATTGATTGGCACGAAGTCTATGATTTCTATGCAGAGTGTAACTTGATTCATTTTGTAGATAGTCTTGTACACTTTTAGTGCGAAATCCAGTGACTTTGGAAAGAGTGGTGGGGGAACTTAAACTCCCCGCCTCACCAATATTTTCATAAACACCTTTCAGAACTTCAACCATTTTGAACGTAAACACGTTGTGTAACGTCCGCTACCCTTTTGTATACTGGCTGTTGGTGGAGGTAATGGTGACGTTGACTTGATACGTCTTCGCTTTTGTCTAGCTATCAGTGGTGTGCTAGTATTTTCCAAAATTGATTTAAAATATTCTTCTTCCAGTTCATATTTTAATGGTGTCAATGTTGATGATGATGATGATGCATGTTCATTTATTTTTTTTAGAATTTGTCTATTGCTAATAAGACTTTTGGGGAAGTTTAATGTATTTAGAAAGTTGTATAGATGAGCGTCAAATGATAATAGTCCTTTACGTTTTGTAACCATATCATAGATTAAATCAAGTAGATTATAGCTCTTGCCCTGAATTATAATCCCTTCCCCATTGCTCTCAACTTGAATATGACCACTTTCCAAGAGATAGGCTAGGAGTCGTTTACTTTGTTCACGATATGAGTGGGGCATTAGATTTCCAATTTTCAATACAATTGAATCCAATTCCTCCTTCTTTAATAGTGTTCCAGCAGCAGCAGACTCTTGAGAAGATGATTCTGTTTTGTGATCAGCAGCAGCAGTGGGCTTCGACCGATAGGACCTGTGTCTGTCCACTCGGCGAAGTGCATCTTGAAGTAAAAGCAGTTTTTTATCATCCTCAAATTTTCATTGTCAAGGAATTTACTCAGATTGTTCTCAAAGTGTTCGACGGGTGAGAGAGCGAGTTCTATTGGAGTCAATTTATAGGGTTTTGCCATCTAGAGAAAACTGTTTACAAGTCCTGCAATTATTGGCAGTAAAAGTGTGAAAAAGCTACCGCCCGCCTGAAGAAGTAGTTTCCTTTTAAAATTCTTTCCTTTCTTTTTAGAGGCCAATGTACGTACAATGGAACGATGTTGCTTTGCCTGTTCCTTAACTACTTCTGGCAGTTGAACATTACCCTCGGTCAAATTTAAACAAAGTTCGGATATTAGATTAATGAAATCATTGTCAATACCGTGTTTGAGCATTGCTTTCCTAAGCGGAGGTTTTGAAGTGCTTAGAACTGAAAAAAAAATGTCTATTTTCATGTAGTTTCTTCAGTGTCATGATAGCGACTAATAGGTCTTTTTTAGTGTTCACAGGGAGATATACTGTAATTTCATTGTCGAAAATATCTGTGACTACACGCAGATCCTCGGGTGTATTTTGATTAAGATCCAATAGGATATAACCGTGGGGTTTATTAGTTGCCTGATGTATGCTGAGAGCAGAAATTTAGGGGCACCTGGATAGATTTGTTTATTGAGCGTTATTAGCGAGCTAGAATCACAAACAACTCTGTAGATGATATAGTAGGTGCAATTCAAAGCAAGTGTTCGCATACATTTGCTCTGATGAAAGAGATTGTGTAGAACCAGAGTAACGGAAATCTGTTCATGATGAGAGCGAACAGTGAACAATTGCAGCATTTCCTGGGACCATTGTTCAATAGATTCAGCCAGATCGTCAATGATCAGCCAAGAGTTTGGTTCAATAATGTTGAAAACATCAAGTCCCTGTATGAATTGTATCTGCACCAATCCCATGGCAGCAATTGCTTTTATTTTATCGTATGACTCCTGCCAAATACTATAGCAATAGTAGATTTTTTCGGCTTTTCCACAAACATTTTATCGCAATTTTTAATTATTTTAGTTAAGAGTGTTGTTTTGCCCGACATTGAGGGCCCACACAGAAACGATCTGAATGGTGTTTAAATTGATACATGTTCCCTTCAACAGTTCACCTGGACAACTAACCGTAGACCCTAATTGTCTAATGACTAAATAATTTCCCTACTACTACTACTACTCTGTTCTTCAAGAAGAATAAGAAGACGAATAAAGAATCATATTTTTCTTTTATTATATACATAGAAAAGTAACAATACATTGAAAAAAGCACATTAAACATGAAAAAATACACTTTTTTTTAAATTTATTCATAATAAAAAAATACAACATTTACATGGACACAGAGAGAGAAAAAACACTTGAATACTTTTTTTGTTTATTTATAGAGAAAAAAAAATACAGCATTAAATTAGAGAGCACTTGAAAAAATATCACTTTTTTTGAATGAAACATTTACAAAAAAAAAAAAAAAAAAAAACTACTCTAAGTAAAAAAAAATATAACTTTGATAGTGGCGGTGCGCCCCCCCCCCCGCACTGGCGGCGGCCGCCCCCCCCCCCCCCCCCCCCCCCCCCCCGTAGCAGACCTCTACTTGCCCCTTTTCCGGCCACTGTACCCTAGCCACATTGTAGTAGAATTCCAACATGAGCTTTTTAGAGATCTCCAAGATCGCACTGCCTGCAGCAATATTTTTATTCAAGACAATGCGTCTTTTTTTCCTATTCAAAAGTACCATGTCCGGGCCAATGATTGTGAAGGAAGTGTAATTTGGATCGGCAATAATTCGAGCACATTGTTTGGGGTCGGTCACGACGTCACAACGATTCCTATTACGAACACTCTCACACATTTTGCCGATAGCTGAATTCAAAATGAGTTTTAAATTTTTTTTTCAGCCTTCGTCTGCGCTGCAGAACGTTTGTTGACAAAAGTGTCAACAAACGTTTTCAGATAGGGTTTTTGACTAAACTGGAGTGCTCTGTGAACCTTTGTGACGCTGAAACCGTTGTTGCACATCCATTTTAAAGCTACATGATGTACAACTATGTTTTTTTTGGCAGAAGGTCAGCAATAAGTTTTTGTTTTGAAGGTGTCCAATGCAATCCGTCCACCTCGACTAAACGCCTATTGCGAGGGCTCAAAGAGTCCTTAGTCACAGGTCTATTGATGCACGGGAAAACAAAATCCTTTACTGAATCGTGAAGCTCGACTGGTGTCTCTCCATCAATTTCAAAAACCATCCAACCGGAGCATTCTCCTCAACACTGTCAATGTTGGGGAAATGGGGAGCTTGAGGGTCATTAAACCATTTATACTCGCCGCAAGGTAGTGCATAATGGGACATTGCCGAGGGGTAGAGAGAATTCATATCAAGGAAAACTGCATCCGATTTTGTCCCCGTCTTCTCTCCTGTTGGATCAGTTTCCAAGATACGATCCCCGTGAAAAACAAAAACCCCCCCTCATTGACCTTTCAATGAACAGATGCTGATCAATGTCTGTGATTAGCCCAATTTTTTCCCCACTAATTTTTAGGATAAGGTCCATCACTAGATGAGGAGATGAAAAATAATAGCCCAAATCAAGATTAAACTCCTCATAGATTTTGTCTGTATTTTTACACATAATGTCTAAGAGTTAACACGTCACTCGACAAATACAGCTTGCAGTAGTCAAAGCCATTTTTACACACTCCCTCTGCCCAAACTTTTTTAGCAAAACTGTATTCCTCGGGTGTGCAACTACGATCGTGAAGACTGTCGTAAAACGATTCAATACAAGGAATAGTTTCCTCGGCGAATCTCGACATGGAACAATAATGGTCATAAGGATATATGCCCTTGACCGTCAACAAATCATATAAATCATTTGGAAATTGTTGCTTGAGAAGGGGGAAAGCGTTGCAACCGTCATCGTTTTTCTGCACTTGAATTAATTCGCTCAATGATTTGGGGAAAAAACTGTAGGAATCTAAAAAGCGAATTTTATTCGTGTACTCAATGTCGGCTTCAACAAATTTCCACATAAATTCCAAAACAAGCAACTTTTCCGCTGATTTAGGTATGATTTTGTAGGTAAAGCTGTCTATCACCCATGCATCATCTATTGTTCCATTTCTTTGAAGATGTGCCAATGCTGGTAGCACATACTTCAGATCGTAGTTAGAGTTATGTATAAAAACAGGAAGAAAAAGTTGCTGTTTAATTTTTAAATTACATGAATTGTGTGCCCACCCCCGAAAGTTACTTTTTCCCGTTTGAATTGGGATCAATAAGGTGATTGTGGTCCTGCACCGCGTCTTTTGGGGCAAGAGCACCTCTACAAACCCAGCAAATTGTCCCCTTTTCCAACGCCAGTTGCTCTTTATCTGACAATGTCATTGGGTAATTGATGTGGCGCAATCGTGAAATTGCGCCATTTGCTGTTTTTATTAAAGAAACCAATAACTTTTCCATGCTGCCCTCCTCATCCATAGTAAAAAAAAACTCTTCCAATTGCATTTTATTGTCTGAATCGCGACGGGTGTGTGCGTAGGAACACGCAACTAGTTTGTGTTCCTTGACTATATTTGGCCTTGATGGGTCTGATACCTCAACCAGTCTTGTTTCACAATCCAAAGATATTTTATCAACTTGTAGCAGGGAGTTTTGGAAATTTTTAAATTGTAAAATATCTTTGCCTTCTGCCGGCATTTCATTCTTTGATTGCCATGAATTTTGCAATGGCTCATGTGATCTGAGAATGTTCTTTCAATTTTAAATGAGGAAAGGCACATGGGGCAATAGAAACGTTCCCCATATTTTTTGCCTTGGGATAAGAGTCGACTTATTGCTGTAATGGGGAAAAAATGACCATAGGAATTTACATCTTTGGGAGGCTCGTAAATAACCCATACCCAATTTTTTAACATTTTCCATCATCGGTGTCCTCACTGAATACAAAACCCCTTTTTTATTTGGTTTTTTTCCCCCATCTACAAATTCAGTGTCATACTGGAGAACGACCACCCCCACCCCAAGATTTTCATTTGCTTTCTCGAATATGCTTATTTCTTTAAAGGACACCGGATACTTTCCCTCTAAACAATCAAAATTTACTTTAGGGAAATTTTTTCCACCGTTGCGAGCAAGTCCGTCGAGATTTTTTACTGTTGAATCTTTTTTTAATGTTTTATGGGCTGCCGCTAAAAATGCATACTTAAAACATTGCAGCCCCGTGTCAAATTTGAAACCTTGAACCCCTCCTGTAGCCGTCAAATCTGGGTGGCATTTTATTCCTTTACCTCGCCCTCCCCTTAAAATAAAGTTTTTTTTTAAATCTACTGAGATTCAGATCCATGTGTTCAATGTATAAAATTGTGGACCCACTTCCTATCTCATTAAACGTGTCCAAAGTCGAAATTAGTTTATTTACCCAGTTGAAAAAGTTGTCTTCAAATTCGTTTAGACCTGGGTAAAAAGTCTGGTTGAATGTTGAAAAATGAAAATAAAAAATATCCCCGGATGTTCCCTTTCGTAAATGGACTTTTTGATTCACCGATGCTTTAACCCCCCCTTGACCCCCCCATTTCTGAATCTGAATCTCAATTTTTGCTCGAATTCTGTCGATGTAGTTATGGAGAACTTTCACAGAGTCAGTTAAAATAGTGCCCGCGTTTTCCTCGGGAGGGTTAAAATCTACCCTATATGTTTGCAAATGACTTAGAGCAGACTCTAACAAATAAAATTCACGGAATTCCGGGGACATAGCACTATTTTCATGTCCTGCACCTGTTTGTACAGGACTCAATTCAC